>JANAVB010038020.1:8191131-8388631 GCA_029216955.1 Iris pallida | reverse complement strand
TTTGAGGAGATTGGAGTCGATTTAAACTTGAGGCAATTTCTGTTAGATGGTATAATCTTGAGTATAGTATGATCTTAAGTTTATAATAGAGGAGTTGTATCGAAGGTGGGTAAACCTTTTGAGGAAGCAATTTTATTTTGGATGGTCAATTTTTAAAAAAAATAATGGTAAGGTTTACTATAATTTGTTGGATATATATATTTCAGAGTACATGTTAAATTTAAATTATATGACCTTGGAAGATATGGTATCACCATATAGGAAAGAATCACGTAATAGTAGTAATTCATGTATAGTGGTAGCAATATGTGTTGATAGTATTATAATTATTTATCAACCGACTAGTCGCAATTCACATAATAGAGTAGTATATTCGAGGATCCATGTTGATTGCTAGTGTCCAAGGAGATTTACTAGTTAGCTTGGAGTGCCATCTTCATTATTGATCATTTCCTTAATTCGAGGACGAATTTATTTTTAAAGTGGGTTTATTTGTAACCCTCTTTCCAAAATTTGGAAAATATTTTTTTATTATTTTGAATTAAATGGTGAATTTTTAGAATTTTATAAACATTTAATTAAATAGTTATTACGATAGAATGCTTTAGTTATGGCTATGTTTCGGAGTACAAGATGACCAAGAATCATGGCACGGATAGTGCCGTGGTGTGCTTTGACTAGTGTATTAGTCATGGCAGGGAAGGCTAAGCCATATGTGTGTCCTAACTAGGAAAACTAGGCCAAGTTGCGACTTAACTCCTATAGATGATTTAATTATTTATTAATTAGATTATTGACTTTTAGGAAACTCGGTTGTACCAAACTAGTCAAACTGGGCCCAAGCACGACCCCAAGTCCCCCCAAAAGCAAAAATACCAAACAGCCGACCCCTTAGAGTATAATTATAGGTCGAGAGAGAGGGAGAGAGTTCGGAAACCTCTAAACCCTAACTCTAAAACCCTTGTCAACCCAGCGCACCCTCACGACCACTTCATGTACCCTCTCCGATCCATTGACAGCGCGCAGTCACCTGGAGTAGACGGAACCACAGCGCACGCATGCACAGTGCCGAAAAAACAAGCAGAACAGTAGCAATAGCGATTGACAGACCCGACTTCATCGACCGATTTCTTTGCGCATGGTTAATCGATCTTCGATCCTTCTTCGCAGGTATGTACACAACATATATGACTTTAATCACCTTCAAATAGTTTTAAGTTTAGTAACCTAGATCGTTCAAAAAATCGATGCGAAGTTGACAAAAAAAATGTCCCAAATCAGAATAAGAAAACTGTCCATGTAGCCCTATTTGAAGACCAATCCTTGTCAACCTATTAACAATTGGTTAGAACTAATTGAAGATAGTCCAAGACAATATATAGGAGAGAAGAACCCATTTTGTAATTTTGAATTTCACTAATCATGTACAGAGAAATCAGTCCTTTAAAATCGAGAAAAACCAAGTTTTAAACCAATAGAATTTTAGGAAAAATCACCGATACGGCATGCGCCCCGACAAACCGGGCAACGTGGTCGCAACCCATAAGCATCAAAAGACGTGTATGGACGTTATTGATGTGTAGGATTCGACGGAACCCGATTTTGCTGTGTGTGCACAACGAAATTGAGACATATCCGTCGAGATATCCCGCATCGGCCCCTTTACAAACTAGCCCATAATTTTGTACATGTTCGTCATCTCGAGATAAAACTTGTGCCAACAGAACCATGTCATTTTCTGGTCCTATATGCCAAGTTTGGTCCGATTCTGAGAAGGTCGACCAGAACGCCATTTTGGCGGGCCCGTAATACGATCCAACGGGCAAATTTATGCACGGCCCATCGGAATCCAACTTTGGACATACGGTTGGGTTCGTATCATCAAACCGAACCCGTAGGCATAGTTTGACAACTTTAGAGACCGTAGGCACTGGCACGCTTTTCGGTTTAAAGCGGGTCCAACGGCGGACATCATTTTGACCCAAAATTATCATTTTGCCTCTGTGTCCAGAATTGGACTTATGGGTAGGCCATCCTAGCTAATTTGACTATTCTGAACATGTTGGTAATATTTGTTTCATCTTCCAGAGACTGTTGTGAGAGTTTGACTTTTGTGGCTCGTCGATTGACTGGATAGTGTTGGTTCTACGTGCTACCACCAGGCAAGTATACCTTGTATTTCTTTACAGTATGTTTACATTCTTATATTCTTCTTCCTTGTTACATGCAAGTTTCTTTCATTGATTGGTGATATGTTCCTTCATATTATGCATATTAGTTTAGTTGTCTCGTTCATATCGTCATTGTTCATGGTTTGATATTGCAGTTCATACTGGATTTGTTCTCACATGTACCTTGACTGACTTGTATCATGTTATAGGACGAGTACATCATAACTGAACTGCTATTCCTATTTCGTTTATTCTTAACCTGCGAGTCCACACTAGGGGCGAAGGTTGACTGTTAGAAATCACCTGCGAGTCCACACTAGGGCGAGGGTGATTGCCATGAACTAACCTGCGAGTCCACACTAGGGGCGAGGGTTAGTGATTTGTTTAACCTGCGAGTCCACACTAGAGGCGAGGGTTTGGTTATCCGTTCATCTATTGACATGTGTTCACTTGCTTTCTTTCAGTAGTTCATTTACGCGTAGTTGTTCACATATTCATGTATCGATGTTGCTTAGTCTTTTCTTGCTTATATCTTGGATTTTTTTCATGGATGATAAACTATTAGATAGGTATGTTTTATGTATCTTGCTAGTCCCCTGAGGACCTGATGACCTCTTCAGGTAGTTGATTGCACGGAGTTAGTTAGCTGATCATGATGGTAGGTGATTGCTTCAGACTCAGGTATCTTTCGTTATTACATATTTATGTCTGTTATTTGTACTCTGATTGTTAGCCTAGTTTTATAGACTCATGCTATTTCTTTGGAGTTAGTTAGCTGACCATAATGTTCATTCTTGTTTAATATTCTTCTTGTGGATTGAGATATAGTTTAACTTACCATATTAAACATGATATCCTATTCTGGATAGTGTATTATTAGAGTTGGGCTGGAATCTACTTGATACGTAGCTGGCTTGCGCATACGCTCGCATCCCGAAAAGCGGGTGCGGGTCGTGACAATATATATCATAAACTGTGCGTCTAAGTCATACTTGGGTGCAAGCAACTGTGTTAGTCGTTTTTCGTTGCTTTCTTTCATTTGATGCATATTAACCTAGTTTTAGTGAACTATCTTATGATCGTGGGATATTATTATATTTCCTTTGACTATATTGCATGTGTCCCATAAATTGGGAGTCTCATATAGGACATCATCTCGCGTATTCGATTTACCATCGATATATATAAGACATGTGACGGTTAGAATATAACTATTATGACTAGGGTGTTAGAGACTCATACAGTTACAAACTGGACAAGTTGTGAATATAACTTGGTCAGACACATTCAGGAGGAAGATGATAGTTAGATGTATAGGCTACACAATCTAAAAGTCATAGTAACTGCATACTACAGTAGTCATGTTGCGACGGTCACTAGCCTCGAGCTATATGGACTGATGGGTCACGTGGGCCGCTAGCCTCGAGTTATGTTGGCTGATAGTATTGGTACCTAAACGCATGTGTTTTGTGAGTTATGAGCTAATCGTAGGGGAGTCAGCCTTAGCTGCCCATACATCAGGATGTCCTTTAGAATGCACATAGATGGTTAGGAATACCATTTGCACGTTTAATTATCATGTCAGTTATTGCATGTTTGTTTATCTATTACTAAAATTTATATAACTTTTTTTTTGTATCTTGTTACGTCCCTCTGAGGACCTGGTGATTTATCCAGTGCGTGTTTTTGTGACTTTCCGTAGGTATTCTAGCCAATATCGTGATCTTCTCTATTCTATCGAAGATGACTTACTCTTGGATCGTCCTTTGCTACTCTTGACATATCTTTTCATTTGTTATGTGTATTACTTCTCATTTAAAATAGTTGTAGTGGATTTGTCTCCGTCCAACAACTTGTATAATGATAATTCATAGTTGATTTATAATATGTTTATTCTTTTATTTCATGGATGAGATTATTAGCCATGATTATATGTATTTACAGCTTACGTATATTTATTATACAGCTGTCATGTTTACGTACCTAGTCCTACGTATTTTTGGGACTGGAGCGTTACACCTTGCCACTATGTTGATTCATTTTTCAGTTACAAAATATTATCTGCTACTTTTTATTGATATATTACATGTGCGCGTCCGAGCACGACTCTGGGTGCAACCAACGAGATAAGTTGGCTCCTTATTTTCTAACATAGGCCATAGGAGACTACCCTTACACTACCGAGCGGATACACCGATATCTCGTAAGACCCTGACACTACTTTAGACAGGGAGAGATGGTGATGAGATATAGGACACATATCCCCATACTCGACTAATCATCTGTACATGTAACGCCCCAGTCCAAAATACGTATAGGACCAGGATACGGTACATGCCAGCAACACTTCACCAGTGGGCCAAATCTCATAATAAGTCCACTAGCAAAATGTTTAAGATGTAAATCATGATAACAACCAAGAATATAGTTCAAGTCACAGGTACACAACTAATCTCATCCACACAAAAAATAAGACATGAGGTATCAAGTCCAATAAAATAATACTAACGAGAAAAATCTGTCCAACATGAAATAGAAATAATAACTGTACGGGTAAGACATCCCGAGACCACAGTATAAAGAAATGAATAATCAACTACATGTTCATTAATAAAAAGAAAAAAATAATGTATCAAGTCTAAAATAAAGAGACATGTCTCAAAAGAAGTCCTCGGTCACTATCTCGTCCTCCTGCGAAGGTACGTCACCTGTCTCCACTCCAGAACCATAAACCTTCGGGAAGTCCCCATCTCTAACTAAGCTTGGAGAGATAACCAGGTCCTTAGGGGACTAGCAAGACACATAATATACAAGCCTACTTTAACAGTTTTAACATGCAAAGAAAGGGTATGAAATTGTCGAAGAAATAAAGACTGCAGAGTAGTATAAGAATGAAATATATAAGAAAGTGGCATGCCGTCGAGAATCGTGATGATAAACATGACTACGAGTAAATCGGAGTAAACCGCAGCTTAGTAGGGGCTCACGGCCCTATAGATCATAGCTCAGTGGGGGCTCATAACCTACAGTAAGTCTCTATCGCAGCTCAGTAGGGGCTCCAACAAACAGTGGTCAAGTATAGTCATTGTCTATCACAAGGTCCTCGCCTAGAACTACGAGTCAAGTCAAGGTAAGTCAAGTCAATACGTCATCAAGTCAACCAGTCAAGTCCAGCTCAATCATGTCAAAGGGATACGACAGAGGCTAAGCAATACTATCACTAGACATGAACACAAAAGAATAATATGGCGAGTAATATGAGAAAAGAAATAGCAACCATGTACATGCACGTAGAACTAGAAAATAACCATGATATGAAACGGAAGAGAAATATGTACCAAGTGAGACATAAAAGAATAGCAGTATAGAAAAATCATGTAAGTACTGTAAATTTTGGCAAGGTGTACTTGCCTGGTTCCGTGATGTGAAGATGAAGTCTCGCTCCCGTGTCCACGCCTCCGGAATCCAATGCTCCTAAATAATTTATTTAACTACTTATGAAACCTATAACAGAACTTAATTAACTAAATTAGTGTTTTAAACTACTTTAACTATATTCAAATATCTCGTTGGACTACTTAAATTGTATAACATACATACGTGTCCAACGAGACCTCGGAACACAGTTTTCGGGTTTTGACCTTCCAATTAATCGGTTATGACCCCACGTCAATAACACACTTAAAAATCATAGAAAATTCCTAAAAATAATATTTAAAACTATTTTCTATAGTATTAACTCTGAAATTCTAGAATTATGATTTATAAAGAATTATGTGACTAGTTGACTACTACGTCAGCTAGTCTACCCGAAACTCGTCCTGAACATGGCCAATTACTCAAAATACCTAAAATATCCAAAAATATATTTTATACAGAATTTAAAATATATTATACCTCAGAATTAAGACATGAATACAAGAGTTAAGTTATGCTACTAATTTGGAACATCCTAAGTCGCCAGATTACCCGAAAAAGCTAGTTTTGACCTATAATTTTTTCGACCAGATTTGAGTTGCTAAATTCATGGAAAAATACTTAAAACTCCTAATTTCTATGTATAAACACACATAAAATTCAGTTTCTAAAATAACCACCAATAACTTATAGTTCCTTTACAACGGGGTTAAATTTGATCCTACCGAAGCATGAATATTACGACTATAAATCATGACACTTTTATGGGTGAAAATACATAACAAAAGGTACCAAAATAATATTTTTACAGATTTAATAATATAATTTCTACAGAATTATAGCATAGGTTTGAGATAGAAAAATTAGGGTTTCTTACCAAAAGTTCTTGCTAGTTGGGTTGTGGAGGCTTCTCCTTGCCAAAGCTCCCACCTTTATTGCTATCCTTGCTTGCTAATCCTCTCTTGATGAGTTTGGAGGAGTTGGCAATGGCTCTAGATAGTTGGATGGAGAAGATGGAGTTTTTAGGGTTTGTTTGGTGGAGTTTGGATGGAAGAAAGATGAAAGGAGTTTTTATGGAGAAGAAAGAGTTATATGATGGAGGGGATGAAGATGATGGATTTGGATGGAGAAGGTGCTACCGAAATTTGGAGAGGGAGAGGGGTTTGGTCGGCAATGGAGAGGAAAAGGAAGGGAGAATTAATTTAGGGTTAGGGTTTGGGTATAAGTAGGTATATATATGGACTTTTTGGGTTGCTTGCATGTAGTATAATAGGAAACCTATTCCTAATGGGATGTTGGCTGAATATACATGGGGGAGGGCTGTTTTGGTCAGCCAAGAGTGGCCCCCCTTTGATTTGTTTGGGTTGTTGGTGAGGTTGCTAATTAATTTGATTGAGGGTTAAAAAGGTCTTTCCTAATATAGACTAATTAAATCTATCTTATATAAATACAATATAATCTGAATTAAATACAAAATATATATATATTAATTAATATATATTAATGCCCAACTTGCCTACATAGGTTTGGGTTTGGCTTGGGAGAGGTTTGGGAAGGTTTGGTGCAACCGGGTCTCATAAAACGTCATAAAGGCTTTATTAACTAATTAATTAAATAAAAATGTGACTTGTGCCATAACTTGAATTGTTAACATGCAAGAGACTACAATATAACCATGACATTCCTAACATGGCTAGGATACTAGTTAAAGCCCACAAGTACACTATCCGTGTCACAATTCTTAGTCGTCTTGTACTCCAAATCTTAACTACGGCTAAGGTCATCTATAATAGTAACTATTTAATCAAAAATATTCATAAATTCCATAAAATCCTACTTAAATCAAATAAATAAAAAAAGTAATTCCAAAAATTCAAGGCTGTTACAGTACGACGGAGCGCGTGGCGATATAGTTCATACTAGTCATTTTATTGTACTATTTACTTGACTTCTGATTAGGGACTGACTGTTTTGAGGAGTCGACATGCTCTAGATACATTGGGTGGGGAGAATAAATGTTAGATATAGGGGCTACGAGTTGTGTTCACTTGTCGTTGTTGCATGACAGGTGTCCGGAGGGAGCGCCTCTGCATGAGTACCTTAGCTATCATAGACAGCCCCGTATTTCGAAAGTTGTCCTCATTGCATATACACATAGTGGATATATAGAGAACCCATGGTCTTTATACATTTTATCCTATAGTGGCTTGTATATTATGTATCTTATTGCGTCCTCCTGAGGACCTGGTTTTCTTCCAGGTTTAGACGAATAGGAGTATCTGGAGACGTACGACCCGGGACCAGACGCGACATTGGGCAACGAGGAGATCTCACCAGCTGATTTCATCTGATCGCGTATAGTGCCATCTTGGATGCAATCTTCCACGTAGAGTGTATCTAGTTATCTTACTTTCTGCATTTTTTTTTCAATACTTTATTTTGAGACATTTGAGTAGTGGATTTGTCTCCACCTACTTCATATATATGGTCTGTATGACTTGTTTCTGATTACTTGACTTATTCATATTCAAACTAGTTTACTTATTCTGTGGATGAGATTTAACATACCTGTAATTATGTTATTGTTTAGTTACAGCTTAATACGTATTCGAGGATGCCATTAAATTAGAGAAATTCTTGAGTACGTATCTGTTGGCCATTGTTAAGTGTCTCGGTCCCACGTATTTTAGAACTTGGGTGTGACATGATGCCTTAGCAAAGGACTATTTCCATCGCTAGGACTCGTATAATTGCTAGAATCAGTTACTTTCCTTTTGGGAAATTCTAAAGGCACTTCATATTTTGCTTATGACAGTCCATTACTTTAGGACAAGCCAGATTTTGTAATTTTTACTCATGACAGACCCAAATTTATTTTGGGCTGCCCAACCCACCAAACCTTCCAAAACCCTTCATTCTAAATTTATATTCTCACTCTTCAAATTCTCAAACCCATTTCTCTCCAACTCCTCCAATTCTAATTAATGCCTAAAATAATTAGATAAAATAGTTTTAGAACTAATTTAGGGATGATATATGAACTTTTTAACCATAAAAATTAATTTTAGGGTTTCAAAAAATCGAATAGAGCCGACAGTCGGGTTTCAAACCAACAGGTTTATAGGCAAATTCTACAACCATATAGTATATATAGGACTATAGAATTTTCTTACAGTCCTATAGTATCTGTAAGAATGTAGGAAATCATACAGAACTGGATTATATATGGACTGTAGAAATTTCTACAATCCTAAAGGATTGGGAGCCAAAATATATGTTGCCAGTAAGTTCCAATTGGGACTGTCCACTAGCTGACAGTCCTATCATAATTTAGGACTGTCAAGTTTGCTGACAGTCCTAAATAATTGTGAGGCTTTAATATACTGACATTGAGTTTCAATTAGGATTGTCAACTTTATTGACAGTCCTAATCTCTTATAGGACTGTCTGTTTGTTGACAACCCTACATTATGGTAGGACTATCAACTTTGTTGACAGTCCTAAAGCAAATGTATGACTATCAACTTTGTTGACAGTCCTACATTATGATAGGACTATCAACTTTGTTAGTCCTAAAGCAAAATTTTGGACTGCCCTCAAGAAAAATAATAGAGTAGCAAAATTGTAAATAAACAAAAAAATTGGGCTGTCCTAAACCATTTTTGAAGTGCCTATAGAATTTTCCTTCTTCCTTTTTTGCAAAACAAAGTCATAACTTCCTTTTTCTCCCAAATCTCTTCTCCTTATCTAGTGGAGCTCCCGAATCCCGACCACCCTCCTCCTTCTCCTCCTCTCGCCCGATCGTCCCGTACCAGCGAATCGAGGCGACAAACCATCGCTTCTCGCCCAACGAGCCGCCCATCTCCGTCTGACGAGTCGACTTAAGGGCGATGAGTCATCTCCGTCCTCCTCCTCGCGATATCTCTCAAAAATAACCCTAATTTTCTAAATTTCTTGCTTATTAATTTCTAATTAACCTTGTTATTTTAGTCAAGGAAGTATATAACTTTAATTTTGATTTTGAGAATATAAATTTGTATTGATCTTATAGTTTATAGTTTACTATCAATTGGAGTGTTGATTTCATTATTTAGATGGCTAAAATATTGCGTTATTCCAATGACTAGCAATCTACATAATATGTGGAGGGAGTAAGAGAGTAAAAAAAATTTATCCTTCTTAATCTTGTTTGCATTACGTTAAATACAGGTCAACCACATGTTGCCTTTAAACTTTTATATTAAAACTAAAAATAGTTTAAGATAACAAGTTGTGCACTAATGGAAATGATTTTATGGTTATACAATTGTAATGGTTCTGCAACATTTACAACTGCATTGAGGAACATATGGTTTAGACCAAGTTTATGTTCCCAGTCATGTTGTAAGTGAAAAATAACTCTTAACTAATTTCAAAACTGATAACTCAATGAAACCTTGCTCTCAAACTAAGCCTGTAGAATAAACTTTGGGACAGGAACCAAGTGGGACTCTATCCTATGGTACGCTTTAATTTAGGATCTTATTCCTTCTTCTTTTTATGTTATTCTCAATATCATACCTCAAAATGAACATCATATACTTGGTGCACACTATTTTCAAAGTGTTTTCAGTAGAGTAGTATGGCATAGGAGGCCATTTAATGTAGATGTTCCTCAAGCCGAAGACTAAAAAATGGTTCTTCGGTAATCCTCAACGTTTAAGAGCAAACATTGGTATTTTTCAACATTTATTGTATAACGTCGGTGTATCATGCCTTAAGCCGACATTCCCATAAACTTTGGGGGAAAAACATTGGAAAAGTCCTGTTTTCTTGTAGCGTAATGATTCCACCGCATTCACATTGCAGATAGTTGTTGGAAAAGAAGCGCAGAAATCTTTCCCCAAACTAGAGAGTACCTACGAGAGAACAGAGCAATACAACACACGAACCAAACACCAAACACAATCTATGCAGATACAGAGAATTTTTGACGTAGAAAACCCTTGCAAAAAAAAACCATGGGACGATCGGAGTCCAACCCTTGAGAAGCCTTCACTAATGAAATAAAGGAGTACACCCTCTACAAACTTCTTCCGATCCAATACGGATCCCACAACACTTGGAAGCAAGAATAATTGATTATAAGGCTACGAAGAACAAAGACGACGAGTAGAGATTACCTGAACACGATCCTCCATCAAAAACGGCCTTCAATTCTCCTTCTTCTCTTCTAAAGTTGCAATGGCACTCTTGCCTCTTTTTTCGCTATTTTCTTCAATGTTGTGTTATGATTAGGGTTAGGAAAAATCATGTATAAAACCCCTAATCCGCAACAAAATCTGGACCATAAGATATGATCCAACGGTATAAAAATACCCTAAAATTAGCTTCAGTCCGTCGACACAGAGTTCGGCCAAAACTCTGTGTTTTCGTGACAGAACGGTTCTGGAACCAAGTGTTTGCAAAAACAAAATTTGTTTTATTCCAAACTTATAAAAGAGTACAAAGTACAATGAATTCTAGTGAAGTACAACTTTAGGAATCTGATCAGAAGACGATCACTTTATCCCTTGGACTATGTGAACTTGAAGACTGTAGCCTCTGGAGAATGCAGCAGCAATTTTGCTAGAGTGCTTGATTTCTGTCTGTGTCTCTGATGATGATTGGAAAATCTATTTATAGAGTTCAGAAAATAACTGTTTTAGCAGTTATTCTGATGTGCGCGAGGCTAGATTGTGCCATACTGGGTTACGCCAATCTCATGTTGTGCCAACTTTTATTCAGTTGTTAATCGTGTACTAACTGTATTTAGACGCGTGGTATCATATGATTGAGATACGCGTGGTCGTGTACAGGATAGTAGACACGTCTTGAGAGATTAGTGGCATGTGCGCCACGTCATCCTGCTTTTGAATGTAAGTTGTCTCAACTTTATCAGGTTGCGCGAGCTTCAGTCAACAAGTCAAACTGTGCTTGATTTGAGCTGCACCTACACACGTGGCAGCTTCTGAGCAAAAGTCGTTTAGGTTGCGCCCAGGCGCAACTAAGGATTTTGTTTAGATTGTGCCTGGGCGCAACTCACGAAGTGTACAGGACAGCTGTCCACCAACTTTTCTTGAGCGACACAATTCACGGGATTCGAAGAGATTTTCCTCGTTCACTGTTGTGTCAGTCGTCAGTATTGTCAGGTAATGATGACCATTAAGTGTCAGATGCCACGTAGGTTTTGGCGCAAAAAGACTGGGCGCAGTCTGATATCAGGCGCAACCTGATCAGTGGCGCAGTCTGTTCTCTGAGCTTCACATCAGTAGCACAACTTGTTTTTTGGGGCACAATTTGATCACTGATAGTATATTCAAGGCGCAACTTGATTTTTAGGCTCTACAAGACCCCCTTCAAAGTTTTCAAAACTTAAAAATATTATAAAGTTTTGGAATACTTTGAACTTTATAAAAGTTTTGACTAAGTCAGGTTGCGCCGGACAATGCTTGGTTATCATGATTAAATACCTTTCTCGAAAATACTCAATCCTCACTTCGTCTTCCGGAGTTTTATTGATTATTTTCAGTTTCCCATAAAGAAGAAGAATACAAAGAGTCAATTTGTTGATATATATGTAGTAGTTGATCTCTGTGGTTTGTTCTTCACTTCTGTTCTTCAATGGCCCCCAAGAAGAAAGAGATGGAGACCAACGCTGACAACACAATCAAGTCTCCTGAAGCGGGACATGATGCTGAACCTACAACTTTTTTGTTGGAGGCTGACCCAGCTTTGAGGGCAACGAAATTTTTGAACTGTTTCGGTTTAACTCCGTCAGTCTTCAATCGCTCGAATGGCGGATCATCCTCTGAGGAGCACGTCAATTCAGAGGGATTTCTTAACCTGATGCGCCGCTCGGGGATCCGTACCATGCAAGAATTGGATGCCGCCCTTCGTCAGACTGATGAAGGCAAGGACAAGAAATAATCTTCTAGGCAGAACAACTTTTTTATTTTTATGTCCTTGACTGTAGGGGTCCACCCGTCTTTATGCAATAAAATCTAAAATTTCTGATCTTGTGTGGCTGTGATTTCGAATGGTGCTCATGGACATATTCTTTTAACTAATTCTTCGTTTTACTGTTTCTTCTTAAGAACACGTGGCAGTCGTTACACGATTTTAGATGCCCATTTTTTAGTTCTTTTCCAAAATAGGATCCTAGAACGACGCACCCACCTCATCTTTAACCTTTTTAAAAAGGACATCCAGAAATGAAAGAATCATTCATACTCTCCCAAAACAAATGTCTTCCCTCAAGGTTTTACTTGTGCCACTTCATCCTGATGTTATTTGCCTTCATGCTGTGTCTTCAAAAATTGGTAAGTCTCGACAAAGAATCAATGGTATGAATATTCTTCTTTCGTACCACTTTGGGAGACAAGTATTGATCTGTATGTTGTAGACACTATTGATATACGCTAGCTATTTCTGAGAATAGGCATACACCGTGGTCCAGTGTTTAGCTCTGATCAGAGGCACATATTGTTGACATACACTTGTTTGATCAGTGCTTAGTACTGATATGCGCCTGTTTGTAGGCGCATTGCTGATGTGCGCCTGTTTGTAAGCACAATGCTGATGTGCGCCTGTTTGTAAGCGCAATACTGATGTACGCCTGTTTGTAGGCGCAATACTGATGTGCGCCTGTTTGTAAGCGTAATGCTGATGTGCGCCTGTTTGTAGGTGTATTGCTAACGTACGCCTGTTTGTAGGCGCATACTGCTGATAGATTCTGCTAACTTCCCCTGTTTTATTGATATTTGCAGAGACTTGGTTAGCGAGCTTCTTCAGAACTGGCATTGGTGATTTGGATGTTGTAGAGAGCATTCTTCTGACACCCACATCAGAAGCTCATGTGGTTCTGACACTCAAATCAGACAGCTCAGGACTCTTCATGTTAAGAAGGGTCTTCCTCAAATGGTAGGAAGAGCCTATACACATGAGAGTTGGATGGTGAAGACGCAGAACTAGAAATTATATCACAAGGGTGATCTCGTTCCTAGTTCCCCTGGCGGGCTGTCTTCTCTCCACCAGTTGTATTGACAGCAGCTCATCTTTGGGCTGCTGCACTCTGTGGTTCTCCTCTCGTTTTTCTTAGAGAGAAGACCAGAGTTAATTCCATTGTCTGGCTCGTTGCTTCAGGTCGAGACGACAAGGAATTGCCACCAACAAATTAGAAGATCCAAAGATGTAATAGACCTTCATTATCGATGGAAAGATCCAAAGATGTAATAGACCTTCATTAGAATAAAAATCTAAGATGTAATAGATTTTCATCAAGATGTACCTATGCTTTTAAAGAAGGAATAAAGAAATAATTGTCTCATTATTCTCTCTCTCTTTTTTATAATTTGATTTTGCTATGTTGTCATAGATAACAGAATCCAGAGAGGATTACGAATGTGGCAAATTGTTTTGACGTGAATATTTGGAATTCAAGTTCATAAGAGACATGACCTCTCACTATGATGAATGAATGGATGACCATTCACTTCAATTTCCGAGGAAGAAATATTGAATGAATGAATGGTCATTTAAACTTTCGAAGGAGAAAGCGAATGAATCAAGCACGTCGAAGAAGGAAAGATGAGGAGTCGGTTATGAATGAACCGTTAGAAATGAACAAACAGTTGTGCCTCTTTCTGAAAGTCGCATCAGTTCTCAAGGCTGATTACTCAGTTGTTCTGCCTATAAATAGAACGAAACTTTTGTAAATATCGTCAATCTCTTTTCTTCCTGTACAAGAAAAAATGTCTTTCAAAGATTTGATTGCTCAGAAGACTGAAGAAGAAATCAAGACTTCCCTTGCTGAGCCTCCAGTACCTTCTCAAAAAGAAATGGGTGAAGGCTCAACTGTTCCTCCTGCACCAGGTCAGGATTTGATCTCCAAGTTGGTGGAGCCTGGGAAAACTGCCAAAGAAGAGGCATTGAGGATGGCTATTTGTGTGTTCCTGGTGCGTTCAGACAATGAGATGTTTGAACGGTTGGCGAACTTTGTATTTAACTAGGAAGGGTCAGGGCCTCCTCCCCGTCCTTAATATTATGTAATTCCATTCTGCTTTTGAATAAAAATGAACTTTTATTTACATCATGTTTCTGAAAATAAAGTACATTCTGTCTTTATACGTAATATTTCTTGAGAAATTTGCCATTGATGGGCATCATAGCAACTCTGCCATCCATATCTGTTAATTGATAGGCTCCATTAGAGAAGACTTTATTTATCACATACGGTCCTTCCCATTTTGCCTCGAACTTGCCTTTGCTCATATGTGTCATAGTCATAGGACGTCTTACTGTAAGAACCAACTCGCCTTCTTGAAATGTTCACACTCTGACTTTGCGATTGAAAGCTTTTAAAATCTGGGCTTGATAAAGTTTGATATGCTGTTGAGCTAATAACCTTTTCTCGTCGAGCGCCTCCAATTCCTGAAGCCGAAGACGATCATTATTATCTGTAGTAAGCTCATTAGCAATGGCGATTCTCAATGATGGAATTTGAATCTCCAAAGGTAGCACAGCTTCACATCCATATACCAGAGAAAAAGGTGTACAACCTGTGGGGTTACGGACAGTAGTACTATATGCCCATAGACATTCTCTAAGTTTATCACTCCAATTACGTTTGTTAATAGAGACAAACTTTTTAAGGAGTTTGATAATGGTCTTGTTGAATGCTTCAGCCAACCCGTTAGCCGCAAGATTATAGGCTGTAGAGGCGACATTATTGATTTTGTTGTCATCACAGAACCTATTAAATTTCTGACTGATGAATTGCG
The DNA here is from genome assembly GCA_029216955.1 of Iris pallida. Classification (NCBI taxonomy): domain Eukaryota; kingdom Viridiplantae; phylum Streptophyta; class Magnoliopsida; order Asparagales; family Iridaceae; genus Iris; species Iris pallida. The sequence goes on along the minus strand of JANAVB010038020.1, from coordinate 8,373,243 downwards.
GCCCATTATCATGAATGATTCGGCGAGGGACACCAAATCTATATATCACATGATGTTTGATAAAATTGATAACGCTACTAGTCTTTACTTCAGCCAAAGGTATAGCTTCTGCCCACTTAGAAAAATAATCGGTTATAGCTAAGATGAACCGATGTCCTTTAGATAAAGGAGGATTAATAGGGCCAATTATATCCATGCCCCAAGCTTTAAATGGCCATGAGGCTGCAGTTGGATGAAGAAATTCCGACGGTTGGTGAATGAAATCTGCATGAATTTGATATGCACGGCATTTTCTTGCATAATCAATAGCATCTGATACCAAAGAGGGCCAGTAGTAGCCCATACGTCGGATACGATCCTGTAGTTTAGGACCATGTTGATGTGCTCCACAAACACCATCATAAGCTTCTCGTAATATCTGCTTTGCTTCATCACCAGCGAGACACCTCAAGAGTAATCCATCAAAAGTACTTCGATATAGTGTCTTAGTAGTATGATTATAATAGAATCGAAGTGATCGGCGACGGATACTTATAGCTTCCTTAGGATCTTCTGGCAAGATGTCATGTAATACAAAATCAATGAAAGGTGCTCTCTAATCCTCGCTAAGGACATTGACTTCAGTTAGGTTGCTAAATTCAATGTTGTGGTTGTTTTCAACACAAAATAATTCTCTATTAGAGATAACAACCATTTGTTGCCATTTAACTAGAACTGCCAACACTGCAGCTAGGTTAGCTAAGGCGTCAGCTTCTGTATCGCATGCCCGACGTACATGTTCGATGAAAAACCCTTTGAATGAAGAAGCTATCCTGATTGCTGCTTCATAGTATGGTACCAAATCTTTATGTCGGACTTCATATATGCCTCTGACCTGATTAACAATCAACTTAGAGTCGCCATATACTTCGAGATATTCAATATCCAGTTGTTTAGCCAATTGGAGTCCAATGAGCAAGGTATTTTATTCTACCACATTGTTAGGACATGATTCATCTAAAGAATAGGCCTTTTGAATAGTTAATCCATCAGGTGGAACAAGAATAATTCCTACTCAAGCAATAAGAGTACCTCCAGGTCCAATTCTAGAAGCTCCATCAAAGAACAGCCTCCAGGTAGGAAATTCTTCTAAGATCATATTTGATTCTAATGTTTCGTCCGGAATCTCATCATAGAGTTTAGATATTTCAGGAACAGGATGAGCTGCTAAGAAGTCAGCAAGTGCTTGGCCTTTCACAGACTTTTGAGGAACATAAACCATATCATATTGTGCTAGTAATATGGCCCATGTGGCAAGCATAGAATTGAGTGTACTTGGCTTCTTCATTAAGACTCGAAGAGGATTGACTCGAAATATGACATGAATAGTTTGGCCTATGATGTAATGTCTTATCTTCTGAGCAGCAAACATTAAGGCTAAACATTCCTTTTCTACCGGACTATAACGATGTTCAGCTCCAATCATCGTTCGGCTAAGATAGTAGATGGCTTGCTCTTGGCCTTCCTTGTTCTTCTGAGCTAGCAATGCTCCCAATGAATGATCCATTGCTCGGACATACATTAAGAAGGGTATTCCTGAGATCTGTGGTACAAGAACCGGTGGACTCATTAAATAATGCTTTATGTCATCAAATGCTCGTTGACATTCTTTCGTCCAAACGAAAGATATACCTTTCTTCATTAATTGAGTAAATGGTCTGCAACGTCCAGATAAATTCGAAATAAACCACCTGATGTACGCAAGTTGACCTTGGAATCCTCGTAGCTCTTTTAGATTGTGTGGAGGACGCATCTCTTGAATGGCTTTGATCTTCTCGGGATCAACGTGTATACCCTTAGAGGTAATGACGAAGCCGAGAAACTTACCACTAGAGACACCCAAGAAAGACTTGGTGGGGTTCATTTTGACTTGATATTGGCGCATAGATTGAAGATAGTTCTTAAATCTTGAATGTGATCTTCTTTGAGACGACTTTTGACAGCAATATCGTCAACATAGCATTCGACAGTCTTTCACAAATGATCTCGAAAGATAGTACTTATAGCCCGCTGGTAAGTTGTATCTGTATTCTTAAGACCAAACGGCTTGACTGTATAACAGTACACACCCCGAAGAGTACGAAACGAAGTATGTTTCTCATCTTCAGGATTCATCCGGATTTGATTATATCCAGAAAACCCATCCATGAAAGAAATTCATTCGAATCCACATGTATTGTCGATCATAACAACAGTAATTTGGAGAGAGAATTCGTCTTTAGAGTAAGCATCATTGAGATCCCAAAAGTCTATACAAACTCGAAACTTTTCGGTCTTCTTCAGTGCTGGGACGACGTTGGCTACCCTGTCAGGATGCCGTTCTTCTCTGATAAAACCGCAAGCTATAAGCTTTTTGGCTTCATCATCAATTACATCCATTATTTCAGGCTTGAATTGCCGTTGTTGTTGTTTGACCGGCTTGGCATTCGCCAAAATGTTGAGCTTGTGAAAAGCAATTTGAGGATCTAATCCTGGCATATCTTCGTAACTCCAAGCGAAGACGTCAATGTATTCTCGAATAAGGTGAATTAATTCTTGTTTATCATCCTCTGGGAGATTCTTGCTAATGAAGATTGGCCGTGATACACCTTTCTCTCCAATATCGATTTGGACCAGTTGATCCTTAGTAGGTGGTTCTCGTTGTTCAAAATGAAGTTTCCACTGATTGTCCATCCTTTGTGCCCAAGGGTCTATTTCAGTAGCTTCTTCAATGTCACTTTCGTCATCTTCCGAGAATTCGACGGACACCATGTTAGAAGATACTATCACCTTATTACCGATGCTGGTATCAGAATCCCATGAGATAGAATCAGAAGAGTTTCAACGTTCTTCTTCATCAGATTCAGAAGGTTCTGGAGTTGGAAGTGGTGACGTATAACCTAGTCCTCATTTCGTTTTACTGTGGTATTGTTGTAATTTTCCTTTTGGAACAGCAATACGAAGAGGGGTTCGCCTTTCTTTACCATTGTTGAGACCTGTTCTGAAATCATAGCCCATTTTACGAATAATGGCCTTGGATTGTAGACTATAGCATCGTAATTGTAGCCTTCCTGTATCATCTCTATTATCATTACAGAGCATGATTTTTGGTTCTTCTCTTTTGTTGAAGAATATAGACTTTTTATCTTTCTTTTGAGACGGTACTAAGAAGTATGACTCTTGTATTGAATCCAGTAATACCATGTTTCCTCGAGATGATACAAATTCTATTATAAGTGGTTTAAAGCTATCTAGCATATCCAGATAACACTGAGCATAGTAAAAGACATCAGTATACTGCAAAGGAGATACTTTATTGATTTTTACACCATCATTTACAACAGGGACTTTAGCCTTAGCAGGCTTAGTCAGATTGATGACAAGAGGGGGAGAAGAAGAACGAGAAGGGGGAGGGAGCTTCTTGCGATGAAGGTCGATTACAAGCGGCTCAGAAGAGGTGAGCTCTCTTTGTTCCTGACCATCACCTTTAGGTTGCTTCTCATAGGAAGGTAGATAGATAGTCAGTGGTTTGGAAGACTGAGGACAGGAGGTACGTCCTTTGACTGGAATCACCAGAATATTATTAGGTATACTCTTCTGTTCTTCATCTATGTCCATTCCTAGTACCACCTTCATGAATTTCTCTTTGTACATACGAGAATCGTTGCAGTATGCTTCAACTCCTTTGAAAGGATTCAGATCTGCAACCTCTTTTTGGACTTCTCCATTACCATCCACATATTTAAAACATTGGTGGAGTGTAAAGGGTACAATATTGTGTTCATGGAGGAATGGCCTTCCCAGCAAAGCATTATATGAGCCATGATTGTCAATAACATTGAAAGTTACCTTTGTACGAAGATTGCCAATTTGAAATTTTAGGCGTATCTTCCATAACGGTTCACTTCTTCCTTGATTGAATCCCAGGATGGTAGTGATAGTTGTAGAAAGATTATGTACTGGGATTTTCAAAGCATCCAGTAAAGACTTCGGCATGATACTAAGTATAGACCCGGGATCAATCAGAATACGGTCGACTTTCATGGTGTCTACATATCCCGTGAAATAGAGAGGACGATCATGACGATTGTCTTCTAACAGCATGTCATCTTATATAAAAGTGATATTGGGCATTAGTTCGAATACACTATGACAATGTACACAGTTGACTGGCTCCTTTTCGGGCTTCTTGAGAAAAGTCAAACAAGCGTCAGCCTGCATCAAGGCTTCACTTAACTTCTCACGAGTTTCTTTTGAGAGACGTAAAAGTTCAAAGATTGACAATCTTGCTGGAGTATTGGCCAATTGAGCCAATATGTCAAAATTGTAAGGCTTTTTAAGTCCAAGAGATGATGACTTCTTCAATGCTTTATCAAAGCGAACGGGTTGCTTTCCCTTGTCTGCTGATGTTGGCTTAGCAGGAGATGGCTCGACCACTGGCAAGGATATAGACAGTGTATCTTCAGCAGGAGAAGATGATGGAGGAAGAGCATCCGGGGATGGAGCAAGATTCTTTTGATTTTCGAAATACTCCCGAAGATAGGGTTTCCCAGATCTAGTACCCATTAGAATTTCTTCTTCTGTTAATGGTTCAAAGGATACCATATTACAGTTCTTGGATTTAGACTTGGAATGCTTCTTTTGCTTAGAAGAGGAAGGCGTTTCAAATTCTGCTACCAGATCTGGATGAATCCACATAATCTCTCCTCTGTCAGTTGACATCGGAACAAGACCTTCATTTTGAGGAGGTGGAATATTCACAATTTCCAGAGTAGTCCTTGGAATGGGGACATCACCATCTTGTACGAGTTATGGTGGAAAATTACCGAATTGGAGAGAAACCACATTAGCAGTCACCGTTTTCTCGTCCTGCTGTAGAGTAATTGCTCCAGAGTTGACCAACTCCTGGATTTTGCCCTTGAGCACATAACATGCTCTGGTTGGATGCCCTATGAATCTGTGATAAACACAGTATTTATGGTGATCAGTTTTACCAAATTCTTCTGGTCGCTTTGCCTCTGGAAGCTGAAGCTTATTGCTTTTGATCAAGCAATCGAAGATGCTTAAAGTATCATCTTCATCGAAAGAATACTCTTCTTTTGGACAAGTTAACTTTTGCAGTAGTGCTGATGGGGTGGATGCCGTGTGAGTAACATTGACAGCCAAAGACTCTCTGCCTTTGAGATTAATGGCCAGTGTTTCTTTATTCTTGCGGTTATTCTGGCAATTATTACCCCCAGGTGTAGAATGTTCATCTGGGTTAGGATGAGTCATCTGGACTCCTAACTGTTTAAACTTTTCGGCACTAACTTCTGCTGCCTTTGCATTAACAATGAAAGAAGGCCAATCCTGGAATTGTGTAGATCCCGTCCACATACTGATAATAGACAACAAGTTTGATTTGCAAGTGTCTATTGTTACAACAGATAGAGTACCTAAAGGCATTTTAAGTACCTCTCGGCAGAATCTTTCAATAAAACTCTCTGTGGATTCATTGTGCCTCTGTTTAATTTTAATAAGGACAGACATTGTCATGTCATTGATTCCCTCATAAAATTGTTCCAAGAATATTTGCTTGAAACCAGCAAAAGAAGTGATACAGCCATCAGGTAGGCTACGATACCAGTCATATGCTGCACCGGCTAAACAACCGACGAACACTCAGGTAAGGAGGGCATCATTTGGCTGTAATTAATCTGTCATCACTTCAAAATGATTGATGTACTGACTTGGAGAAGTGCTACCATCAAACAGCATAATGGTTGGGAGGTTATACTAAGGAGAAAATGGAACTTCCTTCCACTATGTAGGATATGGTTGCTTTATGCCCAGTCTTTGTAGGCCATCCTTCTGCTTGAAGGCCTCAAACTGAGTGCGTAAGAGTTTTACAGCCTCATTAGTATCCTCTGATGTTTGAGAATTGGTGGCTGGTTAGAAGTATTGGGAGGAGGAACAGCGTGGTAACTACCACCCCTAGCACCAGACTGACTTGGATCAGCTTGAATTGGCACAGAAGCAACCTGAGGGGCTGGTACCCCCAGACTAACAGATATAGAAGATGGTATAAGCTTAGGATTTTTAACAGGGTTTACAATCGGAGGCACTGTATGTTGAGCCACCATTATGGTGTGCATGCTTGCAACCATTTCTGCCATGGTTTTCAATTTATCTTCTAATACAACAATTCGTTGCTCTTGACTGGTTGACGTAGAGGCATCTTGATCTTCCGTAATGGTATACGTCGTCACTTCTCTTACTGCTATTAATGAGATAGTTTGTTCAGAACTTTCACTATCTACATCGAACTCCGAAAGAGAGTCCTCTCCCACATGAGTGATAGGGAGATCTTCTTGATTAAAGACACCTTGATTCAAATGATGATTTCTCGATCTAGTGTATTGAAAGACACCTTCATTGGATGCATGGATCCAGTCTAAGTATTGTTGACTGGGATTACGAGATGTATTACATCTTGGACGTTTTCTACCCCCAGTGCCTTGAGCAGTCATGTTAACAGAAGCATATAATAGTTCATCTTCTTCTTCTATTATATGTTCAGAAGTTGAAACATATTTCAGACGATCGAAGACAGATCGTCGAGCCGATTGGCAACAACAGTTGATGACAACTTCATGTAGGCAGTGGCGATTTGAAGCACGATTTAGAGGTGAGAAAAACATTCCCGTAGTCTCCCGCCTTTGTGTAAGACGTTGTCGGACATCAGTTACAACCGCAGGACGAAAAGAAGTCGGAGGAACATATTCCTTAATGATGTTAGGAACATGTCTCATATTCTTCAGGTGTTTAGTTCCTTGAGTGTACAAAGATGTACTCAACTCATTAGCATAGGTAGATGGGTCTTTTTTTCAAACTTTAGCTTTTGGTGCAGATTGGCCTTTGGCATAGGGTTCTTGCATTTTGCCAAAGTTGATATTGATTGACGCCTATTGAGATAAGCACGTAAATCTAAAAATTTTGCTTCCGATGTCTCTGTTTGTGATACCTTCAATTTTTCTTGCTTGGATCTTGAAATTTGCAAGGTAGAAAGGTCTTGACCAAACCCCATAGGGGTAGGTAAGATACCTCGCTGATCAGTATTCTTTCCAGTATCAGAGATCTGAGGACCTCTGTTTACAAGAATAGAATCTGATACATCTTCCTCTGAGTCATAGACCAGGGAAGTTTGAGGAAAGACCAAAGGGTGCTTTCCTTTATTTTGAATAGGGTTAGCTAAGAAGCGTTTCCCTTTGTTCTGTTGTGTGATCATTTTAGGCATAGATTGTGCCAATTGAGGAAATGTCATAGGACTTTTTTCTTTATTCTGTCTAGTGTTGGCACTAGGACATGAATTCTCCAAGTTCAGAACTTGAGAATTGGAAGAGGGAATAGCCAAAAGACTAGTTCCCTTGAGTTGCGTCAGAGTAGCAGATTGCGCTTGGATTGCCGATTGCTTGGGTTGTGCCATAGTCCTACGGACTACTGGTGGCGCCTTGGCAGCAACATTGGTAGATTGTGCCTCGACAGTAGCTTGAACTGACTGCACCTTGGCAGCAAAGATAGTAGTAGGCTGTGCATGGGCAGCAGAGTGAGCAGATTGTGCCCTAGCAACAGAGACAGGCTGTACTGGAGCCACTGAGGCGGATTGTGCCATGGTCATTGAGCACTCAATTACGCCTGGACAACAGCGACTATGGGAGATTTAAGAGTCCACACAGTCCTGTTTTTGGCGATAGCCACCGTGCGCTTGTTGCTCTTGGTGTTGATCATATTCTCGTAGGCTGTCTGGTTGACTTGAACAACCAGAGTCTTCTGCATCGTGGCGATCGACGCAATGTCACATTGAGTTGTCACTTTCTTGTCGAAGGAGAAAGCCGTCCCCAGTAGAGTCGCCATTTTGTTTGCAAAAATAAAATTTGTTTTATTCCAAACTTATAAAAGAGTACAAAGTACAATAAATTCTGGGGAAGTACAACTTTAGGAATCTGATCAGAAGACGATCACTTTATCCCTTGGACTATGTGAACTTGAAGACTGTAGCCTCTGGAGAATGCAGCAGCAATTTTGCTAGAGTTCTTGATTTCAGTCTGTGTCTCTGATGATGATTAGAAACTCTATTTATAGAGTTCAGGAAATAACTGTTTTAGCAGTTATTCTGATGTGCGCGAGGCTGGATTGCGCCATACTGGGTTGCGCCAACCTCCTGTTGCGCCAACTTTCATTCAGTTGTCAATCGTGTACTAATTGTATTTAGACGCGTGGCATCATATGATTGAGATGTGCGTGGTCGTGTACAGGATAGTAGATACGTCTTGAGAGATTAGTAGCATTTGTGCCACGTCATCCTACTTTAAAATGTAAGTTTTTCAACTTTATCAGGTTACGCGAGCTTCAGTCAACAAGTCAAACTGTGCTTGATTTGAGCTGCGCCTACACATGTGGCAGCTTCTGAGCAAAAGTCGTTCAGGTTGTGCCCAGGCGCAACTAAGGATTTTTTTTAGATTGCGCCTGGGCACAACTCACGAAGTGTACAGGACAGCTGTCCACCAACTTTTCTTGAGCGGCACAATTTACGGGATTCGAAGAGATTTTCCTCGTTCACTGTTGTGTCAGTCGTCAGTATTGTCAGGTAATGATGACCATTAAGTGTCAAATGCCACGTAGGTTTTGGCACAAAAAGACTGGGCGCAGTCTGATATCAGGCACAACCTGATCAGTGGCGCAGTCTGTTCTGTGAGCTTCACATCAGTGGCGTAACTTAATTTTTGGGGCGCAATTTGATCACTGATCAGTATATTCAAGGTGCAACTTGATTTTTAGGCTCTACACCAAGGGGGCAGAGTTCGGCCAGAACTCTGTATGGGGCAGAGTTCGGCCCAAATTCTGCCTCATCTGTTCCAGAATGTACTCTGGTAGCTCACGAGCTTCTTATTTGTCTCCGAATAGCCTCGTCACCTCCCCGAGCTTCTCTGACACACAGACGGCGCTCGTCACACTCTGAGGTCTTCTCCACATAGGTTTGGGAACCCCACCCACTCTAACATTTCTCCCCCTTCACAACTATGTGGAGGAGGTCGTCATCCCGACGATCTGCTTGCAGAACTCAAACTTTTCCCTCGGTAGAATCTTAGTGAGCATATCTGCTCCCTATCATCTGTATGAACCTTCTCAAGATCCGCGTCCTTCTTCTCAGCCACATCCCATATCTAATGATACCGAGTCTCGATATGCTTGGACCGGCTATGAAAGGTTTGATTCTTCACAGGGTGAATAGCACTCTAACTGCCGCAAAGCAAAGTATACTGCTCTTGCTTCAGCCCCATATTCTGTAACAGTTTTTCCATCCACAACAACTCCTTGCAAGCCTCCATCATCGCAATATACTCTGCCTCTGTCGTCGACAAGGTAACATACTTCTACAACCGCGACTGCCACGATACCGCTCCTCCAGCAAACATCATCACATAGCCCGAAGTCGATCACCTCGTGTCTACATCTCTAGCCATATCAGCATCGGTATATCCAACCGGCTTCGGTTCGTCACCACCAAAAGAAAGTCTCCATTCAGCAGTGCCCTAAAGGTAATATAGAATCCACTTGACCGCACTCCAATGTACCCTTTCAGGAATTGAAAGATACCTGTTAACGGTACCAACTGCATAAGTGATGTCTGGCCTCGTACACACCATAGCATATATAAGGCTTCCTACAGTTGAGGCATATGGAACCCGCTCGATATCTTCTTTTTCGTCCTCGGTAGATGGACAATACTCCTCAGTGAGCTTAAAGTGAGCCGCAAGGCGGCAACTCACTTTCTTGGACCCATCCATCCCGAAACGCTGAAGTACCCGTTGGATATACTTATTTTAGGACAAGTGTAGCAGCTTGGACTCTCTTGACTGATCTCCATCCCAAGAATAGTCTTTGATACGCCCAAATACTTCATAGATAAGGTCGCGCCCAGTTGGCGCTTCAACTCTGCTAACCTAGTGGCATTTTGACCCACTAATAGCATATCATCAACATAGAGCAATAAAATGATGAAATCATCCTCGACAAAGTACCTTACAAATATACATTGGTCCAACATCGTCCGTGCATAACCATGCACCCCCAGAAACGATTAGAACTTCCTATACCACTGCCTTGGAGCCTGCTTCAGACCATACAAGCTCTTTCTCAACCGGCAGACCAAATATGACTTGCCCTTCTCACAGAATCCCTCTGGCTGCTCCATGTATAACTCCTCCTCAAGATTACCGTGGAAGAATTCTGTCTTCACGTCCATCTACTCGACCTCTAAGACAAAACTGGCTGCCAATGCTAGCACCATCCGAATAGACGACTGCTTGACAACTGGCGAAAAAATCTAATCATAATCCATGCCTTTCTGCTGACCGTAGCCTTTAACTACCAGCCTCGCTTTGTATCGAGGGCGAGTAGCATCATCCATCTGCTTCACTCTGAACACCCATCGATTCTTCAAAGCCTTCTTGCCCTTTGGCAACCGTACCAGCTCGTAAGTAGCATTGGCGTGTAAGGAACCCATCTCCTCTTGCATAGCCTGTATCCACTCCTGCCTTTGTTCATCTTCTATAGCCTCTACAAAACTTTCGGGCTCTTCCCCGTCAGTCAGTAGCACATACACACCCGGTGAGTATCTCTTACATGGTCGACGCGACATGCTCATCCTCCTGCGGGATACCCTAATCACCATCAACAGGCTGATGATCAAGGTTGGGAGCAACTCCATGTACTGGCTCCCCCATAACTGGATCCTCTACGTTGTCCTCTGGAAACTGCTCGAAGTGAAATAACTCTAACTCAGGCAATTCCTCAGCCTCAGAAGGCATCTCAGAATCCTGAGTGTTGGTCATGGTCTGATCGTCGATGAATGCCACATCCCTGCTTTTGTAGAGCTTTTTTCCCACTGGGTCGTAGAGTCTATAGCCAAACTCATCCCGACCGTAGCAATCAAAGATGCACCGCCTCGTCTTCGGCTCAAGTTTGGACCTCTCATCCTTTGGTACATACACGAAGTCCTTACAACCAAACACTCGTAGGTGATTGTATGACGGCTCTTTGTCGTAACATACTTTCTCAGGCACATCATCCTGCAAAGGAGCACTATAAGATAAATTAATATCATAAGCAGCTTTGATAAGAGCCTCACCCCAATAACTGCTTGGCAAATTTGCTTCTGGCAGCAAACACCAGACCCTCTCCATCAGTGTCATATTCATGCGCTCCGCTACACCACTGAGCTGAGGTGTCTTGGGCGGAGTCTTCTGGTGTCGTATCCCTTGCTCTCTGCAATAATCATCAAAAGGACCAATGTATTCGTCGTCATTGTCAGACCGAACACACAATAACTTCTTGTCTGTCTCTCTTTCAACAGAGGCCTGAAACTCTTTGAAAGTGGGCAGCACCTGATCCTTGGTCTTTAAGGCATAGACCCAAACCTTTCTGAAATAGTCATCAATAAAAGTTATAAAGTAAGAAGTACCACCAATAGATTTTACCTTCATAGTACCGCAGACATCCAAGAACTCGAACAATGCCGACTTCCTTAAACTTGGGTGACTTTAGAAAGATACCCTATTTTGCTTCCCAGCTAAGCAGTGCCTGCACTTCTCCAACTTTGTAGACTTGAGCACTGGAATCACCTTCCTGTTCACCAAGTAGCTCATCCCCTTCTCGCTGATATGGCCAAGCCGCCTGTGCCACAACTCGATAGTCGCATCAGAAACTGCATTCATCTCCTGTGTCCCCTGTGCACTCTCCTCCATATAGTAGAGACCGAACTTCTTGCTTCCTCTGGCAATCACCATTGAACCTCTGGAAAGCTTCCACTGACTATTCCTGAAGAGATCAAAGAATCCCTTGTCATCCAACCTTCCAACTGACACCAGGTTGAAACGGATATCAAGGACATGATGAACATCTTTGAGAAGAAGAACTGCACCCGTCTTCGTCCTTAAATGCACATCTCCAATAGCAACCGCCTTCGACACATCTCCATTGCCCATCTTCAACACTCCACGGTCGCCTGTCGTGTAAGTGACAAATAGTGCCATGTTATGAGATACGTGCGCTGAAGCCCCTGACTCCACCAGCCAAGAATTGTTATCGCATGCGAGGTTTATAATAACCTCATCACCTACGACGATCACATCTCCCCCATATATCGAAGCTGTCGCTGTAGTGTTCTCATCTTGTTTCCCCTTGTCGCCCTTCTTCTTTCTCTTCCAAGCAAAATAGTTTTGCTTGATGTGACCCTTCTTGCCACAATGGTAACACTCTGAGTCCTCGTACCGACCCTTGGACTTTCCCCTGCTCTTGTCTCTGCCACCACCTGGACCGCTGCTTTTGTCCCTTATGCGGCTCTCTGAAACTAGTACCTCTGAGTGGTGGATGAAGTGCCCTGAGAACGTCTTCGCATTTCTTCATTCAGCACCCCGCTCTTGGCAAACTCCAGACTGACCACGCCTTCTAGAGCAGAAGCAATCATAGATACTTATCCGGTCTCCTATGAGTCTGGCAATGTACACAGCAGCCATAGTCCTTGAACCTCATCGTCGAACTTGACCTCCATCGAAGATAGCTGGTCAACCACACCCTGGAAATCACTCAAGTGATCCGTAATAGATGCCCCATCTTTGTACCAAAGACCCATCATCGTTCGGATCAGGAACAACTTATTTATTCCAGTCTTCTTCGCGTACAAAGATTCCAGCTTATCCCATAACGTCTTCGTATGCTCAATATTGGCAACATGGTCGTACATATTCTCGTTAACAAACTGTCTGATATATTTGCACACCTTTATGTGCTCGAAATTCTAGTCATCCTCAGATTTATCAACTGGTCGCTCGGAAGCAAATACGGGCAGATGCAGCTTCTTGACAAACAGCAAATCTTTCATCTTGCTCCGCTAATAATGATCGTTTGTGCCATTCAGGTTCATCATACACACAGGCTTCGCATCCATCTCTCCTCTCTGGTTTTCCTGTCAACTCCTGATACCCTTCTGAATTCCAGAACCTAGCTCTGATACCACTTTGCTGGGATAGAAGAACAGAAACCTTTCCCTAAACTAGAGAGTACCTGTGAGAGAACCGAGTAATACAACATACGAACCAAATACCAAACATAATCCACGCAGATACAGAGAATTTTTGACGTAGAAAATCCTTGCGAAAAAAAAAACCACGGGACGATCGGAGTCCAACCCTTGATAAACCTTCACTAATGAAATAAAGGAGTACACCCTCTACAAACTTCTTCCGATCCAAAATGGATCTCCACAACACTTAGAAGCAAGAATAATTGATTACAAGGCTACGAAGAACAAAGATGACGAGTAGAGATTATCCGAACACAATCCTCCTTCGAAAATGGCCTTCAATCCTCCTTCTTCTCTTCCAAAGTTGCAGTGGCACTTGCCTCATTTCTCTCAATTTTCTTCAATGTTGTGTTGTGATTAGGATTAGGAAAAACCATGTATAAATCCCCTAATCCATAGTAAAACCTGGATCATAGGATACGATCCAACGGAATAAAAATATCCTGAAATCAGCCTCAGCCCGTCGATATATAGTTTGGCCAGAACTCTGTGTTTTAGTGACAGAACGGTTCTAGAATCAAAGGGGCAAAGTTCGGCCCGAACTCTGCCTCCCATGTTCCAGAATGTACTCTGGTAGCGCCCGATCTTCTTCTTCGTCTCTGAATGGCCTCGTCACGTCCCGAGCTTCTCTGACACACAGACGGTACACGTCGCACTCCGGGGTCTTCTCCACATAGGTTAGGGAACCCCACCCAATCCAACAATAGTTTCTATTATGTTATTGATCTCGAAAATGAAATTTTGCCCGCGGTTTGTAACCGCGGACGTGACCACCGACCGACGTGGTGGCCTCCCATTAGCCTCCCCTCTCCCCACTCCCCCGCCCCCCTCACGCTCGCCCCCGCTATCTCCGGGCCCCACCCGGACTATGGGGGCCAATGACCGGCCGCCACATCCACGGTTACAAACTGCGGGCAACGTAGCAGCTCTGTATAGATTTTGGTTACAATTTTCTTTTTGTATTTTCTTTCCATTTTTTAGGAACAAAGTCATGTTGTATGCAGAATCAACCAAATGTGGAGTGCTATTGGAATGCATGTCTCATAGTCATACATGTGATCATTGATAAACTAAACAAAAGAATATCATTCCTCATATAGAGATCATAAAGAATGCACATTCTAGTTGTTGCAGCTTCATGTGATCATTGATCAGACTCTATTAAAGTTTCTCCAGAGTATGCCAGTCTTTCAGCAGAAATTACATCAACAAGTAAAGAGTATAATTTCGTAAGAAATTTTATTAACACAATTGAATAATAAACTAAAAAGTAGCTTTTAGATTTAATTTCTTATCTGCTAAATGCAAAGATATTTCCTATATAATCATGTGAACATATTGTTTGTTATATGTTTAATTGCTTATGGAGACGTTCTCGTTCAATTAGAACACAAAGAGGTCAATGGAAAAGAGAAGCCAAACATTTTTTGAACCAGGCCTATCTAAAATTCTTTCTATAAATTTACATAAGCCTATTACTATCTAAACATATATAAACATCCTCTTTCTTCTTATTTTTTTCTTTTTTTATTTCTTTTCATTTCTTTTTCAAAGTTTTGCAAAGTATCTCAAAGTTCTTATAAGTTATACAAAACTTTTAAAATTGAGCTTATGGAATATATAGCTTACTCTATTTCCTTGTTTTTTAACTTTGGTATATACTTTAAAATAAGGTTAAACTTAGAAGTAGAAGTATAAGTTATACAAAACTTTTCAAAGTTCTTATAAGTATCTCGAAGTTTGTATTAATGTTTCTTCTCATTTTAGTACATATGTGTCATTTAGGGTACTCATTTGCAACTCGAGAAACATGATGAAGTGATTGAAATTGTCATATACCTACAGTTAGCAAAGAAACATGTATTTTGTTTGATGTGGGTGTAGAGAGTGTAGAATCATACAAAACGTTCTACACCATTGGGACCCTATACCACCAAATGGAGAAGAGGACCCTGCGCCAACAACGGGCGAAGGATAGAGTTGCCTACACATCACAAGTGTCTGCACAGAGTATTGATAACACTCTGCACCATTCAAACCAATAACAGGTCCATGCCAACTACCTCTACATCGTTGTCCTATGTGGGCATAGAGTTAAAAGACAATTAATGCTAGCAGAACATGAAACGGCATAAACTGATGACTTTTTGTGCTCCATGTCCCCCTGACATGCCGTACTTGCTTGGAACGGGGAAATAACATTGCTAACGTCAGCATAATGATGATTTCCATTTAATCTGTAGAAAGATATGACGATGTGACTGAAGTGCATGGCGCCACCTGTCCTCTTCTTAAGCTAAATCACGACGCAGGTTGCTGACAGTCAAACGCACAGCGGTGTGGCAGAGAGTTAATTAGCCGACAACTGTTCGTGGCATGTGATAGATGACACGCAACAATGTCGAGTTCTACTAACTTGAAGAAGACAATGCTGACGTGGCCATGGCACAGGACGCTACGTGTTTCCTCTTTGGCATTATTCTGAGACTGAAGGCACGACAAGGCTGACAGTTGTTTATGGCATGCACTTACTGACATATAGCAGTGACGATCTCTACTAGTTCATAGGATATGACGCTGACATAGTTGCGGCACAGGCCGCCACCGGTCATCTCCTTAGCATAATTCAAGACGTAATCCAAAGCTGGAGACACGACTGACAACTGTTCGAGGTCTGCTCCTACTCACACACGACAGTAGGCAATTTTTACTAACTACCTGACAGCCTTTAGGAATAAACTTTTATTTCGCGTAACAAGTGAGACATGTCACGTGCTCCAGAGTTGGCCTAGACCAAGTCAAACCCGTCGTTTATGGGATACAGATAGTGATTCTGCGTGCAAACACCAAAATTGGCGTAGGGAGGCAAAAAAAGTAAAGGTATACCTATTTTCTGTGCTCAGGGAGACAAAACAGTTGGGTTTTTCTATCCCCTGCGTCGAACCCGAGAAGCCTATAAATACCTCGGGACTTGTGTCATTTAAAGGGATCGAAGGATATAAAATCGAAGATAGTACGTTATCGTGAGCTTGTTCCTTCTTGACAATGCTTGAGAGCAAGAGTTAGCAAGGTCATCCCCGCCCTTGCATCGAATCATCTAAGGAGTAAAGAAGCCGACCACATGCTTGATCTCTACCGTTACCACTCCTTCAAATTTTATTATTGTACTTAGGACTCCTCAAGTGCTAGAATTCATTTGTACTACAAGTTTTCAATATATAAAAGAGTAAAAGTTTTTGCAAGTCTTTGTAATCTCTTCAACCTCCAACAATCTTCTGATGGAAACAACTATGGCGACTCTGCTTGGGACGACCTTCTCCACCGAGGAGAAGGTGGTGGCACAATCCGATGTTACCAAGATGGGAACTCTGCAACATTCATTGGCCATTGGGTTCGATCAACAAGCCTATGAGAAGATGCTTTTGGAAGGATGCTCATGCCCTTCACCGGCAGCAAAGTCAAAGAAGAGTCGTCGCTCTTGGCTTCCCAAGGCACAATATTTCTACCCCGACGTCGCTAATGACAAGAGGGAGGATACAGTGGTCAACAAGATATGACAAGAGGGAGGATATTCGGTGTGACTCCTCGCACCAAGATGTAAATACCATTATATTATATATTTTTGAAAATGACATCGAATGCTCTACAAGAATATATAAGAAGATTTCCTAAAATATAATGTTTACTACATGAGTTCTTCCTCAGAGTAAAACTTCACATAATGAACACATTCAAAAAACTGCTTAAAGACATCTTTTTAAAGTTGGTGATTCAGACACTTCTGGTTTTTGACATCTACTATATCATATATCAATGGAAAAATCTTTTGAAGTCTAGTTTTTTACTATGAAATTATTATTTTTAATTAACATCATTATATGCATGAAAATTAATGTAGAACAAAATATCAAAGACATGAATAAAATGATAGAGGGAATATTTAAAGTGGCAAGTAGGGGTGAGTATTCAGTCTAATCGGTTTCAACCGAACCAAAATATTAAAAAACCGAATTAACCGAAGTCTGGAAACACATAATCAAAACCGAACCGAATGAAGGAAGAACCGTTTTAAACCGAACTGAATTCTTTGGCTCAGTTTATTCGGTTTAATCGGTTGGTCAGTTTTCATTACAAATGGACCCGGCCCAAATAAAGGATAGTTGGCTTTTAGACGAAAAAACACTTTAATAAAAAAAACCTCAATAGTACATATAATTCTACAGCAAAAAATGGGACTAATACATATATTCCAAACAGCTCTTTCAAATTATGGACCGGCTCAGAAAAAATCTCAGATACACGACACTGGAAGATGACAGTTCTTTAATGCATAAAAAAGAAAATAATATTGGTCACAGTGTACACAAATTGCACTTTCAAATAATGGGCCTATTACATATAGTTCCAAACTCTATTCATAGCTGCAGGCCCATTGTTTCCAAATCAAATATTACAACAAAACACTGACAAATAATTAGGAAAAAAACAAGGTCCAATCCAGAGTCCAGACACAAATCAAAAATTAAAAAAAAGAACAAAAAACATTGCAGGCCCATTGTTTCCAAATTAAATATGACAACAAAATACTACAAGCCCATTGTTTCCAAATTAATAATACAACAAAATAGTGCAGGCCCATTGTTTCCAAATTAATAATACAACAAAAATTAAAATAAAATAATTAGGAATAATTACAAGGGAAGGAGATCTATGAGAACTGAGAAGAGATCGAGATGTAAGTGTAGCCTGGAGGAGATATGCGATTTAAACATAATAATTAGAAATAAAAATAATAGAAATCAGAAATTAAAAAAAAGAACAAAAAAATACTTACAAGGTGGAGATCTTTTTTGGGTATTCCGGAGTGAGGTGGAGATGATCTAGATTCAGAGGTGGAGGAGATCCGAAGTGAAGTGGTCCTCCGGAGGAGATTTGTGAGGAGAGACTCAAAACAGGCTGGAGGTAGAGATAGTGAGGTCGAGGAGATGAAGATCTGTGAGAACTGGTGGAGAGAGTGAAAAGAGCGGAGATAACCGTAAGAAGTGAGAAGGGAGGTGGTGAGTTTGGTGGGGTGACTGGTGAGAGGCTGTGAACGACGGTTAGAGGCGGAGAACGATGGTGGGATAGGGTTTTCCCTCTCGATTCTTACAAAGGGGTTAGGTAGGGAGCTGCAGGAAAAAAGAATAAGAGGAGAGAGAGAAAAATATATTACATAGTTAGGGTTAGGGCTAAGGGTTTTTAGTAATTGTATGTACTTATTCATTTTTGGTTTTAAACCAAAATTGAACCCAATAACCGAAACCGAACCCTTTAACTGAATAAGTAGGTTTCCACAATCGAACCCAACCCGAAAAATTTAAAACCGAACCTATTAGCTAATTCGGTTCGGTTCGTTATTCGGTTTGTATCCGAATAATTCTCGCCCCTAGTGGCAAGTAGCATTTGCCTAGAAATATGAGGGTGAGCTCTTATATTCTTTATCTCTTCTCCTCCCGTTTCTTTGACCAACCACCATAACCTCCTCCCATTTGTTGCTCTTGGATAGGGAAGAAATGAGTGTAGGAATTTAAACAAAGGAAAGAGAGAGATGGAGAGAAATAAATATGTTAGTTTGTACCCATGTAAGGAATTAAAATTGCATTCGTAGTTCGACCGAATACAAATTTAATTACTGAATAATATAGAATTATCTGGATACAAATATACAAACTGTATAAAAATAGTATTTAAATATTACCAAAAAGTAATACAAATTTTAATAAATTTTTATTCTGTGACTACGTTACCTGGACAAATCATAATCTATATATCTCAACAAAATACAAGATGAATACAATAATGTTGAACTCTTTGCCTTCAAGTTCAACTCATCACCAATATCAAAAAAGAAGGAGAAGATACACAATAAAATCACTCACCCAACCTTGTAATGATCTTCCTAAAAGAAGAAGAAGACTCCTCAAACAGATCTTTTCTTCCGACTATCTCGAAAAGCAAGTCCTAAGAGAAAAGTACGTACTTTTTTTAAGATTTATGTGGACTTGCTCCCTTGAATCTCTCCATTTTTTGCTTCTTGCTGGCAACCCCCTTAACCTCCTGAAATAGATTAAGAAACCCTAATTTAAGATTAAGAAATCCCTAAATAAGCCCCAAAATTAATCATGGCAATCTAGATTAGATCATAATGCCATATTACATGTTGCCTTGGGCCCATGTCTGAACCAATTTTTGACTGGCGGTATGCTGTAACATACCACCAAACCCTCAAAATTGGGTTCCTAAACGAATTGCCAAAAATTTGATATACCGTCGACATATTGTTGCTAGTATACGGTATGTATATTGTTGCTTGTTTACGGTATGACCACGATTGTTGTTTTGGCTCAGTTTGACCCCTGGTTCAACCACCGATCCTCCATCATCTTTATCGCAACTCTAGCGACACTTCACAACACCCAGGTTGTCCTTTCATACACCTCAAATTGAGACTGGAACCCCAATAAATTGCCTTTCTAGTCTGATGAGAGATGTTGAACTAATGACTCCTCAATTGGATTCTATGTATGTCATCCCTCGATAGAGTTCTTGCTCCCCCTCGCCATTGGTCTTGATTCCCCTAACTGCTTTGCATCTACCTTTATCTCCAACTTCTCGACTATATAGCAATGCTAGGTGCCATGCGTGGCACCTCCTTGACGATTGGGATCTTGCCAACATCAATAACCCGACCTAAACCGAAGTCCCTAACCATTAGCCCCCCAATAGTCTTGGTTGCATGTCCCCAACCTTTGTCTTCCAAAGAAAAGTGCTCATGTTTTGTCGATCTTCTTTACCCTTGGCTGGCCCAAATAAACGGATGGTGTGGTTCCCTAGACATCAAATTCCTGAACCTGTCCACCCTGGTTGTAATGACCATGGTTCGTATAACGTATTTTGGTATACGTGTACGTATTTTGACTCGTATTGTATGACTCCTTGCTTGGTCTATTTGGCATTTTCTATTGCTTGGTTCGGTTCAGTTTGGCTTGGTTTGATTTTATTTATGAACCAACCCCTACCTACCCCCACCCTCACCATTTATTAATCCCACTCTCTTCTCTCTCCTCATTATCACTTCAATAACTCTTCTTCTTCTTCATTTACTCCTCTCCACCTACACCCAAGAGCCCTAGGCAAGTGCAACTTGCTTCATGATGGATCTCAAGTTTTATTGTTCCATTCTCTTTTTTACATGATTATAAGCCTCTTTAGAACTTGGAGTTTTTGATTTTTATGGATAGATTCTTCTAGATCTACGTTGTAACTTTAGGGTTTCATAAGTTTATGGAGTTTTCTTGGTTTTGATCTACTAAAACTTGTTATTTTCGAAAACTAATAGTTCCATGAGCAAGAGCACGAAATTTCGTATGAATTTGGTTTTTGATTCACCTCATTTCGAGTTAAAATGAAGTTTTTATGGCCAAAACAAGTTTTCTGAATGTTTCACGTCGGCTGAATATAAAATTTTACGCAGGGAACCCTGTTTATGTGTATTTTACGTAGGATTGTTTCCTGAATGTGAAATTTTACATAGGGAACCCTGTTTATGCGTATTTTACGCAGGATTGTATCCTGAATGTAAATTTTATGCAAGGAACCCTGTTTATGCGTATTTTACGCAGGATTGTATCCTGAATGTGAATTTTTACGTTGGAACCCTTCTCTTTTGCGTATTTTACGCAGAATTGAATTTTTGGCGTAAAAAGTGCACAGAATGACTGTTTTTGCCAAGTTTAGCTATTTTCTAGCCAAAATTTCGAAAAACGTAAAACATGAAAGTTTTAGATCTTTGTCGTGCCTTTCCGAATATCTTTGGAGCACCTCATTTAGAGTTTGTATGTGGAAGTTATTCCCCGTTTCTCCTGAGCCGCATGATTCCTCCATCGCTCTTGCACCCTGTTTATATTTAGTTATTGCATATATGCTTATACCAGGTTAAATGTTAATTTTAAATATGTTCCATGACACGATTGTGACCCGTTATGGTGCACTTTTGACAAATAACATGACATGATAGTGGTCCGTCGTGGTGCACTCTTGACAGTGAATTTGACATGATATATATTTCGAATGCTGTTGCGACGGCAAGCATGTCATGACAAATGGCCTGGACACCGTGGGTGATTGTGTTTGTACAAAATGAACCGATAATGTTTTGCATCATGTCTAGGACAGGGATCCCTGAGTACCACGGTCAGGGGTACCTACTGTAAATGGCTAAGACTAATAACAAGAATAATTTAGTAGTCATGAGAGATTTCCCCAGTTACAGGCGATCCCGTTATCCCGGCCACCATTGTTGGACTTGTAGCCTGCCGACGAGTAGGACACATGTCTAAATTCACTAATACATGGAAAAGAACGAAGCATTGCTTAATGAATCCAAGTCGCCTGGATAACCTGGATTAGCTGCAGGGCTTGTGGCTGGAGGAACATCTCACTGCACATTGCTAGTAACTAGGCTTGTGATAACCCTAGTTAGTTAATGTAGAAACCCGTAGTCACTGATTGGCCATGAGCGATTGTATGGTGTAGATTCAGTGCTCGAATATTGCAAGCATGATCGCATGATTGTCACTTTTAACAATAAAGATCAGGGGCTAAGTTCTGTTCAGGCGAAGGGTTACAACTCCGGTCCTTGTTTGGTTTAAGGGTTGTAACCTAGCTTCCGGAGTAGTTCTTTGTCCCCTCTTCGTTTATTGTCTTATTGTACCCCACGTCATGCTCATTATGCTTTAGTTTACCAACAAGATTTAGAGACGGAGTTCTATTCAGGTGAAGGGTTACAACCCCGGTCCTTGTTTGGTTTAAGGGTTGTGACCTGGCTACTTGAATGGTTCCCTCATACTCTAATATGACTGTTGTTATTTTTTTATCATTATTAGGCTCTTTCATAATTACTTTTAATATTTGTTCTGATATGCTGATTTTAGTTCTTAAGTGAAGCCTCCTTTGTGGCACTTGCTCTTTCTGGGATCTGACCCAGCTGGTTTTGTATGGCCAAATTTTGGAGCAGCTCCAGAGGATCTACCGACTTTTCAGCCCGATGGTGACCACCAGGCGTAACCAGGGCAACGAGTGGGTTTATTTTTTGGCTCTCCCACTCTATTGTAAAATTATTGTTTTGAGGCGTTTAGCCGGCGAGCACCTGTTAGCTCTCATTGCATACCTTATTTACTGTCTGCCTACGGACTGTAACATGATTGACAGATACTAGGGTTGATCATGTATGACTAAAACTCTTGCTAGTCCTCACATTTTATAACGACTAGCTTCATGTTCAGCTGAATATATAATGTTTGGGACACCTTATTATTGTATATTTGGTGATCTTACATCTTGTAGCTTTACTTGCTTGCTTGAGATTGAGATATTTAGGCTTGTTGTTGACCATAGGAGACTGATGGATTGTAGTTAAACCCTCATGTATCTAGACAGCCGTGACCGTATAGCGAGATGGGTTGCACTTCTATATACGTAGCTGGCTATGTTCGCCCCTGCTCTCCAGTATTCTGGTTCTGGGGCGTTACACTCGTGTACGACACTAAAGGTTTCCCATATACGTGCATCCGTAAGCATAACATCATACACTATGCTCAACGTCGATGACCTACAACTTCCTTTGAATTGTGTAAATGGAGATGTTCCCATCTAAGCTTGAGTTTGCTGCACTCCTTGATCTCCTCCCTGGTATCGAACTACCAAAATTGATATCTCTCCATTAAGCTTTGTCAAACAATCCTCACCAAAACTGGATCTGTAAAACAACCCCCACCTCGAGATCGACCAATTATTATAAGATCAACGGACAGACCTCCATTCATTCGCTTTGTCTCGACGAATTGAATCCTCCGTATCCGTCAAATCATCCTAAAGACATCCCTTGGCAAGTTTTTAATCATCCACAAACTTCTGTCAAATATTCCTTATAGAGCCTCG
Source organism: Iris pallida (assembly GCA_029216955.1). Taxonomy (NCBI): domain Eukaryota; kingdom Viridiplantae; phylum Streptophyta; class Magnoliopsida; order Asparagales; family Iridaceae; genus Iris; species Iris pallida. The sequence goes on along the minus strand of JANAVB010038020.1, from coordinate 8,350,124 downwards.
ATTCCGTTTCGTAGCATGATGTAGGCTAGCAGCAGAAATAGGCCGAGTCAAAATAAGATAATAGAAAAGTTTGTCAGTATTGATTGATTGGGATAGTGAATTAAGACCCTTTCCTTATCGAATGGATGCTTTAGAAGCTATGTCCAAGATGCAGTAGATTGTGTCTTGTGGAAGAAAATAGTTGGTTTTTGATGTCGCTTTTGTTGTTGGTTTTTATGATGCATTTTTATGGATGTTTTCAATGAATGCTTTCGTAGCTTAGTTTTCGCGTTCACATCGAATTATTGAGAGAAAGAGAAGAATAATTCTGAATTGTTGTTGGTGTGAATGCATGTGAACAAGTGAGCGGAGCTTGAAGTCGCATGGAAGATCTCTTTCTCTCGGCAGTTCACCAATAAGTGAGTGGCTTTGATCCTTCGATGATTCGTTGCCAAGTGCACATCATCGATGCTTATAAATGTAGTCGACTCCTTGTTTCCTATCTTCATACGTCCAAACCTACCACCTTGGTATGACGTAAAGATCATCCTCCGTTGAGTGGCGCGATACGACGTCCCCATGTCCAAGACCCAATTGCTGTCATGGCATGTGCCACAAGGTTTCTTTATGTCAGTTGTTGCGATGATGAGATATCTCATAACCGTAAAATCATCCTAACCATCCTTGCCTATAGACTTCTCATTTTTTAGGTTCATGCAGTCCCGTTTAAAATTATTATTTTGTCTACAGTAACAATATCCCTCCTTTTTTTTCTACATTCGTACGAATCCAAAATTCTTCCTTGTTCTCGACTGTGACCTGGGCATTCTCTTTCCGTTGGAAGCAACCAAAGCAAACTCATGTGATGATTTTATTTATTTACATAGGATCACTTTATTCAATAAACTACTTTTGACTGCCTCCATCGTGACAACTCCATCAGGTGCGATGTTACTCACAAACACCACTAAGGTCTCCCAATTATCCAGGAAAGAACTCAAAAGCAATAAGGCCTGAAACTCACCATCAATTACCATATTCATCGCCAACAGTTGATTGTTGATACCCTCAAGGTGTTAATTGGGTCTAACAGCCCATAACCCAACTCAGGCTCGATTCGGTCAAACACGATCTGGGATGACTTGGGCCAGGTCAACGGTCGACCCGGACCGGCCCATAGAGGACCCAGGTTCAGGCTGTGTCTGTATTTGGGACCTGATAGCCTTGCTCGGCCCAGACCAGTCGTATCCGTGACCCGGGTTGGGCGCGGTCCATGCCTGGTTAAGAATCGTCCCCCCAAACCTCCTCTGTATAGGACCTACCTTATATTATATATATATATATACACGGTCTGGGATGACTTGGGCCAGGTCAACGGTCGACCCGGACCGGCCCATAGAGGACCCAGGTTCAGGCTGTGTCTGTAGGGACCCGATAGCCTTACTCGGCCCAGACTAGTCGTATCGGTGACCCGGGTAGGGCGCGGTCCATGCCTGGTTAAGAATCGTCCCCCCAAACCTCCTCTGTATAGGACCTACCTTATATATATATATATATATATTTTTAACCTTATACATATATATATATATATATATATATATATATATATATATATATATATATATATATATATACCTGGTGGTTTCATATTATGGAACCACCCCATGTTACATAACTTGGATTTTAATTGGATGGGTTAGAGTAAAATATGGTAAGGCCTATGACGCAGCGTTCTAGCGGAATGAGCTTACCTTTGTGCTTGGCAATGTCTAAGTCGATCGGATGAAAATGATAACTGGACCATCGTTTCTTGGTGAGAGTAAAATGATGCCGCAAAAACTTCGACAGAAGGCCTAGTGAGGGGTCCGCACGAAGGTTGCTTGAAAATCTCAAGCGATGGGCTTCCGAATCCACGAAAAATTCAAGTCCACAACAAAGAAAAGAAGAGGATAAATCTAAGAACTTAAAGAAAAAAATTATTAATTAGAAGTTATTTTTTAATTACATACGGAAGGTGCCTATTTATATAACTTTTATTATAACCTGATCTTAATGAAAATACAAATTATAATCCAAATCAAATAAAGATAAATCTATCCTATATTTAAAGATAGAGTCAAAATAAGAGTCCTAAAAAAATAATTTTTTAACAACTCTATAAAAAAGTAAAAACTAAAAATGAAAGCAAAAGAAAAAGGAAAGAAATCTTAGAAGGATTCAGAATTGGAATTCATGCTACATCAGTCTCCCCTCCTTCAAGAGAACTCGTCCCTGAGTTCTCAGAATAAAGTGGTTCACTAGGAGGAAATACTCATAAAGATCGGCACGATAATGAAGGTTTGAAAGATCTGTATGTCTTCATGCATTATGTCACTAGCGTCACGATAGTGCTGAGTTGCGGATGAATCGTCGATAGAAGTTGGTGAGACTATGGAAGCTTTGAACTTCAGTCATTGCTTTGGAGTAGGCCAGTCACGAATTGCTCAAATCTTCTCTTCATCAATACTGAGGTATTAGTGCTAATCACAAATCCTAAGAAGATAGGTTAGTTAGTAAAGAAGCTACACTTCTTAATTCAAAAAAGATTGAGAACTTCCCTGAGGTGCTTCAGATAACCAACTTGGCTCTTACTGTAAATTAGGATATCATTAAAATATATGACAACGAACGTCCTTTTCAATGGCTTCAAAACATGATTCTTGAGGAGTATAAATGTGCTTGGTGCATTAAAAAGTTCGAAAGGCATAAAGAACCAGTCACAAAGTCCTTCTCAGGTCTAAAAAATAGTCTTCCTTTCATCACTAGGTCGATTCTGGATCTGATAGTAGCTGATGGTGATGCGGTTGATAGCCCGACTATTAATGCACATACGCTATGAGCCATATTTATTTGGCACAAGCTCATGTCCATAAGTTTTCGACTCTATGAAGGTATCTATGTAGATAACATGCAAAGAAAGAGGTGGCATTGAAGTTATCTAAAGAAAACGCATATATGTAGGACGTTTTGTAGCATCTCAGAAATCTAAGGACCGACGATCGAACTTAGATGATGTGTCTGGTTTAGTGCAAGGTTTTTGACGAGGAGGTATGCCATCAGCATTGAAAGCTTTCAATATTGGTGAATTCTTCAATGCTCCATCGAATGAGAAAGTCTCTTCTTGAGGGGTTGAAGATTTTATCTCAACATCTGCAATGTGTGCTTCCGACTTTGACATGTTCTTCTCAACCTCGTCGTCTTTATAGTCACCAAAGACAACTGGTACTTTGACGAGACATATGTTATGGACACACTAGAGTTTCTTTTATAGGTGGGTAGTAGTAGGACGAGTGTTTTATCTTTCGTCCCTGTGGACGGTATTCCCGTGAAATCAAACACAACGTTGTATTCAGTTTTAAAAATTCTAGTACTCTGTCAAATTTGTCAGATAAGGCAACAAATTTGCTTAACAAGGCTTCAACGTTGTCAGACAGGGCATCAAACTCCTCGTGTACGATGATTTTCACCATTGTTGTTTGTGAAACAAGGATTCCAAATATTTTTGAAAAATTGGAATCCTACATCTGTCGAGCTCTGATACCACTTGAGGCAGTGTGATAGCGAAATAGGCTTACCTTCGTGCTTGCGAATAGCCAGGTCAATCGGTCATGATGATAACTGGACCACCGTTGTTTGGTGAGAGCAAAAAAGTGCCATAAAAACTCCGACGAATGGCCTGGTATGGGGTTTGTACGAAGTTTGCTTGAAAACCTCAAGCGAGATGCTTACGAATCGAGGAAAAGTCGAGTCCACGACCAAAAAAAGAAGAGAACAAATCTCATAATTTAAAGAAGAATTTTATTGATTAAAAGTTATTTTTCAATTGCATATAGAATGTGACGATTTATAGGACTTTTATGATAGCCTAAACTTAATATAAAAAATTATACTCATAATCAAATATATATATATATATATATATATATATATATATATATATATATATATATATATATATATATATATATATATATATATGTACTTTAGGGGGTAATTTACTAGAATATCCCTAATATATATGTTAATTATAACGTTATAGAGGTATTTTGGTAAATTACCCCTCAAATTGCCATTATTAGCATAAGGGGTATTTTGATACCCCTAATATTATAACCGTTTATGGTCATTTTAAGGTTATCTTGGTTATATGCTAAAAATAAGCAAAATACCCATAACAACTATATTTTAAGGGTACTGTGAGTAATTTGGAACCCAAAAATTTCTATAAATAGGACATAATTCTTTCAAATTTATGATACTAAATTTTCTTCCCTCTTTTAATATTTACAAGCAAATTTTTTTTATAAATCTCTCGTATAATACAACAAGCTAGTGAAATAGCAACTTTCTAGAGACTGAAGTGCAACTTTCTAGAGGTTTTAACTTGATCGACTACCACAAAACTGTAACTTTCTTCCCCCTCTTCTAGTATTTCTTATTATTTAATTTTTGATTAGTTAATTTTCTTCCATTTCTTTTTATTTTTTAGCTTGAATTTTTTCCCCTCTCCTTTTGTTACTTTTTTAAAAGATAATATTTTAAAGTATGGATCATAATGCTAATTGTTCTAATCTGATATTTTATTATAGCAAGAAGAGAAGCATGATGCTGTCATATATTTTGTAAGTCTGCTTTTGCATTTAAGATTGGATTCGTACTTAAGAGATGAAGGTGACGACATTAATGAACTGGACTTTTAGTCTCTCACTATTGACGATCCAACTAGAGGAGGAGGAGCTAAACAATAAATTGGCCAGAAGATCGAAGACTTAAAATGTTATATCACAAAATGTAAATAAAATCTTTACTTTCATTTTTTTCAGTTTACAAAATAAATGTTATATCAAAATTTTAAATTTATTTAAATTAATAAAAAATTCTTATTTTCTTACTTCTATTTATTTATTAAGTTTATTTTGAAATCGGGCCGGACCCAGTCCGATACAGGTAAACAAGTGAGCGGAGCTTGAATTCGTAAGAAAGATCTCTCTCTCTCTCTCTCTCTCTCTCTCTCTCTCTCGCCATTTTCACCAATAAGTGAGTAGCTTTGATCCTTCGATGATCCGTTGTCAAGTTCACGTCACCGATGCTTATAACTATAGTCTTCTCATTGTCGCCCATCTTCATACATCCAAACCTACCGCCTTGGTATAACGTAAAGATCATACTCCGTTGAGTGGCACGATACGATTCCCCCACGTCCAAGACCCAATTTCTATCATGACATGTGCCATAAGGTTCCTCAACGTTTGTTGTTGCGATGATGAGATCTTTCGTAGCAGTAAAATCTTCTTAATCATCCTTGGGTGTCACCTCTGTTTTGTTATACGTATTTTCAGAATACGTGTACGGAATTCCGACCCGTAATCAGACTTGTCTAGCTTAATCTTGCATGACTTGGTTTATTTTGGTTTATTTTGTCTTGGATTCGGCTTGGGTTGGTTTTGGTTTAGGGTGGTTCATCATGAACCCAACCCCCCTACCTACCACCATCTCCATTTAAAGCCCAACCCTTTTTCTCTCTTCATTACTTTCTTACTTTCTCATTTACACCTTCTTCTTCCTCATAACTCTCTCCACCTACCAAGAGAGAGGCTTAGGCAAGCGCAACTTGCTTCATGGAGGAACTCTATTTTGTTGTTCCATTGTCTTCCTCACGAGATTCTAAGACACTTTAGTACTTAGCATTTTCAATTCTCATGGTTTATTTCTTGTAGATCTAAGTTTGTTGCATTTTCAGATTTCTTGGGTTTTGATCTATCAAACTTTATTATTTTTAAGTTTTGGTTGTTCCATGTTGTAGAGAATTTCGTTCTACCCCATTTTGATCTATGGAAGTCCCATTTTTGGCTTAGATTGAAGGTTTCATGGAGTTTTGAGTTCTGGAGGTTCCCTACACCCACGTTTATACGTGCCCGCGTAATATCAAACTCTACGCCTATGTTTATACGTGCCCGCGTAATATCAAGCTCTACGCCCATGTTTATTCATGTCAGCGTGAATCTGTTTTACGCGTAAAACAAAGTCTACCCTGCCTTGGCGTAAAACAGGCTTCATGCGTACTCTTTTACGCGTATTCTATTTTACGAGTACAAGCTTCACGCGTACTCTTTTATGCGTATTCTATTTTACACGTACAAGCTTCACGCGTACTCTTTTACGCGTATTCTATTTTACGTGTACAAGCTTTACGCCTACTCTTTTACGCGTATTCCATCTACGCGTACTTTATTTACGCATACTTCTTTATGCGTACCTCCTTTACGCGTACTCCCCTTGGCGTACTCCTTTGGCATACTCCCCTGCCCAGAGGCTTCTTAGCACCAGCGTATCTTACCCCCTTGTCCAGCGCAGTATGGCTCTGGTATAATCATGATTTGTTAATATTGTAATGATAATCTGTACACGGCATGATTTTGTGACAACTCATGATAGTGGCCCGTCGTGGCGCATTCCTAACAAGTAACAAGTACAAGTGACATGACATGATGGTGACCCGTTGTGGTGTACCCCTGACAAGTAATCCTGACATGAACTCACGAACACCGTTTCGACGGTTATCTTGACCTGCTAAGTAATCTTGACATGTAACCTTGAATGCTGTTGTGACAGCTACCTCGACTCGCTAAGTAAATTCTAGTCTTGACACCGTGGGTGCTTGCTTGAAACTTGTTTGTACAAGCTACTAGTCTAGTCTCGTCTTGCATCATGTCTAGGACATGAGTCCCTGGTTACCACGGTCAGGGATTCATACTGAATATGACTAAGGTTAATGACTAGATTGATCAAGTAGTTCATATAAAGAGATGTTTCAAGTTACAGGCGATTCCGTTATCCCGACCACACCTGAGGGACTTGTTGCCTGCCGTCGAGTAGGGCACATTTCCAGCCCACTGTCATGTGGGGCACTTCATGAAACAAGTACAAGGCACACTGTTATATGTTGTACTCTAAGCCATCTAATAATTCTGGATAACTTGATAACCAACCTCACCTGGATAACCTGGATAGCTGCAGGGCCTGTGACTGCTGGAACATCTCATTGCATCTTGCTAGTAACTAGGCTTGTGATAACCCTAGCTAGTTAAAGTATCAAGCCGTACTCATTGCTTGGTCGTGATTGTTTGGATGGAGTCCAGCACAGTCTAGTTTTGTCCTGATCCTGTACAAGATTGTTACATGACCTGCTTGCTTGTGCTTTATTTTACCGATAAATGGTGGAAAACCAAGTTTCGTTCAGATGAAGGGTTACAACTCCGGTCCTTGTTTGGTTTAAGGGTTGTAACTTAGTTATCTGGATAGTTCCATGGTTATCTCATCATATATTATCTTGATTTTTCATATCTCCAATCTTTTATTATAATTGTGTTTTGTGCTAATGTGCTGGTTTTAGTTCTTAAGTGAAGCCACCCTTGTGGTACTTGCTCTTTCTGGGGCCTGACTCAGCTGGTTTTGTATGGCCAGATTTCGGAGTAGGACCCGAGGATCCTCCAACTTTCCAGCCAGATGGTAACCACTAGGCGCAACCCTGGCAACGAGTGGGTTCTTATTTTGCTCTTCCACTCTCTTGTAAAATATTCATTTGAGGCGTTTAGCCGCCATGCAAGTGTTAGCTCGTTTGCAACTTTACTTACTGTCTGCCTACGGGCAGTAACATGATTGACAAATCCTAGGGTTGATCATGTATGACTGAAACTCTTGCTAGTCTTCACATTTTGTAAGACTAGCTTCATGATCATCTGAATATATAATGTATGGGACGCCTTACTTTGTATGTCTGATGATCTACCATCTTGTTACATTTACTTACTTGCTTGAGATTAAGACACTAGGCTTGTTCTTGACCTTAAGAGACTATTGGCTTGTAGTTAAACCCTCATGTATTTAGACAGCCGTGATCGTATATCGAGGTGGAATTCACTTTAATATACGTAGCTGGCTGTATCTGTCCCTCGCTCTCTAGTATTCTGGTCATTGGGGCGTGACATTGGGCCTTGCATATAGCCTTCTCATATTTGAGCTTCATGCAGTCCCGTTTAAAATGATCATTTTGGCCACAGCAGCAGCAGCCCTCTTTGTTCTCCACACTGGTAAGAATCTAAAAATTCTACCTTGTCCTTGACCGTGACCTGAGCATTCTCTTTTCGTTGGAAGCAACCAAATCAATCTCATGTGACAATTTTATTTGCTTACATCATATTGCCTTATTCAATAAACTATTTTTGACTGCCTCTGCCGTGACAACTCCATCAGGTGTAGTGTTACTCACAGACACCACTATGGTCTCCCAATTATCTAGCAGAGAACTCAAAATCAACAACGCCTAAAGCACACCATCAATTACCATATTCATCGCCAACAGTTGATTGATGATACCTTCAAGGTATTTAATTGGGTCAGACGGCCCACAACCCGACTCATGCTTGATTCGGTCAAACACGGTCTAAGATGACTCGTGCTCGGTCAATGGTCGACCCAGACCGGCACATAGAGGACCCGGGTTCAGGCTGTGTCTGCATTTGGGGCCTGATAGCTTGGCCTGGCCTAGACTAGCCATATCGGTGACCCAGGTAGGGCCCGGTCCATGCCTGGTTAAGAATTGTCCCCCCACACCCCCTCCGTGTGGGACCTACCATGTGTATATATATATATATATATATATATATATATATATATATATATATATATATATATATATATATATATATATATATATAAACGGTCGCCTCACTAACGCTCGCCTTTAGAGAAAAAAAGAGTATCCGCCCCTGCTTCAAAACGAAAGGTCTTGAAGTCGTTTGTTGGTCGCCAAAGACGAGAGCTTCGCCTTTGGAAGCGCCAGTAGCGTAGGACGACCAGGCCAGCCGAGCCCCTCTGAATTAGTGTTGGCTTTGATGACTCAAGGTGCCCTTTTTGATGCGCCGCTTTACCCTGGAAGGAAAATGAGCTTTGCTCTTCTGGGCACTGGGCGCTCCCGTGGTTCGCAAGAAGGAAAAAGGACTCTTCTTTTGTTGCATCTGACACGAGATGAAAAAGAGAGAGCTTCGTCTATCGATGAACAGCGGATTGACGGAGCTCTTGGCATTGCTTTGTTTTTCTCTCCTTTCCTATCAGCGAGTTCTGATCCTTTTGTTCGAAATTTCTTCGTTTATATATATATATATATATATATATATATATATATATATATTGGTTTTATATTATAGAACCACCCTATGTTACATCACTTGGATTTGAAATTGATGGGTGAGATTAAAACATGCTGAGGCCTATGACGCAGAGTGATAGCGAAACGAGCTTACCTTTGTGCTTGGCAATGTCCAAGTCGATCGAGTGATAATGATAATTAGACCACCATTTCTTGGTGAGAGCAAAATTAATGATGCCGCAAAAACTCCGATGGAAGGCCTAGTGAGGGGTCCGCACGAAGCTTGTTTGAAAACCTCAAGCGATCGGCTTTGAGTCTACAGAAAAGTCAAGTCCACAACATAGAAAAGAAGAGAACAAATCTCAACACTTAAAGAAATTTTTTTGATTAAAAGTTATTTTTCAATTGCATACGAAAGGTGCCTATTTATAGGACTTTTATGATAACCTAATCTGTCATACTCTTATTTTATTATTATTATTACTATTATTATTATTATTATTATTATTATTATTATTATTATTATTATTATTATTATTATTTATTTCTATGGCATGACACTACCATAACCCTAGGGCCAAGTGTCCCTAAAACCTAACCCTAGCAATGGCCAAGTGTCCCCCATGTGCCCTATAAAATTTATGGGAAAGGGGACACCTCACCACCTCTTCCTCCTCTATAAAAACTCCCTTCCCACACACACAAACACCACTCCATCACCCCACCAACACACTCCCACCACCAGCACTTCTCTTCCCTCTATATAAAACCCACACACACACACACAAAAACAAAAAAAAAACAAAACACACACACACCCGACCCCACCGCCACTGCCGCTGACGCCCGCCGCCCGCTGCCGCCCGCCGCCAGCCGTCCGCCGCCGACGCCCAGCCGCCGCCGTCGGCCGCCCCTTCCCGGCCACCTCCACCACTCCATCCTCTTCATCCTCTTCCTCTTCCACTTCCAATTCCAAAGCAAACCCTAGGTAATTTCTAATTCCCTCTTCTTCCCCCAACCTCTATATCATTCCTAATTTAATCTTAGGTTAGAATTGCTAACATAAATATTTGTTGTTGGATTCAAATTAGGGTTTGTGGAAAAGCTAGGTCAATTCCCAATCCAAGGCAAGTCCTCTTTTTCCTCATTCTTCTCTTAATATCTCATCTATGTTAATTTTGAATAATTATGGATTCATATTAAATTCTGAAATTATAAGATAGGATCATACAAAAAAAAATTTAGATTTTGGTAGTTTGGAGGTTAGAATAATACTAGAAAGCAAGTCCTCCTTCCCTCTTCCCCTTTTCTTTAAGAATACTCTATTTTGATTTTTTGATTAATTTAAACATGTATAGGTTAAATTTTTAAATCTAAAATTTCATATTAGATGTCAATTTCTTCATTTCATAAGAACATAATTTGGAATATAAGTTGAGAAAATTCCTCTAATTATTGTTTAGCTTCAAATTCTGAAATTTTGGTGTTAGTTAACCAATTTGAGATCTCTAAAAGAAAAAAATTTGAAATTTCTGATTTCCAGAAAAATTTCAATTATGATAAACATAGATAAAGGAATTAAAAACTTGTTATACTTAGACATTGGAATCATTATATGTGACGCAACACGGATAAGTTTGTATGTATTTGGACACAAATAAAGGAACTGATTATGGACATGAAATATCTGGACTTGAAATTTCTATAAACAAAATGAACACATGTGGACATATGGGACTCTCCAAGGGTAAGTCTGACATACACATAAAAACTGAACAACTGGACCGCACGACCAGGAAGGTAAGAAGTACAAGGACCCTGTATTTCTCTACTTACAAATCAGTGCTCAATTTTGTGTGTTCATATTTAGAATTAAATCTCGTTTCTATATTTTCTGTTTCATGCACTCTCAAGGATTGATATGGAAAGGTTTTATTTTGATTTGATTTTTGCATACCATCTACATGATATATATATATATATATATATATATAAATATTGCCATTTAAAGCCTTTGCATATTAACTAGTATACGTTGGATAAACATTAAGTATTGTTCTATTCTGATAACTGGAAAACAATTCGCAAGCCGCAACCCGATTTTAGATTGCTAAAGGAAAGGTAAAAAATTTGCTTGCTCGGGTAAGAATCTCAAGTTTCCTTTGTTCATTTCATATAATTGCGTGGTCCGGTGTTGAGAGTTGCTCCACCGAAGGGGTCGGCGAGCCCATTTTATTTACTGCGTGGTCCGGTGTTGAGAGTTGCTCCACCGAAGGGGTCGGCGAGCCCATTTTATTTACTGCGTGGTCCGGTGTTAAGAGTTGCTCCACCGAAGGGGTCGGCGAACCCGAAATTTATTTTATTATATATATGTCTCATTGTGAATTTTTGGAGTTCCTAAATACAAAGGAGGCTCTGCCGAAATTTTTAAAAAATTTAGAAGATAGACAAATTTCTGACTTTCGAAAATTTTAAGAAAGTTTCTTATTTAGGAAGCATTGGGAGGGGAGAACAACTGAATATCCCTAGATATCCCGTAACATAAATAACAAAAGCTGATCAGTATTTCAAAAATCTCGTAAATCAGTACATCTATTTTCAAATAGAGGGTAGTAGCCCAAGGGAGGCTCAGAAATCTCGGAAATCAATGCACCTATTCTGACAGTAACATCAAATAGATGGTTTTAGCCCAAGGGAGGCTCGGAAATCACAGCCTGATCCCAGGTCAACGGGATTGTTACGGGAAATATTTAGAGGATTATTCAGAGTATTGTTCTTAAAACTGCATTGCATTAAAATTCCATTCTTCACTCCAGAAACAACTCTGCCTATTTTAGGTAGGCAGCTTTCCTGTTTGCTCAAGGGAAGCAAATCCTACAAAAGCTCAAAAGAAGCTCGAAAATCTTGCTATTCATGGAGTAGGACGATGTTTACATTTTTTGATTTACTTAAGCATATATATATATATAATAGTGCAAGTTGGCATATCCCTGTCTTTTCTCAAAAGAAAAATTACATATTTCATTATTTTGCTTAACTTTCACCGTTCTTGGCCGAGGACTTGCTTGTCGTTTCTAAACGACCTAGTATTTGTTCACTAGGTGAAGAAGTAGAAGACGCATCCGCCGAAGTACCGCCGCACTACAACGAGGAGTAAATTGTCCAGACTACCTACAGTTATGACCAGCACTATCGTAGTATCTTGTGAATTACTTTTGTTATAAGCTTGTAGAAGTATTGTTGGAAAAGTTCCCTGTATAATAGCTATATTGTATTTAATACTATGAAACTCCTTGTATTTTCCATTCTTGCTGATGATTACGGGCGACAATCGCAATTTCGGCGCGTAGCCTGGGGATGTGTTTACGACGTCACCATTCCACTCAGGAAGCGGGACGTGACACGTCTTTTAAGTGGTGGCCCATGCAGGTCAGCAAGAATGGAAAATTTAGGATAAAATATAGGTTCGGTTAAGATGTAGATTCTAGAATTATAAGGAGCACCTCGAGTCCAAATTACACCCTAGGAATCTCCGAAAAGGAAGTGTCAATAGTTAGTAGCATTGTGCAATAATTTCCTTTCTTTTAGCTAACCAATTATTAAAGGGATAATGACCCAAGGAATTCTTGGTGTAGATCATGCCCCGATTCGCACCTTTTGCAAGACTAGGTAATGACAGACACAGCCTGGACGAATATTATGCATTTGTGAAAAAGATGTGGCGAGTAGCACCAAAAAGGATGATAGAAGCCTATGGGGTATACTACGAGCTGAAATATTCGGTGGTGACAGATATAGTGGATGAAAGAAAAGTATATTATAATACAGTACATTACTATGTCCTGATCAAGGCAGAACCCTCTGAAGGTCCAGAAAACGAACGTAACGGTACTCTGGAAGAATGGAAGCAAACGTACCCAGAGGCAAAAATCCTTAACATAAGGCGAATGTGGATTTAGACCCCAGAATGTGGATGATGTATAAATATAGATGTGTAAATAAGTATTATATCCCTAGTTATGTAAAGGATGTATGAATGTACGTAGTAAGGATGTAAAATAAGCATTAGATCCCCAATATGTAGGAAAAATATGAATGTATATAGTAGGAATGTATGTAGTAGGAGCATATTGTGCTGCCGATAAATAAATATGCTTTTCCTATATTCTTATATTCCTTGTAAGTACTTTTTACTTAAGGATATTATGAATGTAGGTATGGACCTGTTTATGCCGAGTTTGGAATGGGATGGGAGCGATTATACTCTGTACTTATACCAACGCTATGCAAGAATAATGTGGAACGCACCCGATTGGTACGACGTTCATGTCTACCAAGTGTTTTATGTAATCATGCGTCCCATTATCAGGGACATCGAGGACGGAGCTGAAGTATATTATGAAAATACAACCTACTGCCTGCATGTCCGAGATCCAAACCGCATTTACATCGGACTACATGGCTATGAGGGTACACTAGACGACTTTGAAAGACTCCATCCAGAGGTCGACATCCTCACTGAGGAAAGGATCCTCATCGAGGCTATAGCATAAGAAAATACCTAACCATGTATATATAGTGAAGAAGGAGTCCTTCTTTTTGTCTTCTGTATGGTATTCTGGAAATCAGCAGATATGTATATGAGTAGGGATAGGTAGGGATGGAATAGATTACTATGTCACATTTTGGAGAAGTTGAGTGACATGAGTAGGTTAGGTGAGAAGAATGTAAACAAATATAAAGTTGGGAGTAGAAACAACATTTTGTATTACTCTCATTATAATGATATATAAATATATGGTTTTGCTGTACACCTTGTTATGAATGAACATTGTGAGTCAAATATTCCCTGAGGAATTGTGTCTTTTTATTTCAGGATATGGACAACCATGATCAACCAAACAATCCACCACCTCAAGCATCAACTGAACCAACCGTGGCTGACATGTTCCGTTTGTTCCAGCAACTATTGGAATCCAATAGCCAGCAGGCCAATGCTGCCCATGCAACAAGTACCACAATATTGGAACAAATACAGAATTCTAACAATACCAAGGATAAAACCCTAAAGGAATTTAGGGATCTTAGGCTACCCAAGTTTAAGGGAACCAAAAATGCAATGGAAGCAGGGCAATGGCTAAGAACCATTGAAGGTCTGATGAAGGCTGCAAAAGTTAAACTCGAGGATATGGTACCAGCAATCCGCATCCAGCTGGAGGACATTGTTGGATACTGGTGGAGTGCCGAGTATCCAGAAGATTTTGACAAGGACATGTCATGGGCTGAATTTAAAAAGAAATTTGAAGAAAGATTCTATCCTAAGTCAGCACGGATAGAATTAGAACGACAATTCAACTATCTGAAACAAGGGAGACGCACAGTTGATGAGTACACTGCAGAATTTTCCAGGCTTAGTCGATTTGCCCCTAACATGATAGCGGATGAAGAAACGAAAATATCTAGGTTCGTAGAAGGACTTGGCACCCAACTGAAAAGTAGGGTCGCATCTTATCGGTGCTAAACCTTTTTTGAAGCAACAGAAGCTACTCGAGACCAAGAGAGAATACTAAAGGAAGAGCAACCTTTTCGGTCATCACAATCTAAGAGAACCTTCGAGGAAGGGGCATCCTCCAACAAGAATCATTGGCAGGGACCGCCTAAGCGTCCTCAGAATGGTAACCTTGATAGGTCCATTATTTGCAATTATTGCCACAAACCAGGACACAAAATAAATGTATGTAGAAAAAGATTGGGGCTTTGTTTGAAATGTGGAGCAAGAAACCATCCAACCAATCAATGCCCTCAGTTGCCTGCAACTGGAGCAACCACACAAAGCTTCAATCAAGGATACCGACCTCCAGTTCAAGGAAACCAACCGCGACCTATAGTGCAGACACCAATATCACAAGTAGGTATGGCTTATGGAAATCAGCACAGGCCGCCCTATGCACCTCAGGCATATCAGTTTCAACAAGCACAACGGGCTGCTCAAGCCCAAAATAATAACAAGAAGAGGAATAGGCAAGGACAAGCGTTTATAATGGGAATTGAAGATGCAAATATCCCTGGAGAAGTAATTTTAGGTACTATTTTAATTTCTGCGTATCCAGCATCAGTATTATTTGATTCCGGGGCTACCCATTCATTTATAGCATCTTCTTTTATATCACAACGTGAAATAGAGTCACAACCTCTGCCTAAATCACTGAAAGTCCTCACCGATAATGGAATAGTAGAAGTCAGTCGGGTATGTAGTAGATGTCCCATAAAATTGGGTGGAGGAGCTTTTCGTACCCGGTTGCTCATTTTCCCAACAAGCAACTATGATATAATATTGGGTATGGATTGGCTAACTGCAACATTAGCCAATATAGATTGCGGTCAGGAAAAAGTTTTCTTTCAACTTTCTGACGGAGAATTTTATAAATTTGTAAGAGATCAGAATGAATTCAATACAGAAGAACTAGAGAAATTTGAATTACCAGTACTGCTGCAAGGAGTGGCAGAGCAATCATTCCCAAGGGTAGTAGAAGAATTTAAGGACGTATTCCCAGAAGAATTGTCAGGGCTACCCCCAGACAGAGCTGTAGAATTCTCTATAGATTTAATACCTGGAGCTGCACCCATAGCCAAAAAGATATACCCAATGAACAAGGAGGAGCTAGCTGAGTTAAATAAACAGATAAAGGAATTATTATCCAAGGGATTTATTCAGCCTAGCGCTTCGCCATGGGGTGCACCAGTGTTATTTGTGAAAAAGAAGGATGGTACCCTACGCTTAGTAATTGATTATAGGGCCTTAAATGAGGTTACCATCAAGAATAAATATCCCTTACCTAGGATCGATCAACTGTTTGATCAGTTAGGGGAGGCAAGGGTATTTTCAAAAATTGATTTGAGATCCGGATATCATCAAGTGAAGGTAAAGAAGGAAGATATTCCAAAAACTGCATTTAGAACTCGGTATGGGCATTACGAATTCTTAGTTATGCCATTCGGATTGACAAATGCACCAGCTATATTTATGGACCTGATGAACCAAGTATTTTATCAATATCTGGATAAATTTGTGATTGTATTCATTGATGACATTCTTATATACTCCAAAAGTGAAGAGGAGCATAAAAACACTTAAGGATAGTGCTGCAAACTCTGCAGGAGGAACAATTATATGCCAAGCTTAGTAAATGTGAATTTTGGCTGGACCAAATACCATTTCTAGGGCATATTGTCAGCAGAGAAGGTATCTCGGTAGATCCAAAGAAAGTGGAAGCAGTTAAGTCTTGGCCGACACCTAAGTCCGTAGCAGAAATCAGAAGTTTCTTAGGACTGGCTGGTTATTACCGAAGATTCGTAGAGAATTTTTCAAGAATTGCGGAACCTTTAACCCGTCTTACCCGAAAGGAAGAAAAGTTTAACTGGACGGAGAAATGTCAAGCAACATTTGACGAATTAAAGAAAAGATTAATTTCAGCCCCAATACTGGCATTACCATCTGGTTCGGGTGGATATGAGATATATAGTGATGCATCAGGAAAGGGTCTAGGATGTGTACTGATGCAGCACGGAAGAGTCATAACATATGCATCCCGATAATTAAAGACACATGAAAGGAATTATCCAACTCATGATCTCGAACTTGCAGCGATGGTATTCGCACTCAAGTTATGGAGACACTATTTATACGGAGAAAGAATCAAAATATACACAGACCACAAGAGCTTAAAGTATGTCTTCACGTAAAAAGAGATCAATATGAGACAAAGAAGATGGTTGGAGTTACTGAAAGACTTTGACATGGAGCTAACATATCACCCAGGCAAGGCTAATAAGGTGGCAGATGCCTTAAGTAGAAGGCCCGAAGGTTTCTTTATGAATACACCTAAGAAAATCCTTGAGGATTTGAGGAAAATGGGAATTGAAGTAATATGCCCGATAACTGAAGGGATATGGCAAAACTTACAAGTACAATCCTTCTTAATAGATAGAATTAAGGAAGCCCAACAAAATGATTCAAAACTTCAGAAAATTTGGAAACAAATAGAAGCAGGGCTCCAGACCGGGATAAGGAAGCATCCGGACGGATCGCTAAGATTCGAAAATCGATTATGTGTGCCCAGTGGAGATTTAAGGACAGAAGTTATGTCAGAAGCCCACAACTCACAATATTCCATTCATCCGGGCAGCACTAAAATGTATAAAGATTTGAAACAAATATTTTGGTGGCACGGAATGAAGAGAGAAGTCGCCAGATTTGTATCCAAATGTCTCGTATGTCAACAAGTGAAAGCAGAGCATCAAAGGACAGCAGGACTTCTTCAGCCTTTGCCCATACCCGAATGGAAGTGGGAGCATCTCACAACGGATTTTGTGACAGGACTGCCTAGGACCCAAAGGGGTAATAATGCTATTTGGGTCATTGTATATAGACTTACCAAGTCCGCTCGTTTTCTACCCTTTCGAGTTGGACAGTCAACAGAGGTACTGGCAGAAATATACATGAAACAGATTGTCAGTCAGCATGGAGTGCCAGTGAGTATAGTATCTGTCACTCCCTGATTCCGGTATACGTATTTTTAGTACGTATACTGCTTATTTGTATTTACGTATATTTATACGATATTTATTTTGTTGTATTTCTTCATGTATATCCCAAATTATTTGACAAAATAATATTTCGTAATTTATTTTCTGTGATTTTAGTTTACAGTTTTGGCTCTAATTGGGTGACATGTTCTCGGTTCACTTGAACCCGTTGGGTCATCATGAACCAACTTGGTTTAGGCTTTTATATAAAACCCCATTCCTTTTCTCTCCCCTCATTCATTCCTCATAACTCCTCTCATTTACTTCCTTCACCCAACCAAAGGCAAGTATCAACTTGCACAAGGGAGAGATCCATCATTTTCATTTTTACTTCAAAATTTTTACCAAAACTTGTTCTTCTCCTCATTCTCTACTAGATTAGAACTCGGAATTTTCTGATTGGAAGCTTTAATTTTTGTAGATCTAAGTTTTAAACATTTTCGGTTTTCCTTGGTTTTGATCTACTAAACTCCATCATTTTCAAGTTTTAATGGTTCTATGTTGTAGAGAATTGAATTTTACTCAAGATTGAACTTTGAAAATCGAAATTTGGTTAAGATTTGACTTAGTTATGATTTTTGGAGTTTTTTTTTAGGGTTCATGGTTCTTTCCTCTTAGTTGAGGGGAAGAAGATGAACAGTGCCCTGTGTCCGCGCCCTCCGCGCGCGCGCATCCCGCGCCGCGCTTATGGGAGGTCCCGCGCCCCTGTGTCCGCGCCCTCCGCGCGCGCGTATCCCGCGCCGCGCTTATGGGAGGTCCCGCGCCCCTGTGTCCGCGCCCTCCGCGCGCGCGCATCCCGCGCCGCGCTTATGGGAGGTCCCGCGCCCCTGTGTCCGCGCCCTCCGCGCGCGCGCATCCCGCGCCGCGCTTATGGGAGGACGCGCCCCTGCGCCCTGCGTGGTGCCCGCGCCCGCGTGGTCTCCTGCGCCCTGCGTGGTGCCTGCGCCCTGCGTGGTCCGCGCCCCTGCGCCCGCGTGGTCTCCCGCGCCCTGCGTGGTCGTCATGCGCCCGGCCGTTTTTCCCGCGCCCGTGTGGCCGTCCGCGCTCATGACCGCGCCCTCGCCCGCCACGCGCCCGCGCCATGGAGGTGACGCGCCCGCGTTGGTTGGCCGACCTTGCCTTAGTACCTAGTCAGCCTGTCCCTGGTTTTCCATTTTTCATGCTACCTTGGCTTATATACGTGTATATGTATTGGTTTGTGTATGCGATATATCCTTACGCCTTTTGTCCTGAGCATGAATCTGACCCTGGAGAACAAAGTGTTCCTACTCGCTACATGTGCCTGAATGTCCCGGTTCTCGTTCATGCTTGACAAATGACTCGTAATCCCACGTGGCGCATTGCAATGTTGTAATACACTAAGGAGGGTAGAACATGTTGACATACTGATCGGCATGGATCCTCACTTGGGGTACTCGTACTACGGTACGACATTCTAGGAGGATGATCATGCAGGCCACAGCATGAGGATCCAAGGTTTCACCTAGGGCTAAATTAGGCAACTAAATATACTAGATGCATGGGAAGGGCAAATCCCGAGATCGTGTTACACCAGCCGCCTTGAGATATTGTCTTGACGCGCCGGCTGGTCTCCACGGATACTGTGTCATCTGCAACGAGTGGATGACTGTATCCGATTAATTCCTGCTACATATTATATGTTTTAGCAAGGTAGCCTTACGAGGGACCTGTGCTCAAATCATACCTGTCTACGCGAACCCGTGGGTTGGCTAGCCTTGCTGGAAAGATACGATCTGAGGACTCTGATAATTAATGCGAGGATAACCTCGCCATACTAGAAACTCGTAGACTTGACTGGCCGTGAAAATGACTTGCTTGTATTTTTCTTTTACCTTCCGCGAGTAACTGAGGAAAGCGGACTGTTATGGTGCGTGATCCAACCCATGTTCTTGTTTGATTGTTGGGTTGGTTATCGTACTATGACAGGCTGCGGACCGAAGTTACGAACGGAAGCCTTAATTTGATTGTGATGTGTTACTCCTGTGAATGACTAAGGAACATGGCCCACCGCGGTACGTGATCCAACCCATGTTCTTGTTTGATTGTTGGGTTGGTTATCGTACTGCGATGGTCTGTCGACCGAAGTCACGACCAGAAGATCTTCTTACTTATATCTGTAAACTTATGTGAAGGTCATAGAGTGCGACACATCCCGGCTCCATGTGGCACCTTTTGTCCTTGTTTGGTTGTAAGGGTGCCAGATGGGTCCGACGATGTAGCGCTACCCTATAGCCGCAGCATAAGCTTTATTCTTATCATTATAACTGGGTTTTATCTTAACTCTTGTGCCCCTTTGGCGGTACTTGCTATTCGGGGCTGACCCCGCTGGTTTTGTTTGGCCAGATTTCGTAGCAGAGCCTGAGGACACGATCTTCCTCCCTGACATCCATGGTGCATACTAGGAGCATGGCAGTTCGGGGACTCGAGTGGGTTTCTTCTCCACCACTCCTGCCTATACTTTGCGACGTTTAGCCACCGGCACCTGTTAGCCGGATTACTCGATATTTTGTATCGGTACATAATTATAATTAAACAGACTGCAGCTGTGTATAATTTTGTACTCCTGACTCTCTGAGATAGCTAAATTATAAAGCTAGTCTCTCATGATCATTTTGATGAAGCGTCAGGGACGCCTTACTGCTTTATCTTTAATGTTCATCTATTTGCTGATATGATTTGATTGATTGAGACATAGAACTCTGTGGGACCATAGGAGACTTGATTGTAGCATGTACCCCCTAGTCTCTCGACAGCCACGATCGCCGTATGACGTTACGTACCTCATATGGAGTAGCTGGCCTAGTCCGTCCCCGTATTTCGGTACTGGGGCGTGACAAGGTTTTAGTGGTGGCCCATGCAGGTCCGATATTCAGACTTGTGGGGTATTGCGAATTATTAGGAGTCTCAATCAAAACTTGTTCCCCTTGAAATTCTGTTTCGAATTCTCTGTCCTTGCCTTAATCTCTAACTTGACTTGCATCCTTGAAATCTTCCTCGTCCGAACTTGATAATCTTATATTCTTCTCCATAGGGGTGCTTCATTCTCAGTAGCAGGAGAGGCCCATGAGGAAGAGCAGCAAGAGCATGGCTCGACTGGGCAGCAACAGGGAAGAGAACCTTCTCCAGTGCAGGCACGAGCAGAAAGGGAACCAGAGGCAGTGCAGCCGCAGGTTATTGAAACTCCTGCAGCACCAGCAGCGACGGCAGTACCAGACGCCGTAGCACTCCTGGAGATCATCCGAGGGTTTCTTGTCACTAACCAACAGCAACAGACTCGGCAGCAGGAGCAGAACGTGTTGCTGAACCAAGGGATTCAGTTAGCTCTTGAGAGGAGTGCCGGGGTTGACTCGGGAGCATCAGGAAGGTTCCGTCGCTTGAACCCGAGGTATTTTGATGGCACGGAGGATGCCATCACTGCGGATGCATGGATTCAAGACATTGAAGCCATTCTTGTGGTAGCCAAGGTTCCAGATGATGAGAAGGTTGACCAGGTCAAACTGGTACTTCAGGATCTTGCCCGCGACTGGTGGGCATCAGAAGAAGTTGGTATAAGACGCCCTGTTCGTTGGACCACCTTCAGTGACAGATTCAAGGCCAAGTATTTTGGCATAGTAGCTCGATATGAGCTCCAGCAGAAGTTCATCAGTCTCAAGCAAGCAGGCAAGACCGTAGATGGGTATGCAGCAGAGTTCTGCAGATTGTGTCGTTTCGCACCAGCAATGGTGGCAACGGAGCCAGAGAAAGCTATGAGGTTCCAGCAGGGACTTCATTTGGAATTATTGCAGCTTGTGGAAGGACACGACTACCAGACGATTGACGCTGTCTTGACGGCAGCCCGGAGGCACGAGCTTACCCAGCAGAGGTTGGCATCAAGGGCAGGAGGTCAGAAGAGATCTCATTCTCAGGTTGGAGGAGGAGCAATGCAGCGAACATCGGCACCAGCACCCGGTGTACGTATTCATGATGCAGGAGCGCCGCGGAGGACGGCCGTGTCAACTAATACAGCGCCAGTTCGGCATCAGCAGCCGAGAAACCAGCAACAGCGTCAGGGAGCACCCCAGGGCTGTACATTTTGTGGGAAGGCAGGGCACACGAGGGAGGTGTGCCGGTCAGCGAATGGCTTATGCTTGAGGTGTGGTAGTTCAGACCACCGTATTTCCACCTATCCTATGATACAGAGGCCAGGAGGGCCAGCTCAGCAGTTTCCAGCATTGCCAGCTCCGGTGGCAACCCCGAGTGGAGGGCCAGTATTAGCAGTAAGGCCCCTAGCCCAGCGTCTACCAACGCAGGCTCAGATGTTCCGCCAGGCACAGGAAGCCGAAGGCCCGCAGAGGCAGCAACAGCATGGTCGAGGAAGGCCGCAACAAGGGGCTCCGCGGGGCCAGGCTCTCACATTGACCTTGGGAGAGGCTCTAGCATCTAGTGATGTGGTGGCAGGAAAAATTCTCGTCACCTCATTTCCTGCTGTAGCATTATTTGATTCAGGCGCTACTCATTTATTCATCTCTGCACAATATGCTACACGGATTGGATTAGAGTTTGAGGCATTGCCGGAGAGGATGGATATACTCACCGGCAATGGGCTCGTAGAAGTTAGCAGAGTGCACTTTTCATGTCCGATGGAGGTGTGTGGGCATTTATTGCCCGCCTCATTGATTGAATTCCCTATGAGGAATTTTGATGTCGTTCTTGGCATGGACTGGTTGAGAGACAGTCATGCGACCATTGATTGTAGAGGAGGTAGGGTCATATTCAGCATTCCTGGGATGGAGCAGTTCATCTTTACTCGAACCTTGAAGAATCAGGCCGGAGGCGTCATCTTAGCAGCAGTGTCAGAGCCAGGACAGATTCCGAGAGTGGTCGAAGATTTTCTCGACGTCTTTCCTGATGAGCTCCCAGGGATACCCCCAGTCAGAAAGGTAGAATTTAGCATTGAGTTGAACCCTGGAACGAGGCCTATTGCAGACAGAGTTTACAGAATGTCGCCGTCAGAACAGGATAAGTTGTATCAACATGAAGAAGAGTTGAAGTCTAAGGGATTCATCCGAGACAGTAAATCGCCCTGGGCCGCGCCAGTGATTCTAGTTCCCAAGAAGGATGGGTCGACGAGGATGTGCATCGACTACCGCAAGCTGAATGCAGTAACAGTGAAGAATAAGTACCCGCTACCAAGGATTGATGACCTGTTTGACCAGTTGAGCAAGGCCAGTGTTTTTTCCAAGATCGATCTTCGGTCGGGATACTATCAAGTAAGAGTCCGAGAGCAAGATATACCGAAGACAGCATTCAGATCTAGATATGGACATTATGAGTTTTTAGTAATGCCCTTTGGACTAACCAATGCCCCCGCAGTATTCATGGATTTAATGAACCACATCTTTCTGCCGTATTTGGATAAATTTGTGGTGGTGTTCCTAGATGACATTCTTGTCTATTCCAGCAGTGAAGAGGAGCATGAGAAACATCTTAGGACTGTCTTGCAGACATTGAGGGAGCATCAACTTTATGCGAAGCTCGACAAGTGTGAATTCTGGTTAGATCACATTTCGTTCCTGGGGCATGTAATTTCTGGGGCAGGAGTGTCAGTGGATCCGAAGAAGATTGAGGCCGTAGAGCATTGGCCGGTCCCGAGAACAGTTGCAGAAGTACGAAGTTTCTTAGGATTAGCTGGTTACTACAGAAGGTTCGTGGCGGACTTTGCCAGGATCTCTGCGCCCTTAACGCGTTTGACGCACAAGGATGTAGAGTTTGTTTGGTCAGCTAGCTGTCAGGCATCATTTGAAGAATTGAAGAAGAGGTTGATCTCAGCCCCGATCTTGACGCTTCCGGTAGGAGCGGGAGGCTTTACAGTATATTGTGACGCATCTGGGAGGGGTCTTGGGTGTGTATTGATGCAGCATGGAAAGGTGATAGCATATGCGTCTCGGCAGCTTCGAGACCATGAGAAGAATTACCCGACTCACGATTTAGAGTTAGCAGCTGTGGTGTTTTCACTCAAGTTGTGGAGGCATTATTTATATGGAGATCGAGTAGAGATTTATACTGATCATAAGAGTTTGAAATACGTGTTCACGCAGCGAGATTTGAACATGAGGCAAAGAAGATGGTTAGAACTACTGAAGGATTTTGATGTGGATCTTCAGTATCATCCAGGCAAGGCGAATGTAGTTGCAGATGCACTGAGTAGGAGAGACAGTGCTTTTATTTTGACTTCGCAGAAGCACATTCTAGCAGATCTTCAGAATATGGGGATTGAGGTAATTTTGCCAAAGGATATGGGAAGAATGACCAGCATGCAGATTCAGTCAACCTTGGTAGAGAGGATCAGGGTAGCACAAGCAGGAGATCCACAGATTCAGAAGTTGCGGTCAGAGTGTGAATCAGGCCGTAGGAAGGAATTAGTAATTCATGAGGATGGTACGCTCAGGTTTGGAAATAGACTCTGTGTGCCGAGTGGAGACCTTCGGCAAGAAGTTATGTCCGAAGCTCATAGTTCTATTTACTCCATTCATCCAGGAGGAACGAAGATGTATCGAGATATCAGGCAGTACTTTTGGTGGAATGGCATGAAAAGGGAGATAGCGAGATTTGTATCCAAGTGTCTGGTATGCCAGCAGGTGAAAGCCGAGCAGCAGAGACCAGCAGGATTGCTTCAGCCGCTTCCTATCCCAGAATGGAAATGGAAACACATCACGATGGATTTTGTGACCGGTTTACCTAGATCCCCGACTGGTAAAAATGCAGTTTGGGTGATAGTAGATCGACTCACGAAGGTCGCTCATTTCCTTCCCTTCCGAGTTGGACAGACTACTGAGCAGTTAGCAGAAATGTACATGAAGCAGATAGTAAGGCAGCACGGTGTTCCAGTTAGTATAGTATCAGATCGGGATACGCGGTTTACTTCCCATTTTTGGCGGAGCTTGCACCAAAGTTTGGGGACCAAGTTAAGATTCAGTACAGCATATCATCCGCAAACCGACGGACAGTCAGAAAGAACCATTCAGACATTAGAAGATATGCTACGGGCGTGTACATTAGATTTTGGTGGATCTTGGGAGGACCACCTCCATCTAGTGGAGTTCTCCTATAACAACAGCTACCAGGCTAGCATTCAAATGGCCCCGTTCGAAGCATTGTACGGAAGGAAGTGCAGGTCCCCTTTGGCATGGGACGACGTCGGAGAACGGAAGTTGTTGGGACCAGAGATGATCACGCAGACTATGGAGATAGTTAAGTGGGTCAGAGAGCGCCTTCGAGTTGCACAGGACCGACATCGTCATTGGGCAGATCAGCATCGTAGGCCTCTAGAGTTCAGAGTTGGCGACCAAGTGTTTCTGCGGATTTCGCCAACTCGGGGTATCATTAGATTTGGAACCCGAGGAAAGCTTAGTCCAAGATACGTTGGTCCTTTCAAGATTCTCGCTCGGGTAGGCGATGTGGCTTATCGACTTGCCCTTCCGCCTTCGTTAACTGGCATACATGATGTGTTTCATGTGTCCCAGTTACGTGGGTATGTCCCGGATCCGAGTCATGTCCTCGATCATTCAGAGTTAGTCGTTGGTACCGACTTAACTTACGAGGAACAACCCGTATCTATTTTAGACCGGCGAGAGAAGGTACTCAAGAATCGGACGATAAGCCTTGTCCGTGTTTCTTGGAATCATCACTCTCCGGAAGAGTCAACTTGGGAGCGCGAGGACGAGATCCGATCTCGGTATCCGCATTTGTTTGGTTTGTGAGGTATATCTTTATGCCATAATGACGCGATTCCACATTCACTGCACCTGCTTGTATTATACTTTTGTGATGTAGATAATAACTGCTTGTTAGTTAACTTGCATGTGATTGTGCCTTGCTTGTCCTGATCTTTCAATCCTGTCTTGGCTGGAATTCCGAGGGCGGAATTTTTCTAAGAAGGGTAGAGATGTCACTTCCTGATTCCGGTATACGTATTTTTAGTACGTATACTGCTTATTTGTATTTACGTATATTTATACGATATTTATTTTGTTGTATTTCTTCATGTATATCCCAAATTATTTGACAAAATAATATTTCGTAATTTATTTTCTGTGATTTTAGTTTACAGTTTTGGCTCTAATTGGGTGACATGTTTTCGGTTCACTTGAACCCGTTGGGTCATCATGAACCAACTTGGTTTAGGCTTTTATATAAAACCCCATTCCTTTTCTCTCCCCTCATTCATTCCTCATAACTCCTCTCATTTACTTCCTTCACCCAACCAAAGGCAAGTATCAACTTGCACAAGGGAGAGATCCATCATTTTCATTTTTACTTCAAAATTTTTACCAAAACTTGTTCTTCTCCTCATTCTCTACTAGATTAGAACTCGGAATTTTCTGATTGGAAGCTTTAATTTTTGTAGATCTAAGTTTTAAACATTTTCGGTTTTCCTTGGTTTTGATCTACTAAACTCCATCATTTTCAAGTTTTAATGGTTCTATGTTGTAGAGAATTGAATTTTACTCAAGATTGAACTTTGAAAATCGAAATTTGGTTAAGATTTGACTTAGTTATGATTTTTGGAGTTTTTTTTTAGGGTTCATGGTTCTTCCCTCTCAGTTGAGGGGAAGAAGATGAACAGTGCCCTGTGTCCGCGCCCTCCGCGCGCGCGCATCCCGCGCCGCGCTTATGGGAGGTCCCGCGCCCCTGTGTCCGCGCCCTCCGCGCGCGCGCATCCCGCGCCGCGCTTATGGGAGGTCCCGCGCCCCTGTGTCCGCGCCCTCCGCGCGCGCACATCCCGCGCAGCGCTTATGGGAGGTCCCGCGCCCCTGTGTCCGCGCCCTCCGCGCGCGCGCATCCCGCGCCGTGTTTATGGGAGGACGCGCCCCTGCGCCCTGCGTGGTGCCCGCGCCCGCGTGGTCTCCTGCGCCCTGCGTGGTGCCTGCGCCCTGCGTGGTCCGTGCCCCTGCGCCCGCGTGGTCTCCCGCGCCCTGCGTGGTCGTCATGCGCCCGACCGTTTTTCCCGCGCCCGTGTGGCCGTCCGCGCTCATGACCGCGCCCTCGCCCGCCACGCGCCCGCGCCATGGAGGTGACGCGCCCGCGTTGGTTGGCCGACCTTGCCTTAGTACCTAGTCAGCCTGTCCCTGGTTTTCTATTTTTCATGCTACCTTGGCTTATATACGTGTATATGTATTGGTTTGTGTATGCGATATATCCTTACGCCTTTTGTCCTGAGCATGAATCTGACCCTGGAGAACAAAGTGTTCCTACTCGCTACATGTGCCTGAATGTCCCGGTTCTCGTTCATGCTTGACAAATGACTCGTAATCCCACGTGGCGCATTGCAATGTTGTAATACACTAAGGAGGGTAGAACATGTTGACATACTGATCGGCATGGATCCTCACTTGGGGTACTCGTACTACGGTACGACATTCTAGGAGGATGATCATGCAGGCCACAGCATGAGGATCCAAGGTTTCACCTAGGGCTAAATTAGGCAACTAAATATACTAGATGCATGGGAAGGGCAAATCCCGAGATCGTGTTACACCAGCCGCCTTGAGATATTGTCTTGACGCGCCGGCTGGTCTCCACGGATACTGTGTCATCTGCAACGAGTGGATGACTGTATCCGATTAATTCCTGCTACATATTATATGTTTTAGCAAGGTAGCCTTACGAGGGACCTGTGCTCAAATCATACCTGTCTACGCGAACCCCTGGGTTGGCTAGCCTTGCTGGAAAGATACGATCTGAGGACTCTGATAATTAATGCGAGGATAACCTCGCCATACTAGAAACTCGTAGACTTGACTGGCCGTGAAAATGACTTGCTTGTATTTTTCTTTTACCTTCCGCGAGTAACTGAGGAAAGCGGACTGTTATGGTGCGTGATCCAACCCATGTTCTTGTTTGATTGTTGGGTTGGTTATCGTACTATGACAGGCTGCGGACCGAAGTTACGAACGGAAGCCTTAATTTGATTGTGATGTGTTACTCCTGTGAATGACTAAGGAACATGGCGCACCGCGGTACGTGATCCAACCCATGTTCTTGTTTGATTGTTGGGTTGGTTATCGTACTGCGATGGTCTGTCGACCGAAGTCACGACCAGGAGATCTTCTTACTTATATCTGTAAACTTATGTGAAGGTCATAGAGTGCGACGCGTCCCGGCTCTATGTGGCACCTTTTGTCCTTGTTTGGTTGTAAGGGTGCCAGATGGGTCCGACGATGTAGCGCTACCCTATAGCCGCAGCATAAGCTTTATTCTTATCATTATAACTGGGTTTTATCTTAACTCTTGTGCCCCTTTGGCGGTACTTGCTATTCGGGGCTGACCCCGCTGGTTTTGTTTGGCCAGATTCCGTAGCAGAGCCTGAGGACACGATCTTCCTCCCTGACATCCATGGTGCATACTAGGAGCATGGCAGTTCGGGGACTCGAGTGGGTTTCTTCTCCACCACTCCTGCCTATACTTTGCGGCGTTTAGCCACCGGCACCTGTTAGCCGGATTACTCGATATTTTGTATCGGTACATAATTGTAATTAAACAGACTGCAGCTGTGTATAATTTTGTACTCCTGACTCTCTGAGATAGCTAAATTATAAAGCTAGTCTCTCATGATCATTTTGATGAAGCGTCAGGGACGCCTTACTGCTTTATCTTTAATGTTCATCTATTTGCTGATATGATTTGATTGATTGAGACATAGAACTCTGTGGGACCATAGGAGACTTGATTGTAGCATGTACCCCCTAGTCTCTCGACAGCCACGATCGCCGTATGACGTTACGTACCTCATATGGAGTAGCTGGCCTAGTCCGTCCCCGTATTTCGGTACTGGGGCGTGACAGTATCGGATAGAGATACCCGATCACTTCGCACTTCTGGAAAAGCTTGCAAGAAAATCTTGGCACTCAACTGAAATTTAGCTCCGCCTACTACCCCCAAACAGACGGCCAGTCTGAAAGAACCATTCAGACACTAGAAGATATGGTGAGAGCTTGTACTTTAGATTTTGGGGGAGCATGGGATGATCATCTACATCTGGTAGAATTTTCATATAACAACAGTTATCATGATAGTATCAAAATGGCTCCTTTTGAAGCACTATATGGTAGAAAGTGCAGATCGCCGGTATGTTGGACCGACATAGGAGAAAGATAATTACTAGGACCAGAACTAGTAACACAAACTGTGGATATAGTCAAAGCAATAAGAAGTCACCTGCAAGCAGCCCAGGATAGACAAAAGATGTGGGCTGATAAGCATCAAAGACTACTGGAGTTTCAACCTGGAGAGCATGTATTTCTGAAGATTTCACCAACTAAGGGGACCATCAGATTCGGGACCAGAGGAAAACTGAGTCCGAGATACATTGGACCCTTCGACATATTAGAGAAAGTAGAAAATGTATCATATCGGCTTGCCTTACCACCAACGCTAGAGGGAGTCCACAATGTATTCCATGTTTTCCAGTTACGAAGATATATGTCGGATCCGAGCCATATACTCGACCATTCAGAAATCACCGTTGGACCTACACTACGGATAGAACAAAAACCCGTTGGGATCTTGGATCGAAGGGAAAAAGTACTCCGCAATCGGATCATTCTATTAGTACGAGTCGCTTGGAGCAAGGATTCCCCTGGAAATTCAACTTGGGAGAAAGAAGAAGACATGCGAAGGCAATATCCGTATCTATTCCCTAAGCCAGGTTAGCAATCAATTGTTGTACTAGTTATTTCAAATTCCGAGGACAAAATTTTTCTAAGGGGAGTAGACTTGTCATACTCTTATTTTATTATTATTATTACTATTATTATTATTATTATTATTATTATTATTATTATTATTATTATTATTATTATTATTATTATTATTATTATTATTATTTATTTCCACGGCATGACACTACCATAATCCTAGGGCCAAGTGTCCCTAAAACCTAACCCTAGCAATGGCCAAGTGTCCCCCATGTGTCCCATAAAATTTATGGGAAATGGGACACCTCACCTGTCACGACCCGCTACCCAAATTGTTGGGCCAGGCCGAGTCATGTCCAACCTACGTTGAGATAAAACGTAGTAAGCTGTTCTAAAGACAACAGGATAAGACTAAATGTGCTAACAGTTCTATAAGTGAAGAAGAATCATAAATGCTCCAAACACAAAAGTCGTCGTATATAGTAAAATATCCAAGTACAAGTAAACTGAATTGTAAAACTGGATACATGTCCAGTTACAAAATGATACAGTCTAATACATGTCTACTCTCAAAAGTCTAAGTAAACAAAAGACAACTAGGCGAGGTTCCCCGCAGGAACATCCTCGTAAAGCAGAGCCGGGTCCTCGGCAGTAATCCCATAATATGTGTCGCAGAGTAACTCCTCCTCAGTAAGGACACCTACAACGTTATCCTGTCAGGACAGGAGCAAGTACTAAATCTAGCAAACTAGCATATGAAACATGGAAATGAACATGAAAGGAATAACTGGAAAGCATGGCATCACTCAATCTATCATGGCAAGGACACACGTGTCATAGAGACAGATGTATATGTAATGTTTAAAACTGTAGCAAGTACGTGATCGGTCAATAGATGTACAATGTGCTGGAGGGCACATAATGAAATGTACATACGTACAAGTTAACAAGCATAAGTGTACATCCGTACAGACATGCGGGGTAATGGCCTGCGGCAAGGTATGCATATAGAATGCGACCGAGCTCGCTACTGTAGGGGGGTCGTGATCACGTACAATACTATCAGTTTCTCCATAACCCATATTCTAATCATATGAGAGATGCATCAAGACTGTTCTAAGCATGGTAGTAACTGAAAGTACAACATGTAAAGATCTAACTTGCTACCCCAAGGATCAGCATTTAACATGGTGGGGTTTGCAGTTCATTTATGTGACAATATGTAAAGTTCGTAGAAAGTACTTGCCTCTAGCAAAGCAAAACAAAACAAGCTGCGATAACAATGCTATGGATGTCTGGTAGCTCGTCGCTGTAGAAGTAAATACAATAACTTAGTTTTTACACTAAGCTAAAACACTAGGACACTAATTGGTAAAACACGACTTGTGATTGGGCACCTAGCCAAAATAATGACTTGGCATAGGAGACCAATGTGGGGGTGACACACTATGTTAACTAACTTTTTAGGGTCTTTACACTAGTGAGGGATGGGGTTCAACACGACTAAAACTCCAAATAACACAAAAAGCTACAAGTCGTAATTAATCAATAAATAAATCAAAAGATCATTGTGTTCTAACAATTTTTGAAGTAGACAAAAAGCCTAGTTTTTCTTAAAGTAAAGTACCAAAGTGATCCTTGTTAATCATAGAAATTTATTATAATTTTCCTGGAATTTATTAACCAGTACAAATATTTTATAAAAATCAGTTTTCCGAAGTATACAGAAAATGAGTTCTGGTTTCATATGCCAAACTAGGGGCAAAACAGTAAATTAAATACTACAAAAATTATACTAAATTAGCCAACTTATCATAGTATCTAAAAACTATTTTTTCATAATTTTAGCAGTACTTTAAGTATTTTTAGAAAATCAAAAACAGCATTGCACTCAATAATTAATTATCTGCATATTTTGTCCATGTATATAATTTGAACCAAAGTTCAAATACAGAACCCAAGGCCATGAATCAAGTCCAATATGACTTGTACAGGTCTTGAATGTGTGAAAACACATTTGAGCCCAAATACCCATGCTAGGCTTGGACACCAAATGGTTGCAATAATTTAAATATACTAAAAAATATGATTTGGCAATAGTGCCAAGGAAATATTATTATTTTAATATGGTAAAGTTATGCATAGTGAAAATATACATACATATGGAAAAGGTACATATATCTATGTATAAGAAAAATACTTAATTTATAAAGTATATATATATATATATATATATATATATATATATATATATATATATATAAGAAAATATTTAATAATAATGTGTATATATAATAATATATATATATATATATATATATATATATACACATGAAAATGTATACATATATATATAAAATTTTACTAACTATAAAATATATATATATATATATATAAAATACTGTCAAAATACAGTATATACATATATATATATATATACTAATATATATATATATATATATATATATATATATATATATATATATATATACATATATATATATATATATATATAAATATATATACAAAACAAAAAAAGAAAAAGAAAAGGAAAGAAACAGAAAAAGAAAAAGAAAGGAAACAGAAAGGGGGGCTCGAACCTGAGCCAACGGGGGGGGTTTTAGTTACTGCGTGCTGGCCAGTGGGCCAGTTGGCCCGTTTGTTAGGAATAGGGTTTTAGTGAATTTTATTTAGGTTAGAATGGTTTATACATAAAAAATAATAATAATAATCCTGTGTCCTGACAGTTAGGGACACAGGAGTCCATGTGTCGGGCTGATTTATGACACGCACGACACGTGTTTGCCGTGTCCGCACTTACCATTAGGGTTGTCGTGTGTAGGCGAGTCCTGTGTATGAGAACGAGACACAACAGGACACGGGGGGGTAGATGACACGTACGTGTCCAGGTCGGGGCTGCTGTCGGGGGTGGCGACTGGGCGGAGGAGCGGTCGGGGCGGTGGCGCTCGGGTGGCGCTAGGCGCGGCTCGTCGAGGCGAATCGAACGGTGGTGGTGGCGACTGGCGACGATGGACGGTGGGACGGCGCTAGGGTACGCCGGAGTTAGGGTTCCGGTGGGGGAAAAGTGGAGGTGATGGTGGCGTGGGCGGTCGTGGTGGGGTGTAGAGCTAGGGCTTTGGTCAGGGGAGAGTGGGGGTTTATTTATAGGCAATTTGAGGCGGTCGGGGAGCTGTGCGCTGGCCGGAAATGGCGGGGGCAGTCGCCGGTCAGCCGTCGGTCGTCTGGCAGGGGGGTGGGTAGGAAATTAGCACTTAGGTCCTTAGGAATTTAGGATTTACAAATTAGTCCCTACTGTGTCTAAATGCAAATAAAAATTTGCATAACAGAAATAAAACAATTCCTAAATTGCAAATGCTATAATAACAATTCAACAAATTGCATATTGATATTAAAATAATTCTAATAATTGCAAAATGATATTAAAACATTTAAATAAATTACAAATTAATATTTTTAATATATAAAACTTATTTAAAAATCATTTAAAAATTCTAGAAAAATTCCTAAAAATCTAAATAATTATTTTAAGGCTAATTTGTCACTAAAAATTAATTAACACTAATTAAAAATGAATTTTGAAAAACAGGGGCTTACAAGTCTTCTCTCCTTGAAAAATTTTGTCCTCAAAATTCACAAGGATTGAAGACCCAACAATATTCTAACATAGCAAGCAATGCAACAAAATGACTAAGGCTGCGATCGAAACTAACCTCTAAGGTATCAAGCGGGAACGGGTGGTTCCCTCGCAGCGGTTGGATCGAACAAGTAAGGGTATCTCTCCCTCATGTCCGACTCCCTCTCCCAAGTAGATTCACCTGGGGAGTGACGGCTCCAAGCTACTCGCACTAGGGGTATAACCTTGTTCCTCAGCCTCTTCTCTCTCCGGTCTAATATCTCCACTGGCTGCTCAGAAACTGTAAGGCTCGGTCCGACCTCCAACTCTGAATGATCTAGCACATGACTGGGGTCTGGAACATATCTCCTCAGCTGAGATACGTGGAAGACGTCGTGAACTCCTGCTAGGTTGGGTGGAAGTGCAACCCTGTAAGCTACCTCTCCGATCCTGCCAAGTACCTCGAACGGCCCGATGTATCTGGGGCTCAGCTTCCCTCCTCGTCCGAACCGGATCGTCCCTCGAGTAGGTGATATCTTTACTAGCACCATATCACCGTCTGCGAACTCCATCGGTCTGCGACTAGCATCAGCCCAGTATTTCTGCCTGTCCTGGGCTACTCTGAGCCTGTCTCTGATCATCCCGACTTTCTCTGCTGCATCCGTGATCATCTTTGGCCCAAGCATAACTCTGTCTCCGACATCATCCCAAAAAAGTGGTGTGCGGCATCGTCGTCCATATAGCGCCTCGAAAGGAGACATACCAATACTGGCCTGGTAGCTGTTGTTGTATGAAAACTCTACCAAGTGCAGATGGCTCTCCCATGATCCTCCGAAGTCCAGCACGTAAGTCCTCAGCATATCCTCCAGTGTCTGTATCGTCCTCTTGGACTGCCCATCTGTCTGCGGGTGGTACGCCGTACTGAACTTGAGCCTACTGCCCAACTCCTCCTGCAAGCTCCTCCAGTAGTGGGATATGAATCTACTGTCTCTGTCTGACACGATGCTCACCGGCACTCCGTGTAGGCGAACTATCTGCTGCATGTATAGCTCCGCCAACTTCTCGGTGGAAAGCCCCACCTTGAAGGGTATGAAGTGCGCACACTTCGTCAGCCTGTCTACGATGACCCAGATGGCATCCTTCCCTCCTTGGGAACGAGAAAGCCCTGAAACGAAGTCCATCGTAATATGTTCCCACTTCCACTCGGGAATGGGTAACGGCTGCAACAAACCAGCTGGCCTCTGGCGCTCCGCCTTGACCTGCTGGCAAACTAGACATCTCGAGATAAAATGCGATACATCCCTCTTCATCCCGTGCCACCAAAGATGTTCCCGCAAGTCACGGTACATCTTGTTAGCACCAGGGTGAATAGAATATCTCGATCGGTGTGCCTCCTGCAAGACTGCCTCTACCAGCTCTTCCTTCGGCACGCACAATCGGCTGCCATGCCTCAGGGATCCATCTTCTGCTATAGTGAAGTCATCCAGCAATCCAGCTAATGCCTGGGGTCGAAGTCTGCGAAGACTCTCATCTGTAGACTGTGTCTCCCGGATCTGCTCCATCAAACCTGACTGAATGTCAAGCGCCATCATCTGTATCACTGATCCTGGACAAACTAGCTCGATACCGAGCTTCTCCAGATCCTCCCGCAAATACCGATCAATCATCAGGTACCATGCCATCGGATGCCTGCTCAGCGCATCCGCCACCATATTTGCCTTTCCGGGATGATACTGTAAATCGATGTCGAAGTCCTTCATCAACTCCAACCATCGTCTTTGCCTCATGTTCAGCTCTTTCTGCGTGAACACATACTTCAAGCTTTTATGGTCAGTAAAGATTTCCACACGCTCTCCGTATAAGTAATGTTTCCATAACTTGAGTGCAAAGATCACCGTAGCTAACTCTAGGTCATGGGTAGGATAATTCCTCTCATGAGTCCGCAATTGCCTAGATGTATAAGCAATTACTTTCCCATGCTGCTGTAGGACACATCCTAGCCCCTTCCCAGAAGCATCACTGTAAATGGTGAAACCTCCAGAACCTGAAGGTAAAGTCAGAACTGGAGCGGTCGTCAGCCTCCTCTTCAGCTCCTCAAATGCCGCCTGGCAGTCCTCTGACCAGATGTACTCTGCGTCCTTTTGTGTCAGCTTCGTCATGGGTTCAGCTATCCTAGCAAAGTCCTGGACGAACTTTCTGTAATAGCTTGCTAAACCCAGAAAGCTTCTGATCTCTGAAACTGACGTCGGAGCCTTCCACGTCTCAACTACAGCAATCTTCCTGGGATCCACCGAGATTCCATCTCCAGTGACTACATGGCCGAGAAACTCCACTCGGTCTAAAAAGAACTCGCACTTCGGCAATTTGGCAAATAATCTCTCCTGCCTCAGAATCCCCAAAACCATCCGCAAGTGCTCTGCATGCTCCTCCGGCGTCTTTGAGTATATCAGGATGTCGTCGATAAATACTATGACGAACTTATCCAGATACTGGTGAAATGTCTTATTCATCAAGTTCATAAAGACAGCTGGCATATTTGTGAGACCAAATGGCATCACCAGAAACTCGTACTGCCCGTACTTCGTATTGAACGCCGTATTCTGGATGTCTGCTGGCCTAACCTTCACCTGGTGGTACCCGGATCTCAAGTCTATCCTGGAAAACACCTTCGCCCCGCTCAACTGGTCGAACAAATCATCTATCCTGGGCAGAGGATATTTGTTCTTGATGGTGATGGCATTCAAGGCCCGATAGTCAATACACAACCGGACTGTACCATCCTTCTTAGGTACAAAGAGCACTGGTGCTCCCCATGGAGAAGCACTGGATCGAATGAAACCCTTTTTCAATAGGTCATCAATCTGCTCTTTCATCTCTATGGCCTCCTTGGGATTCACTCTATAGCAAGCCCGGGATACTGGTGATGAACCCGGCACTAAATCTATAGTGAACTCCATATCTCTGTCAGGCGGAAGTCCTGGAAGATCCTCTGGGAATACATCCATAAACTCCCTAATGATAGGGTGTGGCGGTGCTGCATCCCCGACTGTCGCACAATAGTTCGGCTCTAGGCTGATCTCCGGCCCTGTCCTCCTGACACTGAATGGTGCTATGCCTGGGGGACTGAACAAAATACTACCCTCATGGCAATCTATAGATGCATGGGCATAGCTAAGCCAGTCCATCCCCAATATGATATCATAACCGGGAAGTGGCATCACAAAGAATCGCCCCCTGAACTCTCTCCCGGCTATAAAAATAGAACATCTATAGATAGATCTAATAGGCACTGGTCCTCCTCCCGTCATCACTCTACTAATCTCCGCAGTAGGTGTAGCTACTAGATGATGTTTATGCATAAACTCTAATGATAGAAAGCTATGAGATACACCAGAGTCAAACAAACATACAGCTAGAAAAGTATGCAAATAAACATGACCTGTGATGACGTCAGCTAAGTAATCCGGCCCCGAAACCTGCTCCGGCTCCGGCTCAATGGCTAGACTATAAACCCTCCCCTGAGGTCCCTTTTGCTGCTGCAGATGCTGTCCAAACCTCTGCTGCTGCGTCGGGAGTGGTCCTCTAGGCTTCGCTACTGGGCAGTCCCGAATCTGATGGGTGGCAGACCCACAAGCTAAGCACTGCTTCAACCTCTTCCTGCAAATGGAGCTGTCGTGCCCTGGTCTTCCGCAGAAAGAATATATAGCTCCCCTCTGCTGCTGCTGCTGACGAGGTCCCGGGGCTCGAACTGGCGGGGTCTGATGGTGTGGTATAGAGGGACGGTAAGTCTGCTGGGGTGGCGTCGGCGCTCTCTGCTGGAAAGCCTGACGCTTGGACGGTCCCTCATGATGTACAGAAGCCGGCCTCTTGCATGACAGAAGACGCTCTTCGATGCTCCGGGCTAACTCTAGGCTCTGGTAGTAGTCAGTCGTACCGTTCGCCACTATAAGAATGCCAATGTCTGGAACTAGACCATGGCAAAACCTACGGGTCATCTCCTCTGGATCAACAACCAGACTAGGAGCAAAACGGCTCAGGCGACTAAACTCTCCTGCATAGTCATCAACAGAACGGTTCCCCTGCTGGATGTTCTGGAATCGTAGCCCCATGGCTACTCTAGCAGTGGTCGAGAAGAATTTCTTCTTGAACTGGGTCTTGAACTGGTCCCAGGTGGCTCTACCTCTCGCGAACAATGGCTCATTCCTGAACCAGACTCCGGCTAAGTCTATCAGCAGAAATCCTGCTGCCTCGACCTGAAGGTCATCCGGCATCCTAACTCCCAGAAGCTTTCTCTCTACTGAATCTAGCTAGTCATCAGCTACTACTATGTCCTCAGTCCCTGAGAACTCCTTGGGATTCAGACCCATGAAGTCCTTGATCGTCCCCGCTTTCTGCCGTGGCTCTATATATGGTGGGACCATGGGACGTCCCTCAGAACGCTCCATGCTCTGGCGGAGTAGGGTAGTCTGCTCCTGATGGGTTGTTAGGAACCCCTGGATCAGTGTGAGCAGCTGGGTCCCGTCGAGTGTGACGGAAGCCTGGGTGGGTATAGTGATAGGGGGTGGTGGAAGTATCGAGGCCTGCTGGGACTGGGATGTGGAAGGTGGTATCTGGGTCTGTGGATCTGTGGAGTGGGGGAATGTGGTAGGTGGAGGTGTATCAGTCAACTGGTCAGCTGACTGGATATGAAGGGCCCCATTCTCGGGGGTAACATACTGGGATGAACGAGTAAGCACCATCTAAATTACACATAAAAGACTTATAAGGACTTATTTAAAGTAAGAAATCATATGCAAGAAAATCTAATTATAATAGCAAACATGTGATGTATTTTCTATGTTGCAATCCTAGCATTCCTCTAAGTGTTCTAAGCGTCTTTTCTAATGTTGTCTAATTACCTTAAGTTCCTATTTGCAGGCATGCTTGGTACAACAACGTAACCAAACAGTTTAGTCAGGACCTGCATGGGCCGCCACTAAACACATGTCACGACCCGCTACCCAAATTGTTGGGCCAGGCCGAGTCATGTCCAGCCTACGTTGAGATAAAACGTAGTAAGCTGTTCTAAAGACAACAGGATAAGACTAAATGTGCTAACAGTTCTATAAGTGAAGAAGAATCATAAATGCTCCAAACACAAAAGTCGTCGTATATAGTAAAATATCCAAGTACAAGTAAACTGAATTGTAAAACTGGATACATGTCCAGTTACAAAATGATACAGTCTAATACATGTCTACTCTCAAAAGTCTAAGTAAACAAAAGACAACTAGGCGAGGTTCCCCACAGGAACATCCTCGTAAAGCAGAGCCGGGTCCTCGGCAGTAATCCCATAATATGTGTCGCAGAGTAACTCCTCCTCAGTAAGGATACCTACAACGTTATCCTGTCAGGACGGGAGCAATTACTAAATCTAGCAAACTAGCATATGAAACATGGAAATGAACATGAGAGGAATAACTGGAAAGCATGGCATCACTCAATCTATCATGGCAAGGACACACGTGTCATAGAGACAGATGTATATGTAATATTTAAAACTGTAGCAAGTACATGATCGGTCAATAGATGTACAATGTGCTGGAGGGCACATAATGAAATGTACATACGTACAAGTTAACAAGCATAAGTGTACATCCGTACGGACATGCGGGGTAATGGCCTGCGGCAAGGTATGCATATAGAATGCGACCGAGCTCGCTACTGTAGGGGGGTCGTGATCACGTACAATACTATCAGTTTCCCCATAACCCATATTCTAATCATGTGAGAGATGCATCAAGATTGTTCTAAGCATGGTAGTAACTGAAAGTACAACATGTAAAGATCTAACTTGCTACCCCAAGGATCAGCATTTAACATGGTGGGGTTTGCAGTTCATTTATGTGACAATATGTAAAGTTCGTAGAAAGTACTTGCCTCTAGTAAAGCAAAACAAAACAAGCTGCGATAACAATGCTATGGATGTCTGGTAGCTCGTCGCTGTAGAAGTAAATACAATAACTTAGTTTTTACACTAAGCTAAAACACTAGGACACT
The DNA here is from genome assembly GCA_029216955.1 of Iris pallida. NCBI lineage: Eukaryota > Viridiplantae > Streptophyta > Magnoliopsida > Asparagales > Iridaceae > Iris > Iris pallida. Next base: position 8,311,003 of record JANAVB010038020.1, on the reverse strand, counting down.
AATTGGTAAAACACGACTTGTGATTGGGCACCTAGCCAAAATAATAACTTGGCATAGAAGACCAATGTGGGGGTGACACACTATGTTAACTAACTTTCTAGGGTCTTTACACTAGTGAGGGATGGGGTTCAACACGACTAAAACTCCAAATAACACAAAAAACTACAAGTCGTAATTAATCAATAAATAAATCAAAAGATCATTGTGTTCTAACAATTTTTGAAGTAGACAAAAAGCCTAGTTTTTCTTAAAGTAAAGTACCAAAGTGATCCTTGTTAATCATAGAAATTTATTATAATTTTCTTGGAATTTATTAACCAGTACAAATATTTTATAAAAATCAATTTTCCTAAGTATACAGAAAATGAGTTTTGGTTTCATATGCCAAACTAGGGGCAAAACAGTAAATTAAATACTACAAAAATTATACTAAATTAGCCAACTTATCATAGTATCTAAAAACTATTTTTCCATAATTTTAGCAGTACTTTAATTATTTTTAGAAAATCAAAAACAGCATTGCACACAATAATTAATTATCTGCGTATTTTGTCCATGTATATAATTTGAACCAAAGTTCAAATACAGGACCCAAGGCCATGAATCAAGTCCAATATGACTTGTACAGGTCTTGAATGTGTGAAAACACATTTGAACCCAAATACCCATGCTAAGCTTGGACACCAAATGGTTGCAGTAATTTAAATATACTAAAAAATATGATTTGGCAATAGTGCCAAGGAAATATTATTATTTTAATATGGTAAACTTATGCATAGTGAAAATATACATACATATGGAAAAGGTACATATATCTATGTATAAGAAAAATACTTAATTTATAAAGTATATATATATATATATATATATATATATATATATATATATATATATATATATATATATATATATATATATATAAGAAAACATTTAATAATAATGTGTATATAATATATATATATATATATATATATATATATATATATATATATATATATATATATATATACATGAAAATGTATACATATATATATATAAAATTTTACTAACTATAAAATATATATACATATATATAAAATACTGTCAAAATACAGTATATACATATATATATATACTAATATATATATATATATACATATATATATAAATATATATACAAAACAAAAAAAGAAAAAGAAAAGGAAAGAAACAGAAAAAGAAAAAGAAAGGAAACAGAAAGGGGGGCTCGAACCTGAGCCAGCGGGGGGGGTTTAGTTACTGCGCGCTGGCCAGTGGGCCAGTTGGCCCGTTTGTTAGGAATAGGGTTTTAGTGAATTTTATTTAGGTTAGAATGGTTTATACATAAAAAATAATAATAATACTGTGTCCTGACAGTTAGGGACACAGGAGTCCATGTGTCGGGCTGATTTATGACACGCACGACACGTGTTTGCCGTGTCCGCACTTACCATTAGGGTTGTCGTATGTAGGCGAGTCCTGTGTATGAGAACGAGACACAACAGGACACGGGGGGGTAGATGACACGTACGTGTCCAGGTCGGGGCTGCTGTCGGGGGTGGCGACTGGGCGGAGGAGCGGTCGGGGCGGTGGCGCTCGGGTGGCGCTAGGTGCGGCTCGTCGAGGCGAGTCGAACGGTGGTGGTGGCGACTGGCGACGATGGACGGTGGGGCGGCGCTAGGGTACGCCGGAGTTAGGGTTCCGGTGGAGGAAAAGTGGAGGTGATGGTGGCGTGGGCGGTCGTGGTGGGGTGTAGAGCTAGGGCTTTGGTCAGGGGAGAGTGGGGGTTTATTTATAGGCAATTTGAGGCGGTCGGGGAGCTGTGCGCTGGCCGGAAATGGCGGGGGCAGTCGCCGGTCAGCCGTCGGTCGTCGGGCAGGGGGGTGGGTAGGAAATTAGCACTTAGGTCCTTAGGAATTTAGGATTTACAAATTAGTCCCTACTGTGTCTAAATGCAAATAGAAATTTGCATAACAGAAATAAAACAATTCCGAAATTGCAAACTGCTATAATAACAATTCAACAAATTGCATATTGATATTAAAATAATTCTAATAATTGCAAAATGATATTAAAACATTTAAATAAATTACAAATTGATATTTTTAATATATAAAACTTATTTAAAAATCATTTAAAAATTCTAGAAAAATTCTTAAAAATCTAAATAATTATTTTAAGGCTAATTTATCACTAAAAATTAATTAACACTAATTAAAAATGAATTTTGAAAAACAGGGGCTTACATCACCACCTCTTCCCCCTCTATAAAAACTCCCTTCCAACACACACAAACACCACTCCATCACCCCACCAACACACTCCCACCACCAGCACTTCTCTTCCCTCTATATGAAACCCACACACACACACAAAACAAAAAAAAAACACACACACACACCCGACCCCACCGCCACTGCCGCTGCCGCCCGCTGCCACCCGCCGCCGCCGGCCGCCCCTCCCCGGCCACCTCCGCCACTCCATCCTCTTCATCCTCTTCCTCTTCCACTTCCAATTCCAAAGCAAACCCTAGGTAATTTCTAATTCCCTCTTCTTCCCCCAACCTCTATATCATTCCTAATTTAATCTTAGGTTAGAATTGCTAACATAAATATTTGTTGTTGGATTTAAATTAGGGTTTGTGGAAAAGCTAGGTCAATTCCCAATCCAAGGCAAGTCATCTTTTTTCTCCTTCTTCTCTTAATATCGCATCTATGTTAATTTTGAATAATTATGGATTCATATTAAATTATGAAATTATAAGATAGGATCATACAAAAAAAAAATTAGATTTGGGTAGTTTGGAGGTTAGAATAATACTAGAAAGCAAGTCCTCCTTCCCTCTTCCCCTTTTCTTTAAGAATACTCCATTTTGATTTTTTGATTAATTTGAACATGTATAGGTTAAATTTTTAAATCTGAAATTTCATATTAGATGTCAATTTCTTTATTTCATAAGAACATAATTTGGAATATAAGTTGAGAAAATTCCTCTAATTATTGTTTAGCTTCAAATTCTGAAATTTTGGTGTTAGTTAACCAATTTGAGATCTCTAAAAGAAAAAAATTAGAAATTTCTAATTTCTAGAAAAATTTTAATTATGATAAACATAGATAAAGGAATTAAAAACTTGTTATACTTAGACATTGGAATCATTATATGTGACGCAACACGGATAAGTTTGTATGTATTTGGACACAAATAAAGGAACTGATTGTGGACATGAAATATCTGGACTTGAAATTTCCATGAACAAAATGAACACATGTGGATATATGGGACTCTCCAAGGGTAAGTCTGACATACACATAGAAACTGAACAACTGGATCGTACGACCGGGAAGGTAAGAAGTACAAGGACCCTGTATTTCTCTACTTACAAATTAGTGCTCAATTTTGTGTGTTCATATTTAGAATTAAATCTCGTTTCTACATTTTCTGTTTCATGCACTCTCAAGGATTGATATGGAGAGGTTTTATTTTGATTTGATTTTTGCATACCATCTACATGATATATATATATATATATATATATATATATATATATATATATATATATATATTGCCATTTTAAGCCTTTGCATATTAACTAGTATACGTTGGATAAACATTAAGTATTGTTCTATTCTGATAACTGGAAAACAATTCGCAAGCCGCAACCCGATTTTAGATTGCTAAAGGAAAGGTAAAAAATTTGCTTGCTCGGGTAAGAATCTCAAGTTTTCTTTGTTCATTTCATATAATTGCGTGGTCCGGTGTTGAGAGTTGCTCCACCGAAGGGGTCGGCGAGCCCATTTTATTTACTGCGTGGTCCGGTGTTGAGAGTTGCTCCACCGAAGGGGTCGGCGAGCCCATTTTATTTACTGCGTGGTCCGGTGTTGAGAGTTGCTCCACCGAAGGGGTCGGCGAACCCGGAATTTATTTTATTATATATATGTCTCATTGTGAATTTTCGGAGTTCCTAAATACAAAGGAGACTCTGCCGAAATTTTTGGAAAATTTAGAAGATAGACAAATTTTTGACTTTCAGAAATTTTAAGGAAGTTTCTTATTTAGGAAGCATTGGGAGGGGAGAACAACTGAATATCCCTAGATATCCCGTAACATAAATAACAAAAGCTGATCAGTATTTCGAAAATCTCGTAAATCAGTACATCTATTTTCAAATAGAGGGTACTAGCCCAAGGGAGGCTCGGAAATCTCGGAAATCAATACATCTATTCTGACAGTAACATCAAATAGATGGTTTTAGCCCAAGGGAGGCTCGGAAATCACAGCCTGATCCCAAGTCAACGGAATTGTTACGGAAAATATTTAGAGGATTATTCAGAGTATTGTTCTTAAAACTGCATTGCATTAAAATTCCATTCTTCACTCCAGAAACAACTCTGCCTATTTTAGGTAGGCAGTTTTCCTGTTTGCTCAAGGGAAGCAAATCCTACAAAAGCTCAAGAGAAGCTCGGAAATCTTGCTATTCATGGAGTAGGACGATGTTTACATTCTTTGATTTACTTAAGCATATATATATATATATATATATATATATATATATATATATATATATATATATATATATATATATATAATATTGCAAGTTGGCATATCCCTATCTTTTCTCAAAAGAAAAATTACATATTTCATTATTTTGCTTAACTTTCACCGTTCTTGGCCGAAGACTTGCTTGTCGTTTCTAAACGACCTAGTATTTGTTCACTAGGTGAAGAAGAAGAAGATGCCTCCGCCGAAGTACCGCCGTACTACAACGAGGAGTAAATTGTTCGGACTACCTACAGTTATGACCAGCACTATCGTAGTATCTTGTGAATTACTTTTGTAATAAGCTTGTAGAAGTATTGTTGGAAAAGTTCCCTGTATAATAGCTACACTATATTTAATACTATGAAACTCCTTGTATTTTCCATTCTTGCTGATGATTACGGGCGACAATCGCGATTTCGGCACGTAGCCTGGGGATGTGTTTACGACGTCACCATTCCACTCGGAAAGCGGGACGTGACATAATCTAAATTATAATCCTAATCAAGAAAGATAAAAATGTATCCTATTTAAAGATAAAGTCAAAATAATAGTCCTAAAAAATATGATTCTTAACAACTCTATAAAAAAGTAAAACTAAAAAGATAGAAAAAGAAAAAGAAAACCCTAGAAGTATTCAGAATTAGAATTCATGCTACATCAGTCTCCCCTCCTTTAAGAGAACTCGTCCCTGAGTTCTCGAAATAAAGCGGTTTGCCAGAAGGAAATACTAATAAGGATCGACGATATTGAAGGTTTGAAAGATCTGCATATCTTCATGCATTCTGTCACTAGCATCACGATAGCGCTGAAGTTGCGGATGAATCGTAGATAGAAGTTGGCAAGACCGTGGAAGCTTTGAACTTCAGTCATTGTCTTTGGAGTAGGCCAGTCACGAATTGCTCAAATCTTCTCTTCATCAACACTAAGGTCATTGGTGCTAATCCCAAGAATATGGGTTAGTTAGTAAGGAAGCTACACTTTTTAATTCAAAAAAGGTTGAGAAGTTCCCTGAGGTGCTTCAGATAACCAGCTTGGCTCTTACTATAAATCAGGATATCGTTAAAGTAGATGACTACGAACTTTCTTGTCAATGGCTTCAAAACATAATTCTTGGGGTGCATAAATGTGCTTGGTGCATTAAAAAGTCTGAAAGGCATAAAGAAACCATTCACAGAGTCCTTCTCGGTCTTAAAATAGTCTTCCATTCATCACCAGGCCGGATCTGGATCTGATAGTAGCTGATGGTGATGAAGTTGATAGCTCGACTGTCAATGCACGTATGGCATGAGCCATCTTTCTTTGGCATAGGCTCATGTCCATGAGCTTTTTTCTCTATGAAGGTATTTATGTAGATAACATGCATAGAAAGAGGTGACATTGAAGTTGTCTAAAAAAATACATATATGTAGGACTTTTTGCAGAATCTCACAAATCTAGGGACCGACGATCGAACTTAGATGATGTGTTTGGTGGATCAGTGTTAGGCTAGTGACGAGGAGGTCTGCCATCGACATTGAAAGCTTTGGATATTGGTGAATTCTTCAATGCTCTATCGAATAATAAAGTCTCTTCTTGAGGTGTTGAAGATTTTATCTCAGCATCTGCAACATGTGCATTCGACTTTGATATGTTCGTCTCATCCTCGTCGTCTTCAAAGTCACCAAAGACAAGTGGTGCTCTGAGGGGACAGCTGTTATGGACACACTCGAGTCTCTTTTGTGGACAGCTGGTAGTAGGACGAGTGTTTGTTCCTTTGTCCCTATTTGCGGTATTCCCATGAAATCAACCACAACATTGTATTTGGTTTTAAAAATTATAGTATTATGTCAAATTTATCAGATAAGACAAAAAAAATTACTTGACAAGGCTATGTTGTCAGAAAGGGCAGCAAACTCCTCGCACATGACGGTTTTCACCATTGTTGTTTGCGAAACAAGGATTCCAAATGTTTCCAGAAACTTGCAATCCTGGATCTATAGGACTTTGATACCACTTGATTCAGTGTGATAGCAAAACAAGCTTACCTGCATGCTTGGGAAAGGCTAGGTCGATCGGCGATGATGATAACTAGACCACCGTTGCTTTGGCTAATAAAAATATATATTGGTTTGATATTTATAGAAATATATTTTACAAGTTATTTGATAATACTTAGTTCTTCTTTAAATTTATTATTGTTATCAAGTATTATATTTAGATTGGGTTACATTTAAATATTATTTCATTTGATTTATTTGAATATTTGATCAAATCCTAATTCTTTCCTATCTAGGAAACACTCACTCCTATATATAGGGGAGGCTTCCCTTTGTTTCTCACAAAAATTCCTCAAACACCATCATATCCAACTACCATCATAGCAATTGTGTGTCGTGCATCGTGTCCATATCCACCCAATTCCTTTCAATATTTTCTTTTATAATTACATCTTCTCTTTCGTGTCCGACACTCCGGACACCAATTAAATTCCACTTTTCCACTATCGTGTCGGACAACCCGACATGACCTAACCTAAAATTCTTAGCCCTAACCCTAAGTCTAGCCGCCAACAGCCATTGAAGGGAAAAAAAACAAATCTAAAAATAGGCCTATGACCATTTTTTGACTTTGACCATATATAAGGTAATCCTACATAAGATTGGATTTTGAGCCTATATAGGATTGAATTTCTAATATATGTAAGCCTACATAAGATTGGATTTTTATGATATATAAAGGGGTCTATAGGTTCTCCTTGAGACATCTCATTTTGTGCTCAAATAAAAGTTGTTGAATAAGTTCAACATAAGAGAGCTAAATTTGTTGAATAAGTTCAACACAAAAAGTTTAAGATTTTTTTATCTTTGTGATAGAAAATTTTGAGAGCAAGGAGTGAAGTGTTGAGAGAGTCATTGTAATTCATTTTCTTCTTTATAGTGGAATTGAATAATCATCGTCCGTGGAAGTAAGCATCTTGGCCCAACCACTTAAATCCTTATCTTTGTGGTTGTGAATTTTCTCTGAAGTGTTCTCTAATTCCTTGAGTTTATTTACGTTGTGCCCCAACAAATTGGTATTAGAGCTTTGGGATTCTCGCAAAGCATCCAACAAAGTTCTCAGAAAAAGTTAATTAAGTAGATTTTTGAGATGGTTCCGTCAAGCAAGGTTGGGAAGTACGAAATTGAGAAGTTCAATGGGAAGAATAATTTTGGCTTTTGGAAAAGCCAGATGAATGACGTTCTCATATCTCAAAAGCTTTACAAGGCTCTACGGTAAAAATCCAAGAAGCCCTGTGACATGACCGATGATGATTCGGATAACATGGATCTTGAAGCATGTGTTGCTATTCGTCTGTGTTTGGAAAGGGATGTCGTGTACTCTATGAAGGACGAAACTACCGCCACTGGGCTCTGGTTGAAGTTGGAATCACTCTACATGACGAAGACTCTCACCAACCGACTTTATATGTTAAAGTCGCTCTACAGACTAGTGATGGAGAAAGGTACGTTAATTCGAGATCATATATCAAAATTTAATAGAATTATTTTTGACTTGAAGGATGTTGACATACATGAAGATGATGATCGCTTGGCGCGAATCCTATTATTTTCTTTGCCCGATTTTATGAGAATCTTATTCAAACATTACTATACGGGAAGGACTCAATTTCCGTAGAAGAGGCTACGAGTTCCTTATTGTTTAATGAGGTACAAAGGTTGGCTTCTCCAACATTGTTTGGACTTGCTCCAAGTCCTACCTATTTCTTGAGAGACCTTAGGGGTAGAATTGACGAGTGGTTGATTTAGTGAAGCTGTGCGGTAGAGAAGTGTCGGCTCGATTTTCTGGCAAAATCTTGCCGAGGTGGAGATATGAAGGAAAAAAAATCCAAAAATAGGCCTATGACCTTTTTTTTACTTTGACCATATATAAGGTAATCCTACATAAGATTGGATTTTGAGCTTACATATGATTGGATTTCTAATATATGTAAGCCTACATAGGATTGAATTTATATGATATATAAAAGGGTCTATAGGTTCTCCTTGAGACAACTCATTTTGTGCTCAAATAAAAGTTCTTGAATAAGTTCAACACAAAAGAGCTAAAGTTGTCAAATAAGTTCGACACAAAAAGTTTGAGAGATTTTTTTATCTTTGTGATAAAGAATTTTGAGAGCAAGGAGAAAAGTGTTGAGAGAGTCCTTAAAATTTTGTTTCTTCTTTATAGTGGAACTGAATCATACTCGTCCATGTAAGTAAGCATATTGGCCAAACCACGTAAATCCTTGTCTTTATGGTTGTGAATTTTCTCTGAGGTGTTCTCTGATTTCGTGGGTTTATTTCTGATGTGCCCCAATAGCCTTCCATGGCTGACCTGCTCAATGCCGCGACAACAGATCCGTCGCTGCATCCTGTCTCCTCTGACCATCACCCATACACGGCCATCCACCAAAAAACCCATGTCCTCGACCTCATCAAACTTCCATCGGACCATCGTGGTCATGCCACTATCGTGGCTGGGATGGCGATCACCTGAGCTCTTCCAGACCTCACATCCCGATCCCCGTAGCCACCGTTCGACGCAATGGTCGAGGCATTACCGGCGACCCAGCCACCATCACCAAATGCCACCACCTAACTGACCGGAGTGCGTCGCCCTCTTCTCCACCGATTTCTACCAACCTCCATCGTCGGCGTCGCCTCGCCCAACCTTCACCGGCGAGCTATACAACAGCATCGCAGTCACATCGGTGAGCTAGCGCTCACCAATTCTTCGTGTCAGCCGAGGGACTCAGATCCGACGTCGCCTCCTTGGCTGCCATGATCCGCCGCACTCTTCTCTGGCCGTCCCTGAGAGCATGCGCCCTCCAATATTCTTCCCTCGCCATTCTCCGTGCTCGTCCCCTCTTCTCTACCGACGAGCCCAGGCCGACGTCCTCCGCCGATCGGAGCTCTCCTCTCTCGAAACCCCTCCCTCCCGGTAGAACCCTTCCCTTTCTTTTGACCTCCCTCTCTTCCAGCCCTCTTCTCAGCTCTCTCTCTATCTCTCTCTCTCTCTTTCTCTCTCTCTCTCTCTCTCTCCCTTTCTATCTCTTTTTGTCGCTCTCTTTCCCTCTTCCCTCTCTGCTCAGTCTCACTCTTTCCTTCCTTTTCTCTGCACTCCTCTCTCCCTTCCTTATTCTCGTCTTATTTTTGTTTATTTATTTATTTTGTGTGGATAACAGTAGTCTACGTGTTCTATTGGTTTTAATTTTTTAGGGTTTTAGTATTAGGCTTTTGTTATATCTTTTGGACTGGGTTTTATTCAATTATGTTTCTATTTTAATGATTGGGTTAATTCATAGGCTGTTGGGCTCAACGTTTCGACAAGGGGTATGGGTCTTATTAACGGGTTTTTATTCTTTTATTTTTAGATTTTAATTTATAATTTTGAGATTTATAAATAATTAATTTTAGACCTTATATATATTTCTACTATTGGGTTGTCCTACATTCATTTTCAAATTGGATTTAGAAACCTAAAATATATTATTATATTACTTGTATGGTATTTTAATTATAGTATTGACCAAATATGTATTATATATTTGACAAAATTGAGTTTTAGCCTAAAAGATATTCCTACATTTCCAAAGCATCTATTTAATATCTTTTGACTAGTAAAATATAAAATATTATAAATATTTTCATACAAGTTCTAAATATGTGTTAATATGATTTTTTTTTCGATTATCGAATTCTATCCATGACCAATCGTATAAATTCCTATTCCTTATCGAATTTGGATTTTTTTATATATCAACCCTAGCTAATTTGACTATTCTTAACTCAATGACATATTATGTTCTATCATTTGAGATCATCTTGCGTAGTTTTGACACTGAATTTATTTTGTGCCAACATGATCATATCGCGCATCAACGGCAACTTACCTCGAGGCAAGTTCACTATGACACTATTTTACCTCTATTTTGTACTACATGTATCTTTATATCATCTTTTCATGGTTACTTATTCATATATCATGTTGTCATTGTTCTTGATTCACCATGATTGATTACTTTTGCATGACCAAAGTTCTTATCTAGTTACTTGTTTATGTTCACATGTTATACTTGTTCATTATGACTATACCATAATTACTTGTTTATCTGTATTATTATAAACAGAAAACTTACTGTACCAAAATTTTGTTTACATAATTTTTCCAAAACGAAACAAGTTCAAAAAATTTAATGCGTACAAAACCGTTCGCCATCGAAGATGGAGGAAAAATATATGCATGAAATTCTGCCACCCAAGTTGGCGGAAAGAAGATTTTTTTTAGTTTAATTTTTATTTTAGTTTTTTTTGTTTGATTTTAGCTGGTTTGTTTGATCTGGTTTAATTTGGTTATATTTTTTCAATGGGTAGATATTGGTTTGATTTGATTTGCAACGGTTATAATTTTAGAAGGTTTGATTGATTTGCAATGGTTATATTTTTACAAGCGTATACTTACTTTTTCAACGGCTACTTGTATGAAACACTCTACAAAAGGAAAAAAATCAATCTTATTCTTGTACAAACCACTTCCTCTCTGATTTTCTAAGTTGTTTGCAAAAACAAAAACTTTCTTTACAAACTAAGAAAAAAAGAAAGTACAAGATTATAATTGATTTCTGGAAAAGTACAACTATAAGAGTCTGATCAGAAGACGATCACTTTATCCCTTGGACGATGAGATGTCGAAGAAGAGATCCTTTGGAGAGTGCTGCAGCAAGTGCTCAGGAGATTATGATCATTAGTGATCATTGTGAAGTGATTCGGAACTCTATTTATAGAGTTCTGAAATAACTGTCAGCCAGTTATTCTGATTGGCACAGACAGCCATTGGCGCACTATCACCCTTTACGCGAACGGTTAACTTAACTGCATGAGACGTATGGCATTCTGTGAGAGAGATGCGTGTGGTCGTGAGTAGTGTCGTGTGCACGTTCTTCGAGGTTAGTGGCATGCGCACCACGTCATCTAACTGCTTTGGATGATAATTTGATTGATTAGCATCAACTATTGAATGGCGCCAGGCGCCATCTGCTGTTTTAGTGTTATCTGTTTAATTTATTGATTACCTCGTGCCAACTGCAAATGGCGTGGGGCAGCTATCAGTCATTATGACAAATCTGACACAATCTCCTCGAGCGCCGCACGTTCAGGATTAGAAACAGATTTTCCTCGACTGACGTGCTGTCAGTCATGATGACTGTCGTTTGGCTTCTCCGAGAAGACTGCCACGTATTAGCCTGCGCTATCTGATGCCAGCGCCATCTGATTCCTGGCGCCATCTATTGTCTGTGCCATCTGATAACTTCAGTCTTGGCACCTTTTGTGAGTAGCGCATGATGATGATTATACTTTTTAGGCTTCTATAAGACACCCTTCAATGTTTTCAAATTTGAAAAGTTTTAAAATTTGGCATACTTTGAATAAGAAGCGTTGGTATGTGATTGGCGCACGGCAGAATTGTAACTGACTTCGATTTTTGGGCGCAGATCGCGCGACTGATACGGACAGCCTTGGCTATAAATAATTTTGAAAAGAGAGAGAAAACACTTTTCTCTTGAAATTATTTTCTTCTCGAGCTCTTGTCTTCTTCCTCTTTCGAAGCTTCCAATGGCCCCAAAGAGAACCGCCACCGAGAAGGGAAAGAAAATGGCCAGAGCCACTTTGCGTGTGCCCCCACTGATGGTACCACAGCACGTCATGCCATCGGCAAGAGCCGAAGAAGCGAACCCAGCTATTGAAGGTGAAAAATTAAACGGAGAAGAAGACCATAGAATGCTCGTGCCATTCGCGTGTAGCACGATCCAGGCCAACATCGACCACCACTTTCAGAGTGTTGGTCGATGCTTTGCGCCATCTGCACATTGTGCCGCCTCTTTCAAAGTGTTTGGCTTAAAAATTCATAATCAATGATACCCTGCGTCATTTGTCATATGATCTCAACATGATGCACCATCTGTCAATATGTGCAGACCATGCGCTAAATTGATTGATGCGCCATCTGTTTAACTGTCAGATTGCATCCGCCAACTCTGTGTAGAGTTAAAATTACTTGTTTCTTACAATCTTTTATGACTCTAACTTTTGTTTCTTTTTATCTTCTGCAGCGTCTATGGTGACACCAAAAGCTGAGGTCACTGTCAGGGAGGAAGTGCTATCTCCTTTCATCAAAGAGGAACTGATGACTATTAAGGAAGAAATAATTTCGAAAATCGAAGTTCCCGTAAAGGAAGAACCGGCTTCAGAATGCAGTGGCACTGGGAGCTCCAATCATCAAGCTCATGTGGATGACCTTAATCAGTTAGGGCCTTCCTATGCACGATGGTTGAGGGAGTGGTACCTGCCACAGTATAGCCATTCCCGGGCAAATGAATAAGACATCTTTCTTGTCTTCAATGTTTCCTGCTTTGATGTAGTAGTTTGCTTTCCTTTCTTTGCAAATATAGTCATTAACTCCTTTTTATGGACTCATTTGCTGTGATGCTATCTTTTTTGAAACAACATTTGTCAATAATGGGTCATTTAATACGGATAATAGAATTTTTTAGAGGTGATGTGACAAGTCGTTGATGTAGATAGTAGAATTCAGAGATAATGTGGACGTGAATTCGTATATCTATTGATTATCCTTGGGCCAACAAGGACTCAAGAATAGGATATCATTTAAAACAACTAGGTTTCAAAAGATGATGTTTGTAACGATGTAGTAGAAGTTATCAATGATGATAAGATCTCGATAGACTCCACTGGGGATTCAAAGATTTGAAGTATGTACAATATTTGTTAGAAAATACAATACACACTTTCAAACATGGTACTTCTTCAGGAATTTGCCATAAATAGGCATCATGGAGATTCGGCCATCCATCACTGACAGTTGATAAGCTCCGTTGGAGAAAAATTTGCTTATAACGTAGGGACCTTCCCACTTTGGTTCAAACTTGCCCTTGCTCATGTGTGTCATAGTCATAGGACGTCTGACAGTAAGGAGTAGCTCACCTTTTTGAAATGCTCATACTTTGACTTTAGGGTTGAAGGCTTTTAAGATACGGGCTTGATATAACTTGATATGTTGTTGAGCTAGTAGCCGCTTCTCGTCAAGTGCTTCAAGCTTCTGAAGTCGAAGATGATCATTGTTTTTTGTTGTGAGTTCGTTGGCAATAGCTATTCTCAGTGATGGAATTTGAATCTCCAACGGTATGACGACTTCACATCCGTACACCAAAGAGAAAGGTGTACAGTCGGTCGGGGTGCGTACGGTAGTACGATAGGCCCATAGACATTTTCCAAGTTTTTTGCTCCAATTTTGTTTATTCGTGGAGACAAACTTCTTGAGAAGCTTGATGATTGTTTTGTTGAATGCTTTCGCCAAATCATTAGCTGCAGAATTGTAGGCCATAGAAGCAACATTGTTGATTCGGTTATCATCACAAACCGAGTAAACTTTTAGCTGATGAACAGAGGTCCATTATCATGGATGATTCGCTGAGGAATGCCGAATCTATAGATCACATGATATTTAATGAAGTTGATGACACTGCTTGTCTTGATTTCAGCTAGAGGTATAGCTTCGGCCCACTTTGAGAAGTAAACGGTTATAGCTAGGATAAACCGATGTCCTCAAGATGAAGGTGGATTACTAGGACCAATGACATCCATGCCCCCAAGCTTCGAAGGGCCATGATGCTACAGTTGGATGTAGAAATTCTGAAGGTTGATGAATGAAATCCGAGTGGATTTAACATGCTCGATATTTTCTTGAATATTCAATGGCATCTGACACCATTGTTGGCCAATAAGATCCCATGTGTTGAATTCGATCTTGTAGCTTAGGACCAGGCTGATGTGTACCACGGACGTCATCGTGAGCTTCACATAGTATCTGCTTTGTTTTATAAGTGTGGTTGTAGAAGAATCGGAGTGATCACCGACGGATTGTCATTGCTTCTTTGGGATCTTCTGGTAAGATGTCATGTACTGTAAAATTTATGAAAGGATCTCTCCAGTCTTCACTTGTAGTACAAACTTTAAGTGAATTGCTAGATTCCAAATCCAAATTATTCTCCATATAGAATAATTCCCTGTTGATGATAACAATCATCTATTGTCTTTTCACAGGGATCGCTAATATTGCTGCTAGATTAGCAAGCGCATTAGCTTCTTTATTGTGTGCTCGACGTACATGTTCAATGAAGAAGCCTTTGAATGATGTATCCAATCTGATTGTTATTTCATGGTATGGAACGAGATCTTGATGCCGAACTTCATACATGTCTCTAACCTAATTGACGATCAGTTTAGAGTATCCGTAGACTTTAAGGTATTCGATATCCAACTGTTTGGCTAATTGAAGACCGATGAGTAGAGCGTTGTATTCAGCAACATTATTAGAACACGGCTTATCCAAAGAAAAGCTCTATAAATTACTAGTCCTTCGGGAGATACCAGAACGATTCTAACTCCAGCGACAATAGTGCCTTTAGGTCCGATTCTGGAAGCACCATCAAAGAATAGACGTCAAGCGATGATTTCTTCTGAAATCATGTTGGATTCTAGAGTTTTATCAGGAATTTCATCATAGAGTTTGGATGTCTCAGGGATCGGATGAGCAGCTAGGAAATTAGCTAAGGCTTGACCCTTAACAGACTTTTGTGGGACATAGACCAAATCATATTATGCTAGTAATTTGGCCTATGTAGCGAGTCTGGAGTTGAGTGTACTAGGATTCTTCATCAAGACTCGGAGAGGATTAACTCTGGAGATGACATGAATAGTTTGGCCCGTGATATAATGTCGTATTTTCTGGACAACGAATATCAGGGCTAAGCATTCTTTTCTACTGGGTTGTATCGATGTTTAGTACCGATTATCATGTAACTAAGATAATAAATGGCTTGTTCATGACCTTCTTTGTTCTTCTGGAATAGTAAGGCACCTAGAGAATGATCATTGCTCGGACATACATCAAGAAGGGTATCCCTGTGACTGGAGGCACTAGGAATGGAAGGTTCATCAAGTACCATTTTATGTCTTCGAATGCTTGCTGGCATTCTTCAGTCCAAACAAAAGATACACCTTTCTTCATTAGTTGAGTGAACGATCTGCAGCGTTCAGAGAGATTTGAGATGAATCTTCTGATGTACGCAAGTCGTCCCTAGAATCCTCATAGCTCTTTTAGGTTGCGTGGAGGATGCATTTCTTGAAAGGCTTTGACTTTCTCGGGGTCAACGTGTATACCTTAGAGGTAATAACGAATCCGAGTAATTTGCCACTAGAGACTCCTAGGAATGACTTGGTGGAATTTATTTTGAGTTGATGCTGGCGCATTAGATCGAAGATAGTTCTTAAGTCTTGGATGTGATCTTCCTTTAGACGACTTTTGACAGCAATATTGTCGACATAGCATTCAACATTCTTTCATAAATATTTACGAAAAATGGTACTCATGGCCCGCTGATAGGTTGCACCAGCGTTCTTGAGACCGAATGGCATAACTGTGTAGCAGTAGACTCCTAGAGAGTGCAAAAAGATGTATGTTTTTCATCTTCGGGGTTCATCTTGATCTGATTGTATCCAAAAAATCTGTCCATAAAAGACATCTGTTCGAACCCGCAAGTGTTGTCGATCATGACATCAGTGATCGGAAGAGGAAACTCATCATTGGGACAAGCTTCATTCAGGTCTCTAAAGTTGATACAGACTCGGACCGTTCTTGTTTTCTTCATAACTGGGACGACATTAACCACCCAGTTGGGATGTTGTTCTTCCCTGACAAAGCCACAGGCAATGAGCTTCTTGACTTCAGCTTCTGTAGCATCCATCATGTCATGTCATAATCGACGTTGTTGTTGTTTGACTGGCCTTGTATTTGGCAAGATGTTGAGCTTATGGGTAGCAATCTGAGGTTCTAATTCTGACATATCTTCGTAACTCTAGGTGAATACGTCAATGTATTCCCTAATGAGCTGAATCAGTTCTTGTTTATCTGCTTCAGGAAGAGTTTTGCTGATAAAGATTGGCCTTGGAGAAGCTTCGTCTCCGACATCGACCTGGACTAATTAATCTTCAGTAGGTGGTTTACTTTGTTCGAAGCAAAGTTTCTATTGAGTATCCATCCTTTATGCCCAAGGATCAGATTCAGGGGCTTCAACAAAGTCATCATCGTCTTCTGAGAACTCGGTGGTCACCATATTAGAAGATAGAGTCACTCGATGGACGTGCCCTATGTTGGTGTCCGAATTCCATGATTTAGAGTAAGAAGAGTTAGATCGCTCTTCTTTGTCAGACTCAGAAGCGTCTGGGGTCTGTTTGCAAAAACAAGTCTTTTATTTCACAAAATTTAAAGAATAGTACAAGAGTACAATGAATTCTGGGAAAGTACAACTATAGGAATCCGATCTAAAGACGATCGCTTTATCCCTTGGACGATGTGAACTTTGAAGATGATAGCCTCTGAAGGATGCAGCAGCACTTGGACAAGAACTCCTGATCTCTGATGATCTTGAATAATGATCTCCCATAATGAAGAACTTGAAACTCTATTTATAGAGTTCTAGAAATAACTATTTTGTAGTTATTCTGGATTGCGTACAATAGTTTGCGCTGGAGACAGACTGCGCAGACTACAAACCGCACTGGCCATTGGGCAGTTGCTCGATCATGGGCTAACCGTACTCAGACGCGTGGCATTGTTTGATTGAAATATGCTTGGTCGTGTGCAGGCGGTTGCCACGTGGCAAGCAATTGATGGCATGTAAGCCACATAATAAATGTCAGTTATCTTCAACAAGTTTGATGGATTGCGCCACTTGAATAGCGCTAGCTTCAGACTGCGCTCCGATCTGGTCGATAGATTGTGCTGGCGTTGGACAGCTGGACCGCGCTAGGGGTTGGCAGCTGGATCGCGCTAGGATTTGGACAGCTGTCCTAGAAGGTGGCTCGGCACGAGAAACGAACAGACTCTTCGTTTTTCAGGCTGTCAGGCTGTCAGAATATTTGATCTTCTTGTCAGATAATGATGGCGTTGCCACGTCAGCCTAGCGCGCTCGAACATTGGCACAGATCAGGCTAGCGCAGTTGATTTGTAACGCAGTTTGTCTACAGCGCAGTTCTTTGAAGAGTGCGCAATTTAGATTTCTCTGTCTATTTGATAGAGGCAACTTGATTTTTAGGACTTACAAGACCCCCTTCAAAGTTTTCAAAATTTGAAAATATTCAAAGTTTCGAAATACTTTGAATTTCAAATTTGAAATCAAGTTGCGCTCTGGCTGCGCGTTTGGAGGAATTAGCTCCGACTTTCTCGGCGCAATCGGAGGTGACTGTTACGATTCTGTGAGAAACTATAAATAGTTTCATCTTTCATTCTTTTTAATCTTTACTTTGCTTTCGAATCCTCAAGAGAGAGAAATTCCTCTCCTTCTCCGACTCCTTCTTCCTCTTTTCGTCATCAACATCAATGGCGCCCAAGCGATCGGCCACTGAGAAGGAAAAGGCCCCTGCCGAACCTTCGACTCGCGTTGCACTACGAGTATCTCGTCACGAGATGGGCCACCCAACTCTGCAAGGTGAATGACGAACCATGATCGAAACCCTTTTTAGGGTTTTTGATGTTTTGAACTTTTATGCCTCTCTCTCTTTTTAGAGATTGATGGTATTCTCAACCACTTGCGCCACCCTGTTTAGGGTTTCGGCTGCATGTTCAACAGTTTTCATTTTTATGAAAACTGTTTCTTTGCGCAATCGGTTGGAAGGTGCTGACAGAGTATTCAGCGCAATTCGTTGATTTGCGCATTGATACGCAATCTGATGTTTTGCGCAAGTCAGCCATGCTAGCGCAAACTGATGTCTTGTACAAGTAGGCTGGCGCAATCTGATGTCTTGCGCAAGTAGGCTGGCACAATCTGATATCTTACGCACGTTGACTGTGCTAGCATAATCTGATGTCTTGCACAAGTAGGCTGGCGCAATCTGATGTCTTGCACACATTGACTGTGCTGTCGCAATCTGATAGATTGTTTCACACAGCGCAATTTGATGAACTGTGAAGAAATTTTTGATTTCTTTCGTACATACTGATCTTTGTCTCTTTATTGATGCAGTTAACCTCAAAGAAGATCCCAACTACGAGGTTCTTGCTGGATCTCTGTCTGAATCAGCATTCAAGGAAGATCTCTCACATGTATCTTTTCCTTAATATGCTTTACCGTCATCTCGGCAGGCTGTCCTGACTGCGCAAGATAATGATACTTTATTGTGTCTAATGAACGGGCAGCCTCTTCAAACTGCTGACACTGTCACCCATAAGAAGCCTCTGTTCTTGTTTGGTGAGGCTTTTGACAAGAATTCTCAGCCAAGGCCACGCATGGAACAGAGAATCTTTTAAAGGGGCGAGAAGACGATACTTCTGCCAGAGATCTCCAGATGTCTTTCTCTGGCCAGATATGCTTTTACGAGCTATCCTAGAAGAATGGAATGGGATATAACTCCATTGCAGCAGGCCCGAGTGGGTAATATATGTGTTAAGAAGGGGCCAGACCATAAGGATGTATTCTACAGTTCTTCTGAGCGTCATAGCTCTCTACTCAAAGGACTAAAACCCGGTTGTATCCCGCCGGAAGATTCTTCTCTGCTGCTACCAGTAAGAACTCCAATATTCGCAAATGAGTTTGCGAAGGTGGAAGGGAGGTATCCGGACCAAGATCTGCGATTGACAGGTCTTGTGAACCCGGACAATAAAAGGTGGATCTGTATAGCCAATTGGATATTGGTTCAATTTGAAGATCAGCTTAAAGAGATTGATCTGTATCAGGCAGTGTATGCCACAGTCTATGGCTTCCCCCCTAATCCATATCTATTCCTTGCGTTGGCGGAGAGATACAATTATAGGATTGGGACTTTCATGACGCCACGCGGGGAAATTGGATTAGCCTTGCATGAGATGAAGTATATCTCAAATCTGCCGATGGAGGATTTCCATTATGAAGAGTTTGTCACAACAAATGATGAGTTGGATAGACTGCGCCAGAAGAATGCCCGTATGGTAGATGTTTTTGAAGAGCTACTCTGCCATTACAAGATTTGCTCTCTCTACTACAAGAGTGGCACGGCCGGCACGTGCTATTCGACCAAATGGTTGCCATATCTTTTCTTCAACCATATTATCGAGAAGAAGACCAAAGAACATGAAAACTGCAATCCCAACTTCTTCAAACTGCTTAGCAATAGCGAGGTGATAGAGTTGATGGAGATGCACAACGAGATGGATATCAAGATTGAGGATGATCTTCACTATCCTTCTTTCAAGGAAGGAGACATCGTCGAGAGTTTTATGAGGATGGGTTACAGGCCTATGTCAAAGGAAGCCCAACTGGCAGGTTTCCTTACCTACTGGCTTCGACGATATGTCGTTCCTGGGGCCAGTGCAATTGACCGCTTCCATCGCGGCGTACTGTTTGCTGCCGTCCGTCTAGTTTTCAGCTACCGGATGGAATTATTGTCAGCAATGACATGCAGAATGAATGCCGGCCTCCGTCTCTTCGTTGATTCGATGATTCGAGGAAAAGGTAAAAAGGGACACTTTCCTCGGCTGGAACTGCCTTATATATATCTGTTTGGATGGCTGCTTCTACACCATCCTTCCTTAATGAACCCTGCTATGGGAGCAGTGAGTGGCAGTTTTCTAAGAAGATATTCTGGATGTTAGTGGATCTATACCACTTTGAAAGACTGCAAGCGAGTCTTGAATCTGGGCAAAGGATGGAACTTCTACTGTGTTCCTCCTCCCGTCGGTTATGAATATATACCGACAAACATGATCGACTCGGTGAGAGTGCCACCTCTGGTTCATACAACCTTCGATTGGCTGAGGACGATTCGGCCATCACATCTAGTATACCGGTTCGAAGATGAATGCTATCTTGAACCTTATCTCCCAAGCCGTTTTGCACGCCAATTCGGCTACGACCAATTCCACGTAGGCAATGCCATAACATGCCTACAAGGAAAAGGTTATTTGATTGACGGAGCCCGGGCTTGGGCCTATTACAATGCCCGTGACACAAAGACAACATTCTCGATGCCGACAAAGAATGACCGTGGCCCGCGCATGCTGTATACTTATTCGCTCTTTTATACATCAGCAAATACTTTTGCTGAGAATTTTAATTTAACAGACAGCTTTGCGACGGTGACACGATTTAGAAAAGGAGCACCTGTTTTGTTGCCTCCTGGTAATGATGAAGAGCACGAGCCGGCTGATGCACCTCTAGAAGCTTCGAGGGAAGCCAACTTCCCTGAAGAAGTCTACGAACCGCTGCGTGTTTCTCTGAAAGTTGTAAGATCTCCGATCAAGGAGAAGAAGAGGAAGGCAGAAGAACCATCTTCTCCTGTCTCTAAGAAGAAGACTGTTGTAGACTCTTCTGAAAGGGTCACCACTCGATCGCAGTCTCGGCAACAGGCCGAGTCGACTCACAGAGAAGAGGTGACGACCCCGACTTCCACCCAAAGACAAACACATGCTGCAGAAGTAGAGAGCCCGGAAGAACCTCTACGCAGAAAGAAAATAACTTTCAGAAAGAAAGTGGCCACCCCTCCAAAAGCTATCCATACTTCTGCCCTGATAAGTGCTGTCGTCGGGGTTATGATGCCTTCTCCTACACATGCTCCTGAGCCTCAACAGGTAACAGATACACAAGAAGGAGCTAACAGTACAGAGATAAGGGACAAGGTCGCAGACACAAGGGAAGAGATTGCGGAAACAAAAAATGAGGCTGCAGAAGCGACTGTAACTCCGACCCCAATCAATGAGTCGAAATCATCTGTTAAAGTGTTGCTATCTCCCACACTTGCAATGGAAGCTACTCATCTTCCAGCTACACCAAGATCGCGTCGTACTGAAGAAGATCGACTGATGATCGAGGCTCTGGATGGATGTGATTTTGGCTTCCATGACATAGATCCAGTTGATGCAAGTGATGATGAGGAAGCACAAGAGGAGGAGGCAGATGACAAAGAAATATCGGCGGAGAATGTTAATGACAATCTAACTCCTGAAAAGGATGCTGCTATCCATGCATCTCAGGAGAAGAATGTTGCTAATGAAGCAGCACCGGAGGAAGCTATTGTCCTCGATCAAAGAGGTATTGACTGATTTTAGTAATCTTCATTTCTAAATCAGATGACTGATGTTTTAACTTTAATTCATACAGAAATTCAATCTTCTCCGATTCTTCCAGTATGCACTGACATAGTGCAGACAGAGGCGATAGCCAGCGGCAGCCGTCATCTATCAGGCGGCTCTGAAGCGGAAAGTAGTCAGGCAGTAATGTCTGAAACTACTTCTGCGAGGCTCCAGCCTATCCCATCAAATGACAATCTTGTCACTAAACCCAGTTTTGGTAAGCTTGCCTTCATTTTGATCTTTTTTCTGATAGTCCTTAGTGACAGCAAACTGATAATGTTTACTTGATTTCGCAGAAGAACATCCAGGAGGGGCAACTAGCTCTACAATGGCTCCTTTGTCAAAAGAGGCTACAGCCCATGTTCAAGAAGCTGAACTTCCGCCTTCACAAACATCTGCTGCTGAAGCTTCTGTAGGAATAGCTGCTACACCTAGTGAAGTAGCTACCAATAAATTTATAGTTGGTTCTTTTACCAATTTCTTCTTCAGTTCCTTGGGACCTTTGGTAGAAAGGGTAATGGAGAAAGAGAATGTTGGTTTCATCACTGTCAGAAGTCCAACTTCTTATCTGATTGGCGGCATTCGAGATCAAGGCGATGAAGCTCAGGCTGCTTACCTTGAACATGTACTGGATGAGCTGGAGGAATCAATCAAGATCTACAAAGATCTTAACCGATGAGAGGTAGAGCCACTGGTGAATGCTGAGTTCGAAAGGATGACTCGAGAAGATGAGGTGACGAAGGCAGATTTCAAGAAATTTTTGGACACTTTTACCAGAAAATCTTCAGAATATGATTCTCAGATGGATATAATAGCGTCTGCTGCTGGGGAGAAAGAGAAGAAGGTTACTGATCTGAAGGCAGAGTTCGCTCGACTTCAAGAGGAGTTGAGAATTGTTCAACTTGC
This sequence comes from Iris pallida, assembly GCA_029216955.1. Classification (NCBI taxonomy): domain Eukaryota; kingdom Viridiplantae; phylum Streptophyta; class Magnoliopsida; order Asparagales; family Iridaceae; genus Iris; species Iris pallida. The sequence continues at coordinate 8,288,361 of JANAVB010038020.1, read as the reverse complement.
TCTTGAAAAAGAGACCACTCAACATCAAGCTGCAGTTCAACAACTAGACATTCTGACCCATGAGAAGAATAAGTTTTTCAAATTTCATCAAGATGAAATCACTCGCCGACTAGTGACCTTGCCAATATTTGACGCTAAATCTGGAATGGCGGAGGCTAGAAGGCGGGTGCTAGATTCTCGTGAAGAACGACTCCAAACCTTGAAGTATCAGATAGCTAATCTGATGACCCCACCGATTGAGTGAAAGAAAACCTTTTGTATTTTCTCCTTTGTGATATGTCTTTTTGTAATGTCTTTGATCTTGATTAATGAAAAAATACTATTTTTGTGGCTCTATTATTTGTTGCATATCCCATTACGGATATAAATAATAGCGATAGAAAATATATTCAGAGGTTCAGGACATGATATATTTCTTGATTTAGAAAATAATTATATTCATTATATCTGCTCAGAGGTAATATGGACATGGCAGAATATAATTTTCTTTTTGAATATCATTATTTCGGTAGACAACTTAATCAAAGGTAATAAATACGTGACAAGTTAGTATGGATGAATGGATGAGTCGTCAGAATGTATGAACGAAATGAATCGTCGGGATGAACGGATGAACCGTCGTATGAATGGGATGAACGGATGAACCGTCGGATGAATGGAATGAACGGGTGAACCATCAAATAAATGAAATAAACGGATGAACCGTCAGATGAATGGAATGAACGGGTGAACCGTCAAACGAATGGAATGAACGGATGAACCGTCAAATGAATGGAATGAACGGATGAACCGTCAAATGAATGGAATAAATGTTGTGAAAAATACGTCGCTTCGATTCGCGTAATCGACTGTTTCAAGATTCTCTGCCTATAAATAGAACAAAAATTTAGATTGAATGATTAATTTCACTTTTAACACAAAATGTCGTCTGAAGATGCATCCAAGAAGGCTGAGATTGTCCCCAAGATTGAAGAAGTCACTGAGAAGCGTCCAGCCGAGCCAAACCAGTCAAAGCAGACGGAGGCGGGCGAAGGTTCGTCTGCACCCAAGCCGCCACGGGATATCTTGGACTTCCTAATTGAGCCAGGGAAGACTGAAGAAGAAGAGGCCATGAGGATGGCCGCTTGCGCGTTTCTGGTGAAATCGAGCAAGGATGTCCTCGACTATTTTGCCGACTACATTTTTGAAAAGGACGGCAGTGGTCCTCGTCCTGTCTTTAAGAAGGACGATAGTGATTCTCGTCCTTGATATCATGTAACATCGTTTATGATGAAATAAAATCAAACTTTATTTATGAACTGTCTGGTCATATTTACAAGAAATCCCTTTTACATTCATATATAGTACTTTTTAAGGAACTTGCCATTGATGGGCATCATTGCAACTCGACCGTCCAGCTCTGTGAGTTGATAGGCTCCATTTGAGAAGACTTTACTCACGATATAAGGCCCTTCCTATTTTGCATCGAACTTGCCTTTGCTCATGTGAGTCATAGTCATGGGACGTCTGACTGTTAGAACAAGTTCTCCTTTCTGAAAGGCTCTGACTTTAACTTTGCGGTTAAAAGTCTTCGAGATGCGGGCTTGATATAATTATATGTGTTGTTGAGCCAATAGTCGTTTCTCGTCGAGCACCTCTCGTTCTTGAAGTCGAAGAAGATCATTGTTCTCCGTAGTAAGTTCATTAGCGATGGCAATCCTTAAGGAAGGAATTTGAAGTTCCAGAGGTAGAACTGCTTCACAACCGTATACCAGAGAGAAGGGTGTACAACCTGTGGGGTTACGGACTGTAGTACGGTAGGCCCATAGACATTCTCCAAGCTTTTTACTCTAGTTTCATTTGTTAGTAGACACAAACTTCTTTAGGAGCTTAATAATAGTCTTGTTGAAGGCTTCAGCCAAGCCATTAGCAGCAGGATTGTAAGCTGTAGAGGCGATATTATCAATGCGATGATCGTCACAGAACCTGGTGAACTTTTGACTGATGAACTGAGGTCCATTGTCGTGAATGATTCGTCGAGGTACACCAAACCTGTAGATAACATGGTGTTTGACGAAATTGATGACGCTGCTGGTTTTGACTTCAGCCAAAGGTATGGCTTCGGCCCACTTGAAGAAATAATCCGTTATTGCTAGTATAAACCGATGTCCTTTAGAAGAAGGAGGATTGATAGGACCTATAATATCCATGCCCCAAGCTTCAAAAGGCCAGGAAGCAGCAGTCGGATGAAGGAATTCTGACGGTTGATGGATGAAATCTGCATAGATTTGACAGGCTCGACATTTTCTTGCATATTCGATGGCATCAGACACCATAGAGGGCCAATAGTAACCCATTCGTCGGATACGATCTTACAGTTTAGGGCTAGGTTGATGTGCTCCGCAAACACCATCATGAGCTTCACGCAATACTTGCTTCGCTTCATCACCGGCAAGACAGCGCAAGAGTAGGCCGTCATAAGTCCGTCGATAGAGAGTTTTGGTAGTTTGGTTGTAGTAGAATCGAAGAGATCGTCGACGAATACTCGTAGCCTCCTTAGGATCTTCAGGAAGTATGTTATGAACTACGAAGTCGATGAAAGGAGCTCTCCAATCTTCATTGATAACATTGACTTCGGCGAAGTTACTGAACTCAATGTTGCGATTATTTTCAATGCAGAACAACTCTCTGTTGGAAACAACGACCACTTGTTGTCTCTTGACGGGAATTGCTAAGACTGCTACGAGATTAGCTAAAGCATCTGCCTCAGTGTTACAAGCTCATCGAACATATTCAATGAAGAAAGCCTTGAATGATGTAGCCATGTAAATTGCAGCTTCATGATAGGGCACTAAATCTTGATGGTAAACTTCGTATATTCCTCTAACCTGATTGACAACCAGTTTAGAATCGTCGTAGACTTCAAGATATTCGACTCCCAACTGTTTTGCTAATTGGAGTCCAATGAGCAAGGCATTGTATTCAGCCATATTGTTAGAGCATGGCTGATCTAAGAAATAAGCTCTTTGGATAGCTAATCCTTCTGGAGAGACTAGAACAATTCCAACTCCTGCAACAATGGTCCCATTGGGTCCGATCCGGGATGCTCCGTCGAAGAACAGACGCCAGGTAGGAAATTCTTCAGAGATCATGTTTGATTCTAATGTTTCATCTGGAATTTCATCATAAAGCTTAGATGTCTCCGAAACAGGATGAGCTGCTAAAAAGTCAGCCAGTGCTTGACCCTTAACAGACTTTTGCGGAACATAAACCATGTCTTATTGGGCTAGCAGAATAGCCCATGTAGCCAGTCGAGAATTGAGTGTGCTGGGTTTCTTCATCAGTACCCGAAGAGGATTAACTCAAAAAATGACGTGAATGATTTGGCCAATGATATAATGTCGAGTCTTTTGAACAGCGAACATAAGAGCTACGCATTCTTTTTCAACCGGTCTATAACGGTGTTCAGCACCAATCATAGTACGACTAAGATAGTAGATGGCTTGTTCATGGCCTTCTTTATTCTTCTGGGCAAGTAGAGCACCCAATGAATGATCCATAGCACGGACATACATTAAGAATGGTATGCCCGAGATTGGTGGCACCAAGACTGGAGGGTTCATCAGATACTGCTTTATATCATCAAATGCTTGTTGACATTCTTCGATCTAAACGAAAGATACACCCTTTTATATTAACTGAGTAAACGGTCTGCAGCGTCCAGACAGATTTGAAATGAACCTCCTAATGTACGCAAGTCGACCTTGGAATCCTCGTAGCTCTTTTAAGTTGTGTGGAGGACGCATCTCTTGAATGGCTTTGATCTTCTCGGGATCCACGTGTATACCTTTAGAGGTAATGATAAAGCCGAGAAATTTACCACTAGAGACACCCAAGAATGACTTGGTGGGATTCATTTTCAACTGATGTTGGCACATTAGATTGAAGATAGTTCTTAAATCTTGGATGTGATCTTCCTTCAGACGACTCTTGACAGCAATATCATCAATATAGCATTCGACAGTCTTACGAAGATGATCTCGAAAGATGGTACTCATAGCTTGTTGGTAAGTTGCACCCGCTTTCTTGAGACCAAATGGCATCATAGTGTAGCAGTAGACTCTGCGAGGGGTGCGGAAAGAAGTATGTTTTTTATCTTCAGGGTTCATCCGAATCTGATTGTATCCAGAGAATCCATCCATGAAGGATATCCTTTCAAACCAACAAGTATTGTCGATCATGACATCTGTAATAGGGAGAGGAAATTCATCCTTTGGACAAGCTTCATTAAGATCCCGAAAATCAATGCAAACTCGAACTTTGCCAATTTTCTTCAAGACTGGGACAACGTTGGCTACCCAATCTGGATGTTGTTCTTCTCGAATAAAGCCACAAGCTATGAGCTTTTTGACTTCATCATCAATTGCGTCCATCATTTCTGGCTTGAATCACCTTTGCTGTTGTTTGACTGGCATTGCATTAGGCAAAATATTCAATTTATGAGTAGCAACTTTGGGATCTAAACCTGGCATGTCTTCATAATTCCAAGCAAAGACATCAATATATTCTCGAATAAGAAGAATTAATTCTTGCTTATCCGCCTCTGGGAGGTTCTTGCTGATAAATATTGGACGAGGCGACCCATTTTCTCCTACGTCAATTTGAACCAATTGATCTTCGGTAGGAGGTTCTCGTTGTTCGAATCGGAGTTCCTATTGGGTATCCATTCGTTGAGCCCAAGGATCTATTTCGGGATTTTCTTCGATATCCTCGTCATAGCCTTCCGGGAATTCAGCGGAGACCATGTTAGAAGATACGATCAATCGATGAACTTGACCGATGCTGGTGTCAGAATCCCATGATCTAGAATCCAAAGCGTTGGAGCGCTCTTCACTATCGAATTCGGAGACTTCTGGAGATAAGACCGGAGGTGAAGTATATCCAAGATCTCTTTTCGTCCTGCTGTAGTACATCTCTGATTTCCCTTTGGAACAACCGTACGAATAGGGGTTTGTCTACCCTTACCGTAATTGAGGCCATTCTTGAAGTCATAACCCATCTTTCGGATAATGTCTTTTGATTGTTGACTATAACGACGAAGTTGGAGACATCCCATATCGTTATTTTTGCTATCATCCGTATAGCTGAATTTTTGTTCTGGCCCTTTACTAAAAAGTATTGGACTCTCACCTCTCTTTCGAAAAGGGACAACAAAATATGAGTCGTCTGGCTGTTCAAATAATACTTCCGTCTGAATGGATTGTACGACTCCTATTGTAAATGACTGAAAGCTGTCTAGCATATCCAAATAGCATTTAGTATGATAAATGACATCAGTATACTGGAAAGTAGATGCTTTTTTATTGATTTGTACATCCATATTTACAACAGGACCTTTAGCCTTAGCCGGCTTGGTCAGATCGATTACAAGAGGAGGAACAGAAGAGGAAGGAGGTTTAGGCTTGTTGCGACGAAGGTCGATAACAAGCGACTCAGAAGAGGTGAGCTCCCTTTTCTCCTTGTTTCGACGGAGGTCGATAACCAATGGCTCAGAAGAGGTGAGCTCCTTTTGATCTTTGTTACGACGTAAGTCGATAACCAGTGGCTCAGAAGAGGTAAGCTCCCTTTGATCTTGATTATCACCAGTTGATTGCTTCTGGACTGACAGATGAATAGCTAGTAGTTTGGAGGATTGAGGATGAGAGACACGTCCTTTGACAGGTATGATGAGAGTGTCACTGGGTACTGCTTCCTGCTCTTCTTCACTATCCATGGCCAAAACTACCTTCATAAACTCTTCTTTGTACATGCGAGCGTCGTTACAATATGCTTCAACGCCTTTAAACGGGTAGAGATCCGCAACTTCTTTTTGGACTTCCCCTTTATCATCAACGTATTTGAAGCATTGATGGAGAGTATAAGGAACAATGTTGTGTTCATGAAGGAATGGTCTCTCCAAAAGAGCATTGTAGGAACAACCATAGTTATCTATAATGTAAAAGGTCACCTTCGTACGAAGATTGCCAATTTGGAGTTTTAGGCGTATCTTGCCTAAAGGTTCACTTCTTCCCTGGTTGAATCCCAGGATGGTGGTGATAGTGCCGGAGAGGCTATGCACTAGAATCTTCAGAGCATCCAACATCGTCTTAGGTATGATGCTGAGTGCTGACCCTGGATCTATCAGAATACGATCAACCTTCATGGTGTCGACATATCCTGTAAAGTAGAGAGAACGGTCATGTCGATTGTCTTCCATCAACATGTCATCTTGTGTGAAGGTAATGTTTGGAATTAATTCCAGCACACTGTGACAGTGGAGACAAGAGACAGGTTCTGATTCAGGTTTCTTGAGAAGAGTTAGGCAAGTGTCTGCCTGCATCAAAGCCTCACTCAGTGTTTCTCGAGTCTCTTTAGAGAGGCGTGTAAAAGCTCGAAGATAGACAGCCTAGCCGGTGTGTTGGTCAGTTGAGCCAATATATCAAAGTTATATGGCTTTTCAAGTCCAGAGGGGGATGACTTCTTTAAAATTTTGTCGAAGCGAACTTGTTGTTTGCCTTTGTCGGCTGCTGCCGGTTTAGAAAGAGTTGGTTCCGCAACCGGTAATGATGTAGAAGGGATGACTTCTGTAGAGACAGGCTATACTGGAACAGCCTCGAAGGACGAAGCAGGATCCTCCTGAATTTCGGGATGCTCCCGTAGATAGGTTTTCCCTGACCTGGTGCCCAACAGGATTTCTTCTTCAACTATAGGGTCAAAAGATACCATATTGCAGCTCTTTGTCTTGCCCTTGGAGCGTTGCTTGGAGAAAGAAGGAACTTCAAAATTTTAACAAGATCAGGATGGATCCACATAATCTTGCCATTATCAAGGGATAAGGGGACAAGACCTACAATTTGTGGAGGAGGAAGATTCTCAATATCAAGAGTGGTTCTAGAAATGGGGATGACGCCACTCTGTATCATTTATGGCAGAAAGTCACCAAACTGTACAGAAATCATATTAGCTGTAACAGTCTTTTCATCCTGTTGGAGAGTGATAACACCGGCGTTGACTAACTCTTGAATCTTGCCTTTGAGCACATAGCATGCCCGAGTAGGATGTCCTATGAACCTGTGATAAACACAGTACTTAGGGTGGTCAGTCTTACCGACTTCATCAGGCTTCTTTGGGTCGGGAAGTTACAATTTATTGCTCTTCAGCAAACAGTCGAAGATGCTCGTTGTATCATTTTCATCAAAGGAATACTCTACTTTTGGGCGAGGTTCCTTTGGTGGAGGTGCAGAAGGAGTAGAGGTAGACGTGGGTTGAGCCACGTTAACGGCCAAGGATTCCTTGTTCTTGAGGTTGATATTCAAGGTTTCTTTGCCCTTGCGGTTGTTCTGGCGATTACCGCTACCGGATGCAGAAGATTCATCTCGATCAGGGTTAGACATATGTACCCCCAACTGTTTGAACTTCTCGGCACTCACTTCAGCTGCTTTAGCGTTGACAATGAATGACGGCCAGTCCTGGAACTGTATTGACCCCGTCCACATGCTGATGATGGGCAACAAGTTTGACTTACAAGTGTCTATCGTTACAACAAATGGGGTTCCGGAAGGCATTTTGAGTGCTTCTCGGTGGAATCGTTCAATGAAACTCTTAGTAGTTTCATTATGTCTTTGCTTGATCTTGTTGAGGGCGGATATAGTCATATCGTTAATACCCTCGTAGAATCGTTCCAAGAACATCTGCTTGAGCCCAACAAAGGAAGTGATAGAGCCGTCAGGCAGACTGCGGTACCAATCATATGTTGTACCGGCTAAACAGCCGACGAAGACTCTGGTAAGAAGAGCATCACTTGGCTGGAGCTGGACAGTCATTACCTCGAAATGGTTAATGAACTGACTCGGAGAAGTGCTGCCGTCAAACAGCGTAATTATAGGAATCTTATACTTTGGAGGGAATGGGACTTCTTTCTATTCCACTGGATAAGGTTGTTTGATCCCGAGTCTCTGTAGACCGTCTTTCTCTTTGAAGGCCTCGAACTGATTACGTAGTAGTTTTATAGCCTCATTGGCATCTCCTGAGGATGGAGAAGTAACAGGCTGGCTCACCGGGTTAGGAGGAGAAACGGCATGGTAAGCACTACCCCCAGCCACTGAATGGCTGGGTGTAACTTGAATAGGTATTGAATCTACAGGAGGGGACGGTACCCCCAGACCTGCATTGACAGGCACCGATGATGCTATCATCTCTGGATTGACAGCAGGTGCAGTCGATGATACTGTATGTTGAGCTATGATAACAGTATGCATACTTGCGATCATTTCAGCCATGGTCTTCAATTTATCTTCCAGTACAGCGATTCGTTGTTCTTGACTTGCCGAACTAGAAGCGTCTGGATCTTCAGTGACAACATAGGCAGACACTTCTCTGGGCACAGTAGAAGACATTGTCTGTTCAGAGCTTTCACTGTATGCATCGTAATCAGAGAAAGAATCGTCCCCTGAAGGAGAAACAGAGAAGTGACCAGAAGTATCTTGGAAGATCTCTGCGACCAGCTGTGTCTCGACTTCGAGATCGGGTGTGTCGGAATACTCCTTCAGAGGATTCATGGAGTAAATCTAGATATCGTTGACTGGGCTTACGGGGTTTACCGTATTTTGAACACTTTCTATCCCCGGTGTCTCGGGAAGCCATGTTTACAGAGGCATAGAGCACCTTGTCTTCGTCTTCTGACATTGGTTCAGAAGTTAAACGATCGAAGATAGCTCGTTTGGTCGTCTGGCAACAACACTTAATAATCACCTTATGATTACAATGGTGTTCCAATGGTGGGATTGGAGGTATTGAGGTGTTGTTCCGCTTCTGCTTGAGGTGTTCCCGAAGGTCAGGGATATATTCTTTGACGACATTCGGAACATGGTTCCGATTCTTCAGATGCTTTGTCCCATGAGTATACAGAGAAGTACTCAACTCATTGGCATATGTATCAGGATTTTTCCTCCTGGAAGGTTGTTTTTGATGCAAGTTCGCCTTCGGCATTGGTTGCTCGCATTTCATAGAAACTGGTCTATTGAGATAAGTCCATAGATCGGCAAACTCACCCCTAGAAGCTTATGTCTGAGACACCAGCAATTTCCCCTGCTTTGAGTGCGACATCCGAAGAGTTGGAAGATCTTGGAAATGTGCTACTGGAGTAGGCAAAATGCCTCTCTGATCAATATTCTTTCCTTTAGCAGGGAGAGAAGAACTCTTGTTTGAGAGAGTTTTTGTACTGTTTGGTGCCGAGGCACGTTCAGATGGATCTTCTGAGGTAAAAATCAGGGAAGACTGAGAAAAGACCAAAGGGCCTTTTCCTTTATTTTGTGAAGAAGGGTTGACTAAAGAGCGTTTCCCTCTGTTAGACGGAGGAGGAATAGTCAAAAGACTACCCCCTGTGGGTTGCGCAGGAACATAAGAAGCAGCAACTTGCCATCTGAAGATGATGACAGAGGGCTCCTTGGCCATATAACCAGCAGGAGGTGCAACCTGTGTTCTAGAAGAAGCAGCAAGTGAAGCCTTGACTACAGAGGGCTTAGGTTGCGCTTTATTTGAAGGAGTAGTGGATTGCGCATGAGGGACAGAGGTCGCCAACTACGCCAGAGGGAGAGGGGTTTTGGACTTTGCCATAGCAGCATAAGTCATAGACTGCGCTGTAGTAGGAGGAGCAGTGTGCTGTGCATGGGCTGTAGGAGCTTTAGATTGTGCCTTAGCAGGGAGGGTGATGGACTGCGCAACAGCTGTAGGGGCTCTGGTTGCGCTTTGGCAAAGAGGGTGATGGGTTACGCAGGAGCAGAAGTGGATACTGGCCTTCTGTCAGAAGAAACAACAGGTTGCGCAGAGGACTTTGGGATCCACTTTGAATGGACTTTGCTCTTGGCAGAAGTCACAGTGCGTCGAGTAGCCCCAGAGTTGATCATCGCTTCGTAGGCAGTCTGGTTGACCTTCACAACCAGCGTCTTCTGCGTCTTTTCGATAGACACAGCGTCACATTGAGTTATCACTTCCTCGTCGGAGGAGAAAGTCGTCCCCAGTAGAGTCGTCATTTTGTTTGCAAAAACAAAAGTCTTTTATTTCATAAACTTTAAAGAATAGTACAAGAGTACAATGAATTCTGGAAAAGTACAACTATAGAAATCCGATCTGAAGACGATCGCTTTATCCCTTGGACGATGTGAACTTTGAAGATGATAGCCTCTGAAGGATGCAGCAGCACTTGGACAAGAACTCCTGATCTCTGATGATCTTGAATAATGATCCCCCATAATGAAGAACTTGAAACTCTATTTATAGAGTTCTAGAAATAACTATTTTGTAGTTATTCTGGATTGCGCACAATGGTTTGTGCTGGAGACAGAATGCGCAGACTGTAAACCGCGCTGGCCATTTGGTAGTTGCTCGATCGTGGGCTAACCGTACTCAGACGCGTGGCATTGTTTGATTGAAATGCGCTTTGTTGTATGCAGGCGGTTGCCACGTGGCGAGCAATTGATGGCATGTAAGCCACGTAATAAATGTCAGTTATCTTCAACAAGTTTGATGGATTGCGCCACTTGAATAATGCTAGCTTCAGACTGCGCTCCGATCTGGTCGATAGATTGCGCTGGCGTTGGACAGCTGGACCGCACTAGGGCTTGGCAGCTGGACCGCGCTAGGATTTGGACAACTGTCCTAGAAGGCGGTGCGGCACAAGAAACGAACAGACTCCTCGTTTTTTGGGCTGTCAGGCTGTCAGAAGATTTGATCTTCTTGTCAGATAATGATGGCGTTGCCACGTCAGCCTAGCGCGCTCGGACATTGGCGCAGTTGAGGCTAGCGCAGTTGATTTGTAGTGCAGTCTGTCTACAGCGCAGTTCTTTGAAGAGTGCGTAATTTAGATTTCTCTGCCTATTTGATGGATGCAACTTGATTTTTAGGACTTACAGGGTCGTGATCGGCGAGGTGTAGCATAACCCATGCTTTATTTTGTTGTAGTATTGTACCGACTTTCCTTTTAGAGCAGGTATGCGAATAGGAGTTCGCTTTTCCCTACCATCATTTAGGCCGATTTTGAAGTCGTAGCCCATCTTTTGGATGATGTTCTTCGACTGTTGAACGACGTAGTTGAAGTCATACTTTATCATCATTTTCAGCATCATTATCGAATGTAGCATTTTGATTCAATCATTTGCTGAAGAGAATAAGATGTTCATCCTTCTTCCTGGAGGGAACCAGAAAGAATAGAAGGCATGATGCATGGAACGGTGAAATCCTTTATGGACAAGAGAGAACTCGAGTATTGTAGCTAATCTGGCAATTTCAGTTGGGCTATTGAAAGCCTTTGTAACCTCAGTTCATATATTTAATAAAGAGAATTGTTTCTTATACTCTATTTTCTTCTGTTGCTAATATCAAATCAAAGATAACCATTTGAGAACTTGTCATCTTGCCTTGTATGAGTGCAACTCCAGACTCGTACAGCATCATGCCCCAGCAAGAATGATGATTCGGATAAATCGATACAAGGACGAGCGATTTTTCGGGGCGGGGCGTGACAATTGGTATTAGAACTCTAGGCTCAATTTTCTCAGGACGCTTGCTTTGTTTTAATTCCAAAGAGTTGCCCACCACCAACCAAAACACTCTTGACTCTACTCGATGCCACACTGGATATTCCATACAATAAGTCTAATACAAATCGTATAATTTTGCCGCATATGTTTTGGAAATTACATGATGTTTGCTGAGAAAGTCATGAAATGTTTATTGCATTGAGTGCAATGAGCAGTAAAATGTTCGTTGCTACAAGTGCAACGAGTCGCGAATGTGAATTGAGATGTTAGTTGCTGCAAGTGCAACAAGTTGAGAAATATGAATCGAAATGTTTGTTGTTTCAATGCAACCGTCGATGTGAGAAATATTGGTTGCATCGATATAATGAATGTCTTAAAATATTGTGGTATCAAATGCAACGAGTTGTGAATGATACGTTGCAATGAACGTAAAAGTTAATATCGAATGCGTTGAAAGAATTCGAGCATTGCCTTTGAATGTCAAAAATAAATGGTTGCACGAGGTGCAACAGATGTCAGGATTAAATCGTTGCACAAGGTGCAACAGAAGTCAGAAATAAATTGTTGCACGCGATGCAACGGATTTCGGAAAATAAATCGTTGCATGAGATGCAACGGAAGGAACTGAAATCATAAATCGATAGAACGAATCATTCGGTTGTGCACCAAGCTTGTGTTGGCAAATGAATACGTTGGCCGAGTTGTGTCAAAATTTGATTAATCAAAAGTTACGATTGTGATCGGCATGATCACTGCAAAAATCGTGAGTCGAAATAGATTGTTGGTTCATGCCGAGTATGATGCGAGGAAAATGACTTGATTTTTGAGTGGTATATGCCATACCACGTATGCGATGAATAACTCGATTCTGAGTGGTATATGCTATACCACTTGTTCGATGAATTGCATCGACGCATTGTGAGAATTACGGAAGGTTTGTCCACAACGAACGGAAGAGTACCGAAACTCGATTAAAAATTTATATGACGGTATGTTGATGCAAGTGTTCTATGATAATCAGTTGGTACGATAGGGCGAGGACTCGTATCAATGAATGATACGTCGGACGAAAATTTGTAAGTCGGTCGAACGACCGAGACTAACAAAAACGATTATGCCTTGAAGCAATAATCGGATCGACGGGATAGGAAACTTGAACTTATAAATGAGTCGCATGACTTACGATCTCGATACAAATGTTGGACGAGGCGAATCGTAATTGAATCGCACGACTTGCAATCTCGATAGAAAAGTTGGGCGATGCAAATTATAATCGGATCGTACGATGTGCGACTTCGGTGAAGAGTTGGTTGATGCGGGTAAATAGTGCCTAATAGATAGTTGGTTATGTTGCGACGAAACTCATTTGAGTACGAATAAAACAGGCAAAACTTAGAGGGCGTGATTGTATAACTCGAGGGTTCGATGTTGGGTAATCAGTAACTCGGTTACGTGATCAAAGTATAGCGGAATGCGACAAATTAGAAAATGAGTTGATACGTATGGAAAAGTTTGTAGTGAACTTGGATGTATGCAATACGAACCAAAGTCGACGTTGATAAAGATTCAAAGTTAACCCTGGTGTTATCGAAATTGATATGACTTATCAAAATCGATACGCAAGGAAACGTATGTACGATTTGAGAATACAACACGGGACAGGCCTACGATATCGAAAATTTCAAAAATAGTAATATGAAAGTGTCGAACTGGTTGATCGTAAACTTTATGATTGATCAGGATGAGACTATAAAGTCATCGACGATTGTTTCGGTGCATATAACATCTCGGGTGTCGACCGTGGATAGAAAGACTCAAACTCAATACGAGTAGTTGTTTCGTAAAATACGGAATTATCGACGGCAATGTATGACTTTATTCGGAGGATAGTTGCACATCAGTTGCGCTGATAGAAATAGTTTTATCCAAAATTGGATAGTCACATAGAATTCGTCATAATGTGATTTGGCTCCAAAATAAGATATAGCATGGTTCGTAGTAACTATCTTTCATTAATGATCCACAATTATCGAGCGTAGCTTCGGGACAGCTGACCCTAGAAGACTTGACTGCCAAATCAAAGTAAAATATTGCAGACCCGTAAGATAACCCATGCGATGTCGCATATGAAATTGCTTCGGTAACAAATAAAATATGGTTCATGTTGATGATAAGTCTAGGCAATTTTTGAGAATCGTGCTACGCACGAGAGCGAGCTATAAGAAAATATCTTACGAGTTATGTCGTTAGATTTGGATTCACCTTGCAATTGAGCTTGCATAAATCGAATTTATATTAGATATTTTGAGACGGACAAGTTAGGAATTTGGCTAGTAAATGTCCTACTCGATAGGAATCGAACGTAAGACGCGTCGTAAAGACCTTCGTGTCCAAGCGATTGTTGCCTTTGAGCATCGTCGACTCGAATTGAACTTTTGTGTTGGATAGATTGTGGCCTTTGTGCAATATCAATTTAAAGTTACGTCGGACGAATCTAAGCACGGTGTCTAAGTAAGTCACCTAGTGGGTGTAGACCTCAGTATTGATGTATTTGGAAGTCAACAAAGGAAATTGTATCGAGATAAGTTGTATAGCTAAACTTCAAATATAGTTGGACAGCGACTTCGAATGCAAGGCGTTGCGAAGGATCGTTGCGATCGGATGTGCAACGGCTCGACGTGACGCATAGAATTGATGGTCCATACGAAACTTACGAAACGAGAAATGTGATTTTGAATTGCGTCGCATGCAGTGACTTTATTGAATGAATCACGTATGTTTCGAATATACAGATGCATTAAAATTTTGAGAAAAGTCGCTAAAGATAAGTCTGATCGAGAGTACAAAATGGCAAGCATATAACTAAAATTTACCTGTCAGTTTTGTTCCAATTTTCTATCACTGTGCTTGGCTAAAATATACATATTTTTGGAACACCTTGAATAGGTGTACGATCCAAATCAAGTTGTATACAGAATTCAAATTGAGCTGTAGGAAAGAGTGAAAGTTAATGAAAGCTTGCATGAGTGTTTAAAACGGAACAACGATAGTTGGACGAGATCATGAAACGATCTGAAGAAACACTTGAATTGAGTGTTGGTTTCGGTTCGAGGATGAACCTTATTTTGCGTGGTATATTATGTAATACCCCACTCCGCATGGTGCATTATGCTGAGTCGTTGACACGAAGAGTCACGTTGACCCGATTAAGTATCGATGCGAATCGATACAAGAGTTACCTTGTCCCGAGAAACGCATCGAGTTGGATCGATGCAAAGAGTTACATTGACCCGAGGAACGTATTGAGTAAGATCAATACAAGTGTTCAGTTGACCCAAGAGAAAGCATTGAGTCGGTTTGCGGATTCTAAGAAATTGAATCGACACAAGGCATTAGTCTGATTCGGACAAGTATTGATTTTAGTTGGTTTCGTGTACAGGTTATACGTTTATGCTGAAATATAAGAGGTCGACATTTTGCTTTATTTACAACGGGGTACGCAAAACCAAATCACCGTCTCACAACGGACTGAAGCATATGCAAGGTAGGCCAAATCGCTTAGATAATTTAATATAGCATGAAGTGCTCGAATGGCTAAGTCAGAAGAGTTGGCCGAGCAACAAGTTATAAAATCGAGCCGCATCGACTCGGCAAAACGACAAGGCATATCGACTTAAGGTGGAGGGACTTTGAGTACTCTTCTTTCCTAGTCCGTCATGCTTAATTAAAATATACTATTGTATGCTAAGATAACCTATCGAGTCGACGGGCATGGTTCGAATGAGAGATGAATATAGTGCATGTCGAACA
Source organism: Iris pallida (assembly GCA_029216955.1). Taxonomy (NCBI): domain Eukaryota; kingdom Viridiplantae; phylum Streptophyta; class Magnoliopsida; order Asparagales; family Iridaceae; genus Iris; species Iris pallida. The sequence goes on along the minus strand of JANAVB010038020.1, from coordinate 8,272,996 downwards.
CTAGATAGAACAATTGAAATAAAATGTACATCAAATGTACGAGTCACTATTGAATATTGAATATCGCAAAGGTGAGCGCCTCGGTACGCAAGCCATAAGAACATTAGGATAACTGTATCAACGAGTGCCTCAGCGCACAAGTCATTCATGCCCCCGTGCACGAGTTAGTATGCTAGAACATTGAAAGACTGTATCGACGCGAGTGCCTCAGTGAACGAGCTATAGAACATTGAATACCCTATGAGGCGTGCCTCAGTAGCACGAGTCAGAGGGAAGGAACATAAGTCTAACATATTGAACACTAAGGTGTAGAACATGAAAATACTGAATCAAGACATGCATCGAATGCACGACACAATTGAATGTCGAATAACTATATCAAAGTATGCATACGTGTACAAGACTTATGAAAGGTGACTTTGTTGCGAAAAAGAGAACAGTTATGGCACGAATGTGGCAGAACTGTCAAATGTGGCATGGTGCCTTCGAAATATTGGGCGTTCGTTGATGAACATTGAGTTGGGACATTGTGCCAATAGAAATAGAGATAGGCGAATTGCTTGGTTGTATGAATTTGATGCATTGTATGGTCACGGATAACTTATGTACAAGTTTTGTTATCCCTCAAACGTAGTAGACGGTTGCCAGAACCCGTTCGATCTAGAAAGGGAATTTAAGATGGGTATTATGTAGGGTATTTCAATTTGTTAGGCTTGCGACCTACCATTGAAATAGAGTGTCACAAATATCGGTATTGTTCGGGAGAAGTACTTCAGGACATGGAATTAGCACCCCAGGCTGAAGTAGTCACCGTTCGTACCTTGATGTCCATTATGGTGTTAAAGCCAGTGACCTTCATATAGTTAAGGAATGTCGGATCGGAAGTACAGGAACGATAGATCCTACACAGAGCACTTATAACATGACAGGGAAGGAATGAGGTGTATTCACCTTGCATCGGTGCAAAGGCGAATGCGTTGATGTTGGTAAGAAGTCACGAAACAACACGAGATTGCTATTAGTTGCTTGCTTGCTTATGTGAATCAAATAATATGCATGCCATGATAGCATGCTTTATTACTTTCGAATATTCCATGAAACAGATCCTAAGGAGAACATAGAAAGATAACTAAATTGTATGTTGCATGAATCAATACATAACAAATGTTGGTTTGTTTAAGTAGGTCTTTGATCAGTACAGCAAGGATGAAAGTACTAATCTTCCACTAGTTTGCTAGCAGGTTCAGAGAATGGTCTATTCGCGGCGGAGCTCCGCTTGATCGTGCTGAGGCATGGAATACCGTAGCTTTTGAAGCGTGCGATCGCATTGACGCTTGGAATTGCAACAGGATTGATACGGTCGAGATATAGAAGGCATGATGTATGGAACGGTGAAATTCTTTGTTGGCAAGAGAGAACTTGAGTGTTGTAGCCAATCTGGCAATTTCAGTTGGGCTATTAAAAGCCTTTGTAACCTCAGTTCATATATTGAATAAAGAGAATTGTTTCAAATACTCTGTTTTCTTCTGTTGCTAATATCAAATCAAAGATAACTATTTGAGAACTTGTTATCTTGCCTTGTACGAGTGCAACTCCAGACTTGTACGGCATCACGTCCAGCAAGGACGATGATTTGGATAAATCGATGCAAGGACGAGCGATTTATCGGGTCGGGGCATGACAAAGGTGATATTAGGAATCAGCTCCATCACACTATGACAGTTAAAACATGCCATAGGTTCCTCATCTGGCTTCTTGAGGTGTGCCAGACCGCGTCGGCTTGTATTAAAGCTTCACTTAGTATTTCTCGAGTTTTCTTCGAGAGACGCAGAAGCTTAAAGATTGATAACCTCGCCAAAGTATTGGCTAGCTGAGCCAACATATCGAAGTTATATGGCTTCTCCAGTCCAAAAGATGAAGTTTTCTTTAATATTTTATCAAAGTGAACTGGTTGTTTTCCTTTGTCGACCGTTGTTGGTTTGGAAGGATTCAGTTCCGTTTGAGGCGTTGAAGCCGATGGAACATTGACAGTAGATGAAAAAGTTGCTGAAGGGGCATCAGGGACTGGAGGTGGAATGACTACATTCTCTTGTCCCTCTGGATAGTCTCTAAGGTAGAGTCTCCCAGATCTGGTACAGATCATGGTTTCCTCTTCTGGAGCTGGTACGAAGGAAACCATATTGCAATTCTTTATCAGAGTCTTGTTTCTCGAAGACTTCTTCTGAAGCAACGAAGGATTTGTCCAGAATCCTAAGCCAATATGAGACTGATTGTGTTACAGGCATAGAGAAAGAGGTATAGGAGATCCTTTTCCATAATTTAAGTTGGGGGCTTTCTGCAAATCATATCTCATCTTCGTCATCAGTTCGCAGGACTGTTGACTATATAGATGGAATGCTGGGTGGTAGTTAACTTCCAGTTTTGGTACAGTTGTCTCAAAAGAAAAAGGCAAAGTTGCCACTGGGATGAAGGTAGCATCCAAAGATGGAAGATGACCACCCAGTGAAGTCATATGGCATGACTTGTATTTGGTTATCTTTCTTGACTTTATAGAGGAAGCAGGTGTGTTAGATTCAAAGTCAGCCGCCAAATTAGGGTGAATCCACATGATTTCCCCTTTGTCAGTTGATAGGGGAACGAGACCGTCGCTTCATGCTGGTGGAAGGTTGATGAGCTCCAGAGTGGCTTTTTGAATGGGGACGACTCCATCCTGCACCAATTGGGCGGAAAAGTCACCAATTGTAGAGAGACGACATTAGCAGTCACCATCTTTTTATCTTGGTGAAGGGTGATTGCCTTGGCGTTGATCAGCTTTTGGATCTTCCCTTTGAGTATGTAACACGCCTTCGTTGGATGTCCCAAGAACCTGTGATACACACAGTATTTAGGATTGTCAGTTTTACCTACTTCGTCTGGCCATTTTGCTTCGGGCAATTGAAGTTTATTGCTCTTGATTAGACAATCAAATATGCTCATAATGTCGTCCTCGTCAAAGAAATATTCCTCTTTTGGATGATGTGCTCTCTGTGGGGGTACTGTCGTAGTATGTGTTGACTGACCTACATTGACGGCTAAAGCTTTTTTGTCTTTTACATTGATGGCTAAAGCATCTTTATTCTTGCGGTTGTTCTGATGCCCACCGCTATTGGTTGCAGAATGTTCATCTTTTTCAAGATTAGGCATCTGGATGCCTAGTTGTTTGAACTTATCAGCACTGTCCTCGGCTGCCCTAGCACTTACTATGAAGGAGGCCCAGTCTTGGAATTATGTGGGTCCAGTCCATACGCTGACTATAGGTAACAAGTTTGATTTGCATGTATCTATAGTCAGTGCATCTGGAGTACCCAGAGGTATTTTGAGTACTTCACGACGGAAGCGCTCAATGAAACGTTCAGCAGTTTTATTAGGCTGTTGCTTGATTTTGATGAGGGCCTACATAGTCATGTCGTTTGTTCCCTCATAGAATTCCAGTAATATTTGCTTGAATCCCACAAAAGATGTTATGCAACCATCTAGCAAACTGTGATACCAGTCATAGGCTGCACCCGCTAAACACTCGACAAATACTCTAGTAAGTAGAGCATCATTCGATTGGAGCTTATCAGTCATCACCTCGAAGTGATTGAGGTATTCACTTGGAGATGAACTGCCATCAAACAGCATGATAGTTGGTGGCTTGTATTTAGGTGGAAATGGGACTTTCTTCCACTCTATAGGGTAGGGTTGCTTGATCCCCAGCTTCCGCAGACCATCCTTCTGCTTGAAAGCTTCTAACTGACTACGTAGAAGCTTTACTGCCTCATTTGTATCCCCTGATCCTTGGGGAGCAGTAGACTGATTCGATGTGTTAGGAGGTGGAACTGCATGATAAGCGCCAACCCCAGTACCAGACTGACTTGGAGTAGCCTGAGCGGGTATAGTAGCATTGTGAGAAGATTGTACCCCCAGACCGGTATTGACAGGGGCTAATGCTGCTATGTATTCTTGGGTTGGAATTAGATTCACAACCGGTGGAACAATATGTTGTGCTATGATCGCAGCATGCATACTTGTAACCATTTCAGCCATGGTTTTTAAATTAGTCTATAATGCAGCAATCCTCTGTTCTTGACTGTAGGAGTTAGACGCATCTTGTTCTTCATTAGTGACATAGACAGTCATTTCTCTGGCTATCGATGATGAGCTGGTGAAAAAGATAGTCCGCTCAGAGTTCTCACTATCGGCGTCAAAGTCATGTAGGAAACTACCCCCAGGATGAAGAGTAGGAAGATTCCTTTGATCGAAGAAATCTTGGTCAAAATCATGAAGATTCCTTTGACCGATTGTTTTTTGGTCGGAAGGAAGACCGATTGTTCTCTGGTCGGAAGGAAGATTCCTTTGACCGATTATTTCTTGGTCGGAAGGAAGACCGATTATTCCTTGGTTGGAAGAAAGATTCCTTTGACCGAGTAGGTATCGACTTCTTGACCTGGTATTTTGGTAGACTCCTTCATCGGTGTTACGGATACGATCAAGGTATTATTGACTGGAATTACGGGATGCATTACGTCTTAGACGTTTTCCACTCCAGTACTTTGGGATGTCATATTGACCGAAGCATATAGCAACTCATCTTCGTCCACCATCACAAGTTCAGGAGCCCGAGGGTAGTTCAAACGGTCGAAGACAGACCGTTTAGCTGACCGGCAGCAACATTTTATCACTACTTCATTGTGATGATTATAGTGAGGTTCCTGATGTGGAGTTACAGGTGGACGAGATGGTCTTGTCATCTTCTACTTTTGTACAAGAAGTTCGCGAAGATCAGTTACAGTGACAGGATAAGGAGAAGTCGGAGGTACATATTCCTTGATGATGTTAGGAACATAATTCTGGTTCTTGAGGTGCCCTGTACCCTGTGTGTACAGAGAAGTGCTGACTTCGTTGGCATAGGTGAGATGATTCTTGACTTAAGGAACTCTCTATGTGCCCAACTTGGTAGGTGGTGCATATTGTTCTTGATGCAGGCTTGACATTGTTCTGCGCTGATTAAGGTAAGTATGCATGTCAAAGTCGTATGCCACATGGTTGTCTGTCTCGGACACCCTCATTTTACCCTGTCTTGTTCTTGAAATATGCAGGGTAGGAAGTTCTTGACTCTGGCTTGATTGGTTCTGGCCATGAGGAGTGGGCATGATACCCTGTTGTTTTGTGCGCACTATTCCAGCATTTCTAGCACAGCACAGATTAGCAGTAGAAAACAGACTTTAAGTAGAGTCTAATTTCTTGGCGTTGATTTGATTGTCTCTACCAAGAGAAGTAGACTTTCTACTTGAAAGTGTTTTCACATTGACTGGCACAGGAGCACAATCAGATGCGTTTTCCACCAAGTCCAGGACTGGGGAAGGATAATGAATGGCCATAGGGTGCTTTTCTTTATTCTGCACAGGGGCAGTGATATGTAATTTTTTCTCCAAGTTTAGAACTGAGTATGAAGAGGGATTAGCCAAGTGGCATTTTCCCTTGTTCTATGCCAACACGGTGGTTGGCGCATTCTCCATTAATTTCAGAATTGGTGATAAGGAAGAAATGGCCATGTGGCACTGTCCTCTTATTGGCGCAGGATAGTGGTTGGAGCACTCTCTATCAATTTCAGAATTGGTGAGGGAGAGGAAGTGGCTACAGAGCTTTTCTCCAAGCTTGACGCAGGAGTTATGATTGGTGCACTGGAGGACTTCAGAGTCCAGATAGCGTGTGCCCTATTCTTGACAGCAGCAGTGGTGGCACGCTTGGCACCCCATGCGCCAATCATAGCTTCGTAGGCAGTTTGGTCGACTTTCACGACCAAAGTCTTCTGTGTCGTGCCGACAGATGCAACATCGCATTGAGTTGTCACTTTATCATTGGAGAAAAAAGTTGTACCCAGCAGAGTCACCATTTTGTTTGCAAAAACAAAAAGTTTCTTTACAAACTAAGAAAAAGAAAAGTACAATAGTACAATTAATTTCTGGAGAAGTACAACTATAGAAATCTGATCAGAAAACGATCACTTTATTCCTTGGACGATGCGATGTCGAAGAAGAGAGCCTTTGGAGAGTGTTGCAGCAAGTGCTTAGGAGATTATGATCATTAGTGATCATTGTGAAGTGATTTCAAACTCTATTTATAGAGTTCTGAAATAACTGTCAGCCAGTTATTCGGATTGGCGCAGACAGCCATTGGTGCGCTATCACCCTTTGTGCGAACGCTTAAGTTAACTGCATGAGACGCGTGGCATTATGTGAGAGAGATGCACATGGTCGTGGGTAGTATCATGTGCACGTTCTTCGAGATTAGTGGCATATACGCCACATCATCTAACTGCTTTGGATAATATTTGATTGATTAGCGCCAACTATTGAATAGCGCCAGGCGCCATCTGCTATTTTAGTGCCATTTGCTTAATTTATTAATTACCTTGCGCCAACTGTGAATGGCGCAGGGCAGCTGTCAGTCATTATGACAAATCTGACACAATCTTCTCGAGCACCGTGCGTTCAGGATTCGAAACAAATTTTCTCGACTGACGTGTTGTCAGTCATGATGACTGTCATTTGTCTTCTCCGAGAAGATTACAACGTATCAGCCTGCGCCATCTGATTCCTGGCGCCATCTATTATCTGGCACCATCTGATAACTTCAGTCTTGCACCTTTTTTGAGTAGCGCATGATGATGATTATACTTTTTAGCTTTCTACATAAGTTTTCTCATTCTCTTCTCACTTCCCACGCATAAGAAGTTTATTCGAGTTTTTTTGTAAAGCTCATTCATTCCTGAACAACACACAGAAGAAGTCAGCAACTCATTTTTTGCCATGGATAGAAGTCTGACAATACTATGCTTGGTTGGTGGTATACTAAATGGGTTAGCTTATGAAGGAGGTTTTACTAAAGTTATTTTAATTGATCGAAATATCTCGTTTGAGAGTTTGCGTAATCTAATTATTGATCAATTTTTTATTGATTATGAATTTTTATTGGTACATATTTTTCAATCTAATTGTATAAATTTAGCTAGTGAACAAGCATGGAATTTTATTCTTGAAGTTAATATGCAATCACAATATATTAGTACTTTTGTGACTCCACCACCACCACCACCAGAAAATATTAGTAGTATACTAGTTCTTCTTGTTAGCCCAATGATTACATCGTATTTTTTAACATGGCTAATCAGTTAAGTTTAACATAATGATGTCACTAATATTCAAATACTCATTATCATGTTGCTACTTAAACTTAGCATTGTCCTAATTGTTCTATATCATATTGCTATGCATGTATCGTACTACAACATATTGTTTTGTTCGCCTAACATATATTTGTAGACATGAAGTAAGCATGATCAAACATGATCAAACTAGGACATATGCAATAGAGAATTAATGATGGGCTAAAAATGACATCATACAAGAAGATTTCTCTGAACCGCCTAGCGACCTATTTGCTACTTAAACTTAGCATTGTCCTAATTGTTCTATATCATATTGCTATGCATGTATCGTACTACAACATATTGTTTTGTTCGCCTAACATATATTTGTAGACATAAAGTAAGCATGATCAAACATGATCAAACCAGGACATATATAATGGAGAATTAATGATGGGCTAAAAACGACATCATACAAAAAGATTTCTCTGAACTGCCTAGCGACCTATCAGGGGCCTCGCATCGGGGGTTTCGCTTCCCGGTCAGCGGACATGGGTTGAGGGGGCAGCGCCCTCCGTAGGGGTTTAGGGCGAAGCCCCCGAAAGATATTCAGATTTCCAGATCTGTATATCTTTGGATGACTGCTCTCAAGAAAAAAGACGTCTTCAGGTCTGCTCAAATATCAGAAGAAAAAAAAAGTGTCACGACCCGCACCCTAGAAATAGGGCACGTGACGTGGGTACGTCCAGCCTACGCCGCAGCATCGGCGGTAGAACGCTGTCCTAGGTCATAACATCTAACAGATAAGGGTAATATACAGTTATACTCCCCGAATGGGGGTGACATAACACAATATAACTCAACCACATCTAGGATAGAACAGGAATGAGATAGAAAGATAAAGATAGATAACATCCAGGAATGTAACATCACAGAGATACAAATCCAGAATCTAAGTGACTAAAATAAATACATCTCGGAATATCTCAAAGTCTAGTACAGTAATCCCAAAATAGTAAGATAATCCTAAACTAATGAAAGTAACACGAACTGCTAGCAGGTCCAAGTCACTAGTGATGTCTAACGCTGCACCAAGAGGGATAGACACCAGAGCCTCATCATTCACTGTAAAATTTTCAACAGGTCCAGTCAGGACGGGAACGAGCACATATCTCTCAAAACAGTTCATAGCAGGTTAGGAGTATAAATCATGCAATAGAGTAAAATACAGGAAGTGCTGAATAGGAAGTACGAGTAAACAGAAGATATTTTGTAACTGAAAGTAAATACATGATAGTAGAGACTGTAAGTGGCTACGTGATTTAGAGCATAATGGTTATGTAAACGGCTTGGGGGCACATGAATACGAATAAAGAGGCACATTTATACAGCTACTGGGGATAGTGTTCACATAACCAATTCTACTCACCCCGCCCCAACCAGTACACAAGGATCCATTCAAGTTACGTTATAAGCACATGAATACAACTAAGGTACGTGAACTCATGTAATGAGTAGTACATGAGGCACGTGAAAGCACATGAGAACATGTAAAAACATGAACTAGTACGAGTACAAGGAGTACCTGATGCACATGATAAAGTACATGAACATGAAATACCCGATGCACCCGTAAAGGGATAACATCTCAGGAAAGGATCCATATAGTACTAATCCGTGAAGATACGTGTCAGCATCAAGTAGAGTAATCTAGAGCAAGAATATAATCCAGATAAGTATGAAAAGATCAGAGAATGTACTCGCCTGCTAACTGAAAGTCTGAGATGAAAATACTGTCCGAGGAGTGGTGTCTGGCTCCTATTAGAACAGCACAAGTCACAACAAGTCCAGAATGGTAATAAGATGCACTACAATGCGTTCTACATGAATCTAGGTCAATCTAGACCAAAGTCAACTCTTGGTCAACCCTAGAAGTCAAACTAGGTCAACCAAGTCAAACCTAAGTCAACAAGTCTATACTAGTCTAACTAGTCTATTCTAGGTACAACAAGACTAAACAAGTCTAATCTAGACTCACTAGTCAAGCAGACACAACCATAGGCCATAGGCTATACAATGCCTATGAACCAACCATACTCACATACACCAGTCAAAATATATCTAATATCTAATAAACTCTAATATAGGATACACATATTGATATATATATAGGCTAATATAGAAATACTCATGGGCATATAGACCACTATATACATATCACACATTACATCATGTATACCCATATTACTATTATATGGTAACACACATAATATAAGATACCTTAAATGAAACTCACATACTCGTATACAAGGAAAATAGGAATGACATGTGTATGTGTGTGGTGAGAGCATGACAATTTAGTGGTGAATACATGTGTGTTTGTTAATGGGAAATAAAGTGTGTAGGCAAATGTGTGTGGATAGTGCCATATGATGGTGAGGTAGTGTAGTGTTCCTGTGTGTGTAGCAAAGTGTCAATAGAGGGTGACATGGTAGTGTGATACAAGGGTATGTGTGTGGGGAATTACATGTGAGTGTAGGCTTGTGTGTGTGTGAGTGGCTAGAGGAACAATCAGTGAAGGGGTGGTGTGGTGCAATGAAAAACAGTGAGCTACTCAACCACAATCATTCAATCACAGATTCCACATTGGCATTCATTTTCAGTTCATAAAAAAAAACCCAGTTAACAGCCTATTAACTAAATTCCAGATTATACCTTTACATTGAAACACAATCAGTCAAAGGGAAAAAAGACTGGAAGCAATCAATGAGTAATGAACTACCTCATCCTCAGTTTTTAAAACACCATACCAACTTACATAATTCAGATTCCTGAACACCCTCCCCCACATCAGTTAACAAGTCACAGAGTTTAACCCTCCCATACCATTTCCAGGTTAATGTCTTAACAGTGAAACATCATAGCTAAAGGAAGAATGAAAACTGGGAAATAATCAATTTCAAGGATGAACATTTCATTCACAGGTATTACGAAGGACTGGGAACACAATCCCAATTTAGGTTCATAAAACAAGAAAGGGAATCAACTAACTCAATTAACAGCCTACACAAACCATTGTCTCAGGTTTTAGGAAGAATTCAACTCAGTTAATAACAGTTAATCTAATCAGTTCAAAAGCTCATGACAACACATTTAAAACCATCAAAAACAGCTCCTATATAGCACAGTAACACACATTTCATAACAGTTCAAAAACCCAGAAAAAAAACAGTTTAAACCCATCATTTAAATCTCAGATTTCACATACAACTCCCCCCCTATCAAACTCAGATTAACATATTGAAAGAACATTCAATTCAGTTCACAATATCAGTAATCATATAGACATAAAAACCAAGACAATAGTTCAAAAACAGTGCTATGATGTAAACCCAGATTTTTGGTTCAAAACACATCCAAAAATACCCAATATCAACACACTATTAGATATCACATAGGTCAACATATTAGAGGCTTAATAACAAGTATTTAAGAGTGTCTAATAGGTTTAAAAGCTTGCTTAAACTCAGATTTGAAACTGGACAGAAATAAGCATTTTACTGATACATGGTTTTGACAAAAATGGGAAATCGAGAATTATCATTGAAAAAATCAATTTAAAATAGAATTTAATGGTTGGTAACAATTAAACACAATGTACACATGCTATAAGATGTGTTTGTGTCCACAGAAATGGACACAAACGTGTCCAACAAATAAATCCCAAAAACAGTGAACTGCACAACACAGGAAACAATCGTCGTGCACGTGTTCGTGTCGATCGTGTGCACGACACACAGTGACACGACTCACGAGAATTGGTCCACGTGTTCACCTAGACTAGGGCTATCGACTGGACACCCTGAATCGTGTCCAAGTCGCGTGTACACGACACAAGACACGCGTGTCAGTGCACGTTTTCAATAGAAAACTGCACAGTGCAAAACACGTGCACGTGCTCGTGTGTGTCCGACACGACACGATAGGTCGTGCAACTTGACACACGTGATGTCAGTGGTTGCCCCAAGGTGTGTGTCCAAAATCACACGTCCACGTGGCGTGTCCTGCGCGCAAAAGACCCCGAGCAGCAGGGCAAGAAATCTGCGCGCGCGCGCGCGGTGCACCCGCGTGTTCACGTGTCCCCCGTGGCCCGATACGACACGAAAATCACAACAAGAGACTAGAAACCTATAAGCAAGACCAAAAACCTAATTTCTATTCAAATAGATTTCAAAATCTCACACAAAATGCCCATTGGGGCATTTCAACAAACACTCAGTGATACACACTGATATGTGTCCAGAATGGACACGAAATGACACAAAAACTTGGGAAACCCTATTCCTATAGTTTGGCTAGGGTTAGGGCAACCTAGAAATGATTTTTACAGAATTTTAGGAGCATTAATAGGGATTATACCTATAGGTGTCCAAAGCTCCAAAAAGCTCCAAAGAAGAGGATTCTTCAAAGCACCAAAACTCCTCAAATTGTGTGCTCCCTGTCAAAACTCAATCCCAACAGCAAGAGAATAATATTTAGAGCCTATAGGAATTTGTTTGAAGGAAAAAGGACCTAATTTGGATTTTCTATGAATTTGTAAGGATGGAACTTTACCTCTTTCTAAAACTTGATGAACCCTAATGAAAAGAGGCTAGCCCTAAAATTTGGGAGGATATAAATAGGGGGAGGGGCTGTTATGTGGCTGGCCATAGGCCTAGGGTTTAGGGTTTTGGCTAGCTAGTTGGGTCCTATCTAGTTTAAGTCATGATTTGACTTGTGACTACACAAGCCATTCTCAAACCAAACTAACTCCGATTAGCCCCAAACCAATTCTAACTAACTTGAAATGACTAACTAAAGTCACACTAGGGTTTCATAACCTAACCATGATGTCTGGACCTAGGTTGGCTAATAGGACAGTCTCCTAGTCCACATGGGTCACAGTCTAAACTAGCACCAACAAATCACCAAAAATTATCTAAAATCACATTAATTATAATTAAATATAATAATCCCAAAATAATTCCAAAATTTTGAAAATGACCAAAATACCCTCAATTGAAAAACTGGGTGTTACAATCCTACCCACCTTAGAAAAATTTCGTCCTCGAAATTAAGATGATCGTACCCCTTCTAGGTCAAACCCCCACAATCAAAATCTCAGAACCTATTTAAATCATTCAGTTGGAAAATGTAACTTATGGGGTCATGGTATGTAGTATCAGTTTGGGGTCTCATCTAGTTATACCAACATGCTACAGTACTAGGCAATCACAAGGTATCAAAACATACAACAATATGGTAGAGTGTATCAATTTTAAGGACTGGCTAAGATATAGGTCAAAGTCTCACCTCCAACTAGGTCTGATGGCTGGAACTCCCTCCCGAAGGCGGAGTCCTGGCTGAGATAAGTGCAGCAGGACAGTCTCGCAGTCTGTGTGCAGCTGACCCACACAACAGGCACACTCCTCTTCTCTTCCTACAGATGTCCCACACATGTCCAGGCTTCTTACAGAAGGTGCAGGTAGGCACCCTCTCAGCTGGCCTCTGCTGAACAGGAGTCTGGACTGGGTAGGCTGGTCTAGGCTGATAGTCTGGGTGCTCACGGGGCTCTGGGTATACACTGCTCCTCGGCCTCTTAGAACTAGGCTCCCCTCCTGAATGTACCAAATCCCACAGCAGTTGGATCCCACGACCCTGCTCCTTCAGGATCTCAGTCTGAACTCTCTGTGTCTCCAACACATCCCGGAGAAGTCTGGATATCTGAGCTCCGTCAGGAAACAAACCTGCCGAGGGTATGGTATGGGGTACTGCTCCTGGAGGCAGAGGAGGAGACGGGGAAGGACTCTTGGTCTCAGATGAGACTGCCACTCTCTCCTGAGTAACAGGTGGTGGAGGAAGGCTCTCTGGTAAGGATGCTGACACCTCCTCGATGGCGGGAGGTGCTACTACCCTTGGGTCAGCCTGAGGGGTCACTACCTCCTGAGTAATAGGAGGTGGAAGCACACTATCAGTAGCTGCAGCTGCTCTCAGGCGACAGGCTCGGGTCATGGGTGCCATACTGGAAGGGTAAAAACACAACAATCATAAGGCTGTACAGCAGTCTACCATCCTATCTGTAAAACTGGTATTTATCAAGAAAATAAAATAAGACAACTACCAATTATCTATAAAGGGTACTATTTAAGAAAAATCAAAAACCAAAAGTTTAAAGAACGAACGTCCAAGCATTGAATTCAATCACAATCTAATATATATAGAAGAGAGAGTGTTAGAGGAAAAGCTAACATTAAGCAAGGGTCATGTGGTTTGTGGCATATACATGAAGGCGTTATAGGAGGATTTGAGTCTCAACTGTAGCTATCACGTTACACTATTCATGGCATATTGATTAAGCAGTCTACAAGGTACAAGCTATTTACTCATAACATGCATGGCTAACCATATATATAAGTATATCTATATGGCTACATGAACATAACATAGAGATGAAGGGTTAGGTTTTCATGGCAGTTGTGTACATTAGTGTAGAGTGTCATGTGTACATGGGTTAAGACTTGAAATAAAGGGGTTCAATCATTCACTTTAGCTCATCATTACATATTAGATCTGAAATTGAACTACACATATTGATAGCAGTGTAAAAATGTTAACATGAATTCAGTTTTCAAAATTTTGGAGAATTCGAACATCAAAACCAACTCAATGTTTACCACAACCACAACCTAACATGTAAGAGTATGAACCTAACATTATATACCTGCACACAACCATGTATACGGCTCAAAACATTACAATTTAAAACTGCAATTTGAACTAAACTCTTAGAATCCAAGGTTAAGGGTTTACTATGTACGCAATCTCAGATTTGACAATTCAACACAAAACTTAACCAAAAATTTTTTTTGAAATAAAGCCCTGTATATAACATACATGTGTAGTGATGTAAGCAAGACTAGTAACATGAAATTTTAAATTACGAATTTAATATGGAGAAACATAGAACTAGTCACTGATACTGCACTATATTGGAATACTAGGATTTTTGAGAGCTTAACATTAATCATATTAACATGCATTTAGATAGGTTGGTAAACAAGTGTAGTATGCATACGTGTCAGGCAAGTATCTGTGTCCACTATATACATATATTGGGGTAAGACAAGAAATAATGGCAAGAGAAAATAATGATAAAATCCGTTCTGCCTATCTGTTTAAAGAATAAACTATTTGAAACCAGAGCTATAGCATCAATCTAAGTCAAGGTCTAGCAAACTCACCAATTCATTGTATTAGGAAGAAATTATAGCAAGAAGTTACACAATCTTATAATAATAGCTAAGCTACTCCTACTCCTAAGTTATTTGATGATGGGGTACAATTTATACAACAGAAAGGTACGATAGAGATGATATGTTTAAAACCTTCTCAAGATACAATCTGATAATCATATACGTCTGTCCAAAATCATGTTACTCAGAGTCCTCGCCATGCCAGTAAGCAAGGCTGCGAATAACGATAGATTCCATAACTAGGGTATGCACCTCTACAATCATGTCGTCTGGAAATCTCGCTACGCCGACTAGTATAGCTGCGAGAAATTCCAAATCTCATAACCAAGATACGTACATCCGAAGCCAGGTCTCCATGTTTCCGCCACGCCAGCTAATATGGCTGCGATAAACTACAGGTTCCATAACCATGTAGACGTTTTACCATCCCTGTATTCCCGTCAATATATGTTATCAGAAAGTATCGTAACTCAGGCTATAAAATTTATCTCGATAGGAAAATCAAAATCAACAACGATTCATCAAAATCAAATTCAATAATCAAGGAGTGAGAGCGAACAAACAAGGGAAAGGATTTCAAATTGAAGTTTAAATAAGATTCTCAAGGGTCGTCCCATGAATCTTTCAAGGAATCCTAACCGTGATTGAGTACCCTTAAAATATATTCTAATCCTACTGCAGGCTGTAGTGATACTCTAGTTCGAATACCACTATATAAACTCGACCTGCATGGGCCACCACTAAAAACGTGTCACGACCCGCACCCTAGAAATAGGGCACGTGACGTGGGTACGTCCAGCCTACGCCGCAGCATCGGCGGTAGAACGCTGTCCTAGGTCATAACATCTAACAGATAAGGGTAATATACAGTTATACTCCCCGAATGGGGGTGACATAACACAATATAACTCAACCACATCTAGGATAGAACAGGAATGAGATAGAAAGATAAAGATAGATAACATCCAGGAATGTAACATCACAGAGATACAAATCCAGAATCTAAGTGACTAAAATAAATACATCTCGGAATATCTCAAAGTCTAGTACAGTAATCCCAAAATAGTAAGATAATCCTAAACTAATGAAAGTAACACGAACTGCTAGCAGGTCCAAGTCACTAGTGATGTCTAACGCTGCACCAAGAGGGATAGACACCAGAGCCTCATCATTCACTGTAAAATTTTCAACAGGTCCAGTCAGGACGGGAACGAGCACATATCTCTCAAAACAGTTCATAGCAGGTTAGGAGTATAAATCATGC
Organism: Iris pallida; assembly: GCA_029216955.1. Taxonomy (NCBI): domain Eukaryota; kingdom Viridiplantae; phylum Streptophyta; class Magnoliopsida; order Asparagales; family Iridaceae; genus Iris; species Iris pallida. The sequence goes on along the minus strand of JANAVB010038020.1, from coordinate 8,257,269 downwards.
AATAGAGTAAAATACAGGAAGTGCTGAATAGGAAGTACGAGTAAACAGAAGATATTTTGTAACTGAAAGTAAATACATGATAGTAGAGACTGTAAGTGGCTACGTGATTTAGAGCATAATGGTTATGTAAACGGCTTGGGGGCACATGAATACGAATAAAGAGGCACATTTATACAGCTACTGGGGATAGTGTTCACATAACCAATTCTACTCACCCCGCCCCAACCAGTACACAAGGATCCATTCAAGTTACGTTATAAGCACATGAATACAACTAAGGTACGTGAACTCATGTAATGAGTAGTACATGAGGCACGTGAAAGCACATGAGAACATGTAAAAACATGAACTAGTACGAGTACAAGGAGTACCTGATGCACATGATAAAGTACATGAACATGAAATACCCGATGCACCCGTAAAGGGATAACATCTCAGGAAAGGATCCATATAGTACTAATCCGTGAAGATACGTGTCAGCATCAAGTAGAGTAATCTAGAGCAAGAATATAATCCAGATAAGTATGAAAAGATCAGAGAATGTACTCGCCTGCTAACTGAAAGTCTGAGATGAAAATACTGTCCGAGGAGTGGTGTCTGGCTCCTATTAGAACAGCACAAGTCACAACAAGTCCAGAATGGTAATAAGATGCACTACAATGCGTTCTACATGAATCTAGGTCAATCTAGACCAAAGTCAACTCTTGGTCAACCCTAGAAGTCAAACTAGGTCAACCAAGTCAAACCTAAGTCAACAAGTCTATACTAGTCTAACTAGTCTATTCTAGGTACAACAAGACTAAACAAGTCTAATCTAGACTCACTAGTCAAGCAGACACAACCATAGGCCATAGGCTATACAATGCCTATGAACCAACCATACTCACATACACCAGTCAAAATATATCTAATATCTAATAAACTCTAATATAGGATACACATATTGATATATATATAGGCTAATATAGAAATACTCATGGGCATATAGACCACTATATACATATCACACATTACATCATGTATACCCATATTACTATTATATGGTAACACACATAATATAAGATACCTTAAATGAAACTCACATACTCGTATACAAGGAAAATAGGAATGACATGTGTATGTGTGTGGTGAGAGCATGACAATTTAGTGGTGAATACATGTGTGTTTGTTAATGGGAAATAAAGTGTGTAGGCAAATGTGTGTGGATAGTGCCATATGATGGTGAGGTAGTGTAGTGTTCCTGTGTGTGTAGCAAAGTGTCAATAGAGGGTGACATGGTAGTGTGATACAAGGGTATGTGTGTGGGGAATTACATGTGAGTGTAGGCTTGTGTGTGTGTGAGTGGCTAGAGGAACAATCAGTGAAGGGGTGGTGTGGTGCAATGAAAAACAGTGAGCTACTCAACCACAATCATTCAATCACAGATTCCACATTGGCATTCATTTTCAGTTCATAAAAAAAAACCCAGTTAACAGCCTATTAACTAAATTCCAGATTATACCTTTACATTGAAACACAATCAGTCAAAGGGAAAAAAGACTGGAAGCAATCAATGAGTAATGAACTACCTCATCCTCAGTTTTTAAAACACCATACCAACTTACATAATTCAGATTCCTGAACACCCTCCCCCACATCAGTTAACAAGTCACAGAGTTTAACCCTCCCATACCATTTCCAGGTTAATGTCTTAACAGTGAAACATCATAGCTAAAGGAAGAATGAAAACTGGGAAATAATCAATTTCAAGGATGAACATTTCATTCACAGGTATTACGAAGGACTGGGAACACAATCCCAATTTAGGTTCATAAAACAAGAAAGGGAATCAACTAACTCAATTAACAGCCTACACAAACCATTGTCTCAGGTTTTAGGAAGAATTCAACTCAGTTAATAACAGTTAATCTAATCAGTTCAAAAGCTCATGACAACACATTTAAAACCATCAAAAACAGCTCCTATATAGCACAGTAACACACATTTCATAACAGTTCAAAAACCCAGAAAAAAAACAGTTTAAACCCATCATTTAAATCTCAGATTTCACATACAACTCCCCCCCTATCAAACTCAGATTAACATATTGAAAGAACATTCAATTCAGTTCACAATATCAGTAATCATATAGACATAAAAACCAAGACAATAGTTCAAAAACAGTGCTATGATGTAAACCCAGATTTTTGGTTCAAAACACATCCAAAAATACCCAATATCAACACACTATTAGATATCACATAGGTCAACATATTAGAGGCTTAATAACAAGTATTTAAGAGTGTCTAATAGGTTTAAAAGCTTGCTTAAACTCAGATTTGAAACTGGACAGAAATAAGCATTTTACTGATACATGGTTTTGACAAAAATGGGAAATCGAGAATTATCATTGAAAAAAATCAATTTAAAATAGAATTTAATGGTTGGTAACAATTAAACACAATGTACACATGCTATAAGATGTGTTTGTGTCCACAGAAATGGACACAAACGTGTCCAACAAATAAATCCCAAAAACAGTGAACTGCACAACACAGGAAACAATCGTCGTGCACGTGTTCGTGTCGATCGTGTGCACGACACACAGTGACACGACTCACGAGAATTGGTCCACGTGTTCACCTAGACTAGGGCTATCGACTGGACACCCTGAATCGTGTCCAAGTCGCGTGTACACGACACAAGACACGCGTGTCAGTGCACGTTTTCAATAGAAAACTGCACAGTGCAAAACACGTGCACGTGCTCGTGTGTGTCCGACACGACACGATAGGTCGTGCAACTTGACACACGTGATGTCAGTGGTTGCCCCAAGGTGTGTGTCCAAAATCACACGTCCACGTGGCGTGTCCTGCGCGCAAAAGACCCCGAGCAGCAGGGCAAGAAATCTGCGCGCGCGCGCGCGGTGCACCCGCGTGTTCACGTGTCCCCCGTGGCCCGATACGACACGAAAATCACAACAAGAGACTAGAAACCTATAAGCAAGACCAAAAACCTAATTTCTATTCAAATAGATTTCAAAATCTCACACAAAATGCCCATTGGGGCATTTCAACAAACACTCAGTGATACACACTGATATGTGTCCAGAATGGACACGAAATGACACAAAAACTTGGGAAACCCTATTCCTATAGTTTGGCTAGGGTTAGGGCAACCTAGAAATGATTTTTACAGAATTTTAGGAGCATTAATAGGGATTATACCTATAGGTGTCCAAAGCTCCAAAAAGCTCCAAAGAAGAGGATTCTTCAAAGCACCAAAACTCCTCAAATTGTGTGCTCCCTGTCAAAACTCAATCCCAACAGCAAGAGAATAATATTTAGAGCCTATAGGAATTTGTTTGAAGGAAAAAGGACCTAATTTGGATTTTCTATGAATTTGTAAGGATGGAACTTTACCTCTTTCTAAAACTTGATGAACCCTAATGAAAAGAGGCTAGCCCTAAAATTTGGGAGGATATAAATAGGGAGAGGGGCTGTTATGTGGCTGGCCATAGGCCTAGGGTTTAGGGTTTTGGCTAGCTAGTTGGGTCCTATCTAGTTTAAGTCATGATTTGACTTGTGACTACACAAGCCATTCTCAAACCAAACTAACTCCGATTAGCCCCAAACCAATTCTAACTAACTTGAAATGACTAACTAAAGTCACACTAGGGTTTCATAACCTAACCATGATGTCTGGACCTAGGTTGGCTAATAGGACAGTCTCCTAGTCCACATGGGTCACAGTCTAAACTAGCACCAACAAATCACCAAAAATTATCTAAAATCACATTAATTATAATTAAATATAATAATCCCAAAATAATTCCAAAATTTTGAAAATGACCAAAATACCCTCAATTGAAAAACTGGGTGTTACAAAAAGGCATCATCAAAGGGCTCTTAGTTTTTCTATTTGTTCCAAGTCTGTAATTTTCAATTTATTAAGTCTAGGAGAATGTGTAGTTGAGTTGCCCTATGTCATCTCAACCCCTAGACATATCTCTCTAAGCTCTACCATATAAACAGACCAATTCCTGAACCAAACCAAACTACCATACTGTATTATGAACTTCTGTCCCAAGGGAGACAGAGTTCGGGCCGAACTCTGCCTAAGGCAGTACTCAGGCCGAACTCTGCCCCCTAAATTTCAGGAACTTAACTTTTAGGAACACCATGATCCAAGCTGTCCAACGTTCAAATTTTTCAAAAATTTGGGACAGAATTCTGGCTGAATTCTGCCTTCCCTGACTAGTATATAGAGGGCTTGATTTCTCTCATTTTAAATGAGATCTCTCACTCTCAACCTTCTACGCCTTATACATTCTAAGACATACTCTTCCAATCTACGAGCCACAAAACTTTCTATGCCCCAAGGTGCTCAAGTGCGATTCAGCTAGAAGTTCTGTGCAAGAGTTGAAAAGAAGTCACTTGGACAATTCCAAGTTTCGCCTCTGCGAAGTTGTAAGAAGTTGGCGTGCTCTTCTGAGTAAAGGCACGTGTGTGTACCCTATTTTATAAATAGTGGATTTCAATCCTGAACGAGAGTCCTCACGCCTGGACTAGTCCTCCACGAGGGAAACCAAGTTAAACTGCTGTGTTTGCGTATGCTCTTCTGATCTATCTTAATTTCCGTATTACGACTCTGATTATATATTCTCTTGATATTTGCTTTCTGGACTTGGTATAGAGTTGAATTTTTAATTGGTTATTATTGACACAAACTCTATTCACCCCCCCTCTAGAGTTACCTACACGCTACTTCACTTCTCATAAAGTTATACCATTTGCTGAAGAAGAATATGTAATAGTTGATAGTAATAATGACGATGAAAATAGTGATAATTTAACTAAAAAAATTGATGATGAATTTGATGACAATGTTGATAGTGTTACCACTCCTGGATTATTCATTGAAAAAGAATTTAAAAATCATTCTAAATTTAGAAGTTTTATTATTGATATAGCAATTGAGCATAATTTTACTTATTCGGCCGCTAGAAACAATGCTAGTGGAATTGTATATAAATGTAACATTTTAAGTTATAATTTGGGAGTGTATGCTAAAGCCATTGGTAAAGGCGAAAGATTTGTTATTGCTACGCTAGAAAATTTACATTCTTGTTTAAGTGGACTTACAACATGGTGTCATCCATTAGATACTAGTGTATGGGTTAACAACAAGATTATTGATAAAATTCGAGACAATCAGTCGTATATTCCATCGCATATTGTAAAGGATATATATAGGAAATACCAAATACATATTAAATATTGTAAAGCCTGGAAAGCTAGAGAAATTGCTCTATCTGAAATAAATGGTAGTTATATTGATGCATATAATAGTTTTGAAGAGTATGCTCTTACAATTATCGAGACAAATCCAAGTAGTAGATGTTGTATAAAGACTACAGGAAATGGTAGTTTTCAAAGAATTTTTATTTGTTTCAAGGCATGCATTGATAGATTTTAAAGGCGATGTTTACCTGTGATTAGTACTTATGCTACATTTCTTTCCTCTAGATATCGAGGTATTTTATTTATTGCTTGTGCTCATGATCCTAACTATCAGTTATATTCAATTGCTTATGCCATTGCTGAAAGTAAAAACACGGATTCTTGGAATTGGTTTTAAACGGATTGAAAACCTCTTTTGAAGGTTTTTTTTTAATGCATGGAACATAATTTCTTTTATATCAGATAAGCAGAAAGGATTGATAAATGCCTTGCATGATACTTTTCCAGAATCACCTCATTTTTTAGTATTCAATATTTTAAACAAAATTTAAAATCAGTATGTAGATTGCCTATTTTTTAACGTAGATTAGACTATCTTGCAAGATGTTATAATGAAATAGATACGAACATTTGCTTTGAAACGATTAAAGCTGAAAATATTGATGTTTACAATTGGCTCATTGGAGTAAATGATGAAACTCGTATTTTATCACACTGGATAACAGCTTATTCTTCTTGTCCTAGATTAGATATTAACACGTCGAACCTTGTTGAATGCTTCAATAACTGGATTAAAAATCTACTCGATAAACCAATAACAACACTACGCGATAAACCAATAACACTTCAGGATAAGAACCGACAAAAAACCAAAAATCTTGAAATCGACTATTGTCCAAAAATGTTAAAAACTATGGTCCGAATCACAAAAGAAAAACATCAGCTGCAAATATTGAGTATAGTTAGTTATTTGTTTAAAATATTATATCGTAAAACAAATATAACATATGTTGTTCGCTTAGATGAAAATTATTGTTCATGTTTAAAGTGGTATCATACTTGATGTGTATATGCATGTTATGCATCTAATTCTAAAAATATTAGCATCGAGAGTTTTTATCCAGGTATTTTTTTCTAAACAAGCATTAAGAAGCATATATAAGCCACACTTGGAGCCAATTCCAGTCCCTTACAACCTTCAAAGTATATTGGTGAGAGGACATATTGGAATACCAGATGTGCATCGTAAAGCGGGCAGGAAGACCAAAGAAGAATCGTATCTTAGCAAATGATCATTGTTCAAGAGATCTTCGATGTAGCAACTACAATGGTTTAGGACACAATAGAAGGAGATGTACAAACCAACCAAGAGAATGAAGACATTGATTGTTCTAAGCTTTTTAGGAAGTTTCACTTTCAAAGAAAAATGTAATTTTATTGGAATGAAAGGAAGTTGTGAAAAGTTGTAATTTTACAATAGTACATAATTTTACAGTGAATGGAAGTTGTGAAAATTTCATCAACCTCTCTTGTCAAATTGTAAATAGTCCGGACGATCAATTCCCTGTAGAATGATTCGGTCGCCTTTGTCGTGTATTCTCCGGGGCCACATCACCACCTTCTTCTTGGGTATCCTCCTGTTGAGTAGGCATATGTGTTAATAGAGTCGTCATGATCTGTAATTGAGAAGTCCGTGTAGTGCCCCGCTCCCGTTGGGGCGAAGCACTATGTAATAGGCTCGTGGCAAGTCAGACATAGTCGAGAACATAGATGGCTAGTCTGACTCAGCGACGAGTTTGGTATACGAAAACTATGTCATCAATAAAATCGAATTGGATGAATGATATGATTACCGTTCCAACTAATGGATCGGCTACTGCTAGAATAAGTCCTAGATGCAGCGGACTGTGTCTTGGCGAATGAACTCTAAAGAGAGCAACGCAACTGGTCTGCTGTTGGTTTTGTTGGTTTTCTTGGCTTTCTGAATGAATTGTTGCGTGGGTTTGATAAGTATACTTTCGCGTCGATTTCTGAATGCGTCTTTGGGAATTTCGAAGGAAGGATTGAAGGAACGATTCTAATTCGATGCTCGTGCCATTGTAGGAGTTCATGTAACTGACGCTTGACCATCGTGAAGTGTTCTCCTACTCTCGGCGTAATCTCTCTAGGTGGGTGGTTCTTTGGCCCCTTCTTTTCTACTGCTTCCCGCCAACAAAATTCTTAAAGTTCAACGTTCAAATCGATGATGCTAACTGGATGTATGCTTTGCCTCTAAGATCAAGAACTTGGGATAATTACATCAACTTAGAGAAGTTAACTTTGAATTTATAAGTTTCACACTAAGTAGAGAAAAGATAAAGTTCTAGAAAAGAGATAGAATTTATTTCATGTTTTGCAAACCATAATGAAGAAACTTTGGTTGCGGTATATTACGCCTCGGAGAATTTGGTGCCTACGGGGTGCTAAATCAGAACGTACGTCTTTAGGGAAAAGAACTCTTGTACGAGTAGAAATGATTATGTGGTTTAATAATGTCTGTGCTATGCAATTTACTTCATACATATTAAATTGTTCATACATTCGCATGGTCATGGACGACTTGTGCACAAGGTAAGCTTTCCTCGAAACGTTACCCGGGGCGCTGGGACCAAATCGACCTAGCAGGAAATTATGGAATCGTGCTTCGGTGCGAGGCATTGTGAGACCTCCAGTTAGGCTCGTAACCTGGACTGGTAGGGCGCGTCGCAATGCTACGTAATCATCCTTCATAGTATCGATATCACCAATGACCGCATATAAGATAGATTGCATGCTCACCTATTGTCTTATGCAGGTGGTAAGTATTATGTCTATTTTGTGCAGAAAAGGAGCACGACCGTGGTAAGATAAGTTGAAATTGGTTATTTTATATATTGTTTAAAATGTGCCTTCAATATGAACTGTAAATCATATAGTTCTAAATGGAAAGATCACTTCGTATGCTAGAATCCTTAATAAGCAGTATCGGTTTAGACGAGTGGGTTCGTCCCATCCACTAGCAAGTGTGCTAACCCCCAACTCCCCAGGTGACGAGCGCGCTGCGAGAGCTCAAGACTAGACTGAAGCTGAAGAACGGAAGGCGGCTCGAAGCTCTCCTATTTTGAAGTATTTTGAAGCCCAATTCAGATCGAAGGCATTTGTTCAAATGTATAAAGGGGCATGAATGTATGGAACGATAAGGATTATTTCATGGCAGCTTGTCGAGAGTTTTCTTTTGTGTTTTCAAAGATGTAGTCGCAACAGTATATGTAATATAAAAATGACCTTGCACATACTTTGCAAGTTTTATGAATGAAAAACTAAATTTTTTTCTATTCTACATCTTCAACTCTCTGCACTGTTTAATTTCAACACGTCGTCTCAAAAGAAGCTTCAAGTGCACATCCTTGCCTTATACAAGTCCAATAAAGACATGTATGGTATCACGTCCTGACTCGTGATATCGATTTATCTCAAGTCAAGGCGATGACGACCGATTTGGCGACTCGGGGCGTGACAAGTTGGTATCAGAGCACGGTTCACAACTCAGACCTTTCGAAAATATTTTTCTTTTAGATGATGTTGCAATTTTTCAAAAATTATGCTTTTCGACATATGCGGCATGAAATAATCGTTCCATACAGATAAGCCCGTAGATATTTTAAGAATACTAATAGGTTTGCTCAATTTTATAGGAATGTCGAAGAGAGCGGGTGTCCCCGCTGTCAACGCCATATTGATTAGAACGGATAGCACAAAAGACGTGACGCCTAGCGAATCTGCCATAGAGCGATTATTGTGCCTCATGGAAGTCCAACAGCGCCAGGCGGAGATGCAGCAACGACAGCTGCAAGAACAGATCCAGGCCCAAATCAGTGCCCAACAAAAGCAGATGGAGGCCCTGACCCGGATCGTAAGCACCATGGCGACCCAACAGAACTCGATGACCACCGCGTCAGAAGAAGAAGTACAACCAGTAATGATGAAGCATATGTCTTCCTCTTCTCTGCTCAAGGCGACCAAATTCAAGAAGATGAACTCGCCTGACTTTAACGGCCGAACAGAGCCTGACGAAGTCATAGGGTGGCTAGTGAAGATTGAGGGCCTGTTCAATCTCTTCAGCATCAAATCAAGGGGTCCAAGAGAGTTGGGTGTGCAGCCTTGCAGCTAAACTTGAGGGCCTACGACTGCTGGGAGACAAAGAAACAGGAGCTCCATGAAGCCAACCACAACGCCAAGATCTCGTGGATGACGTTCAAACTGGCCTTCCTCGATCAATACATTCCTCGTGTCGTTCGTCGACAGAAGGAAAAGGAATTCATGTCCTTGAAATAAAGAAATATGTCAATCGAAGATTACAATGCGAAGTTCACAAAGCTTACAAAGTTTGCCGGGGCCTTCCTGTCGAACAAGGAAGCGTGGTGCGAGCACTTCCAACAAGGCTTGGATGACGATTTGCGTCGAGACATCATGAACCAAAGATGTCAGACATACAGGGAATCATACAATGTTGCCCTTGATAGCAAACAGATCTTTGGTCAAGCTTCGCAAAGGATCGGGTCAGGCGTTCGTAACAACTTCAACAAGCGTCCTCACGACGCAGGAGGATCTGGTGTGCCAAAGCGCCAGAACACGTTTGAGTATCGGGGGCCTCACCCCGGCGTACGGTGTCATCGATACAACAAGATGGGACATATGGCGGTCGATTGTCAAGGGGGATGCTTCAAGTGTGGCCAGCTAGGTCACAAGGCAGTAGATTGTCGAATGGGAAGGGCAAACCAATATCCACCAAGGAACGTCCAAAATCAGAACATGGCACCTCCCGCCCATGGCGCAAACACAGTGCCCGTGAACCCATAAAATTGCCAAGGGGTGCAAGGCCGACACTGTTGTGACAGGTATATTGCTTTATAAAAATATGCCTGCAAGAGTACTGTTCGATTCGGGTGCTACGCATAGTTTTATATCTGCCGACTTTGTAGGAAAGAATAAATTACCCATGCAATTATTAGATATGAATCTTAGCTTTAGCACTCCATCGGGAGTAGATATGCCTGCCAATAAAATTTGTAAGGATGGTTACATATGCATCGGAAGGAAAAATCTATCATTGGAAGTTATCGTCCTTGACATCAAGGAGTACGATGTAATCCTCGACATGGATTGGTTGGGCGCATGCCATACAACCATCGAGTGTGCAGAGAAGAGAGTTGTGTTCCACCTTCCTCGTGAAACTGAGTTCTCCTATTCGTGCGAAACAGTGTCAAAGACGGCAATGGTGATATTGACAATTTCGGCAAGGCGCATGTTGCATTATGGTTGCAGCGGGTACCTAGCATCAGTTTGAGACACAAGAACGGAGATTACAGGCACGACACAGACTAAAGTAATGGCAGAATTTCCTGATATGTTCCCAGACGAGTTGCCAGGGATGCTGCCGGATCGAGAGATAGAATTCAGCATTGACACCTTTCTGGACACTCGACCGATATCTAAAGCACCCTATCGAATGGCGCCGGCGGAGCTGAAGGAACTGAAAGCACAACTACAAGAGTTGTTAGATCACGGATATATTCGCCTAGTGTCTCCCCGTGGGGTGCTCCAGTGTTGTTCACAAGGAAGAAGGATGGATCGATGCGGCTGTGCATCGACTATCGAAAACTTAACAAAGCTACGGTACGAAACAAGTACCCGTTGCCAAGGATAGATGATTTGTTTGACCAATTGTCAGGGCGATGGTATTTTCTAAGATTGATCTTCGCTCAGGCTACCATCAATTGAAGATCAAGTTCGAAGACGTGCCGAAGTCCGCCTTCCGAACTCGATACGGTCACTATGAATTTCTAGTCATGCCCTTTGGCTTGACAAATGCTCCTGCCGCTTTCATGGATCTGATGAACTGGGTGTTCCGACCATTCATAGACAATATTCATCGATGACATTCTCATATATTCGAAAAGCAAAGATGAACACGTGGAGGACATGAAGACGGTGCTACAGACTCTACGTAACATCAACTTTATGCCAAATTAAGTAAATACGAGTTCTGGATGAGCAGTGTGACATTTCTTGGGCACGTTATTTCAGCTGAAGGCGTCATGGTGGACCCAAAGAAAATTGAAACGATAGTTGAATGGAAGCGGCCTACCTCGGCAGGCGACATCCAAAATTTCTCGGCTTGGCAGGCTACTACCGAAGATTTGTGAAAGACTTTGCCAAGATTGCGTTACCTCTGACTCGCCTCACCCAGAAAGGAGTCGCATTCAAGTGGAACGACGCCTGTGAATCTAGCTTCTAGGAGTTAAAGAAACGGCTCATCTCAGCTCCAATCCTTGTACTTCTGGACGAACCAGAAGGGTTTCAAATATTTAGTGATGCATCGCGAACTAGTTTGGGATGCGTGCTTATGCAAAGGGATAATATGCTTTTGTTTGCTTCGAGACAATTAAAGCAACACGAGAAGAATTACCCTACACATGATCTTGAGCTAGCGGCGATTGTATTCGCATTGAAGCAATGGCGGCACTGTCTATGGTGTGGCTTGCAGTATCTATATATATCATAAAAGCCTCAAATATATCTTTATCCAACGGGACTTGAACTTACGGAAGCGACGTTGGCTCAAACTCATCAAAGACTATGATCTGACTATCGAGTACATACCGGGTAAGAGAAACGTCGTAGCGGATGGTCTGAGCAGAATATTTGCAGGATGCCTGGCTATCAACCATGACATACAGTGAGACTTGGCAGAAATGGGTATCGAACACCGAATTCGCTACCGTAGAGCACAATTGGCCCAATTGTACCTTGAGTCGAGCTTGCACAATAAGATAAAGACCGTACAGGAGGATGATCCATTCCTGAAGAAGATGCACGAGCAGATTTCGACAGAAAAGGCGGTTGACTTTGTGGTGGACGAGAGTAGAATGACGCGGATGAAGGGGAGAATATGCGTGCCAGACCATGCCGAACTTAGAAAAGAAATTCTGACGGAGGCCCACTATACGAAGTACTCGTTGCATCCCGAAAGCACCAAAATGTATAAGGACTTGCATACGACCTTTTGGTAGCACGGCATAAAGAAATACGTAGAAACTTTTGTGTCACAGTGCATGGCATGTCAACAAGTGAAGGCCGAGCACCAAAGACCAGGTGGGGAGCTACAGAACCTCGACATTCCAGTATGGAAGTGGAATGACATCTCTATAGATTTTATCATGGGCCTTCCGAAGACGTCGCGGGGAAATGATGCGATTTGGGTCATTGTCGATCGATTGACCAAATCTGCTCATTTTATCGCTATCAAAGCATCATGGTGCGTCGATCGGTTAGCTTAGATCTATATCGATGAGATTGTCCAACTGCACGGGGTACCTGCCATGATCATTTCGGACAGAGATGGGCGATTCTTGTCACGTTTCTGGACGAGTCTGCAAGCGACGATGGGCACTAAGCTGAACCTTAGCTCCGCGTACCACCCGTAAACCAATGGCCAGATAGAAAGGGTGAATCAGATCCTAAAGGATATGTTACGTCTGTGTGTAATAGATTTAAAGACTAGTTGGGACACGCACTTACCGCTGGTGGAGTTTGCGTACAACAACAGTTATCAATCAAGCATCCAGATGGCTCCCTACGAAATACTTTACGGGAGGAAGTGCCGATCTCCGATTTGCTGGGACAAAGTCGGTAAGCGACAGGTGCTCGGGCCAGAACTAGTCGAACAAGCCGTTGAAAAGGTCCGCATGATTCGAGATAGGCTCTGTATTGCTCAGAGTCGACAGAAGAGTTATGCAGATACTCGTCGGCAACCGTTCGAGTTCTTGGCTGGGGACCATGTGTTTCTGAAGGTGATGCCAATGCAGGACGTCATGCGATTCAGGGTAAAGGGCAAACTGAGTCCGAGATTCGTAGGCCCCTTCGAGATTCTCGAAAGAGTGGCGACAGTTGCTTACCGGATTGTGCTACCTCTTGCCCTGGCTGAAGTGCACGACATCTTCCACGTCTCCTAACTTCGAAAGTACATGCATGACCCAAGTCATGTGGTTAGCTTCGATCAGTTGGAGCTGCGTACCGATCTATCATACTCGGAGGAGCCCATACAAATTTTGGATCGTAAAGAAAAGATCCCTCGAAGCCGATCGATGTCCTTAGTTCGCGTACTCTGGTATGACCATTCAGTTGAGGAGTCGACATGGGAACTAGAGGCAAAAATGAAGGATAAGTACCCTTCACTTTTCGCCGACGAAGGTCAGACCCTTGTTCTTAAGTTTCGGGACGAAACTTTTTCTTAGTGGTATATTATATAGTACTCCGCTCCCGTTGGGACGAAGCACTATGTAATAGGCTCGTGGCAAGTCAGACATGGTCGGGAACATAGATGGCTAGTCTGACTCAGCGACGAGTTTGGTATACGAAAACCATGGTATCAATAAAATTGAATTGGATAAATGATATGAGTACCAATTCAAATAATAGATCGGCTATTGCTGGAATAAGTCCTAGATGCAGTGGACTGTGTCTTGGCGAATAAACTCTAAAGAGATTGACGCAACCGGTCTGCTGTTAGTTTTTTTGGCTTTCTGAATGAATTATTGCGTGGGTTTGATAAGTGTGCTTTCGCGTCGATTTCTGAATGCGTCTTTGGGAATTTCGAAGAAAGGAATGATTCTAATTCGATGCTCGTGCCATTGCAGGAGTTCATGTAACTGACGCTTGACCATCGTGAAGCGTTCTCCTACTCTCGGCACAATCTCTCTAGGTGGATGGTTCTTCGGCCCCTTCTTTTTTACTCCTTTCTGCCAACAAAATTCTTAAAGTTCCACATTCAAATCGATGATGCTAACTAGATGTATGTTTTGACACTAAGATCAAGAACTTGGAATAATTACATCAACTTAGAGAAGTTAACTTCAAATTTATAAGTTTCACACTAAGTAGAGAAAAGATAAAGTTCTAGGAAAGAGATAGAATTTATTTCGTATTCTGTAAACCATGATGAAGAAACTTTGGTTGCGATATATTACGCCTCGAAGAATTTGGTGCCTACGGGATGCTAAATCAGAACGTACGTCTTCGGGGAAAAGAACTCTTACACGAGTAAAAATGATTATGTGGTTTAATAATGTCTGCGCTATGCAATTTACTTCATATATATTAAATTGTTCATACATTCGCATGGTCATGGACGACTTGTGCACAAGGTAAGCTTTCCTCGAAACGGTACCCGGGGCGCTGGGACCAAATCGACCTAGCAGGAAATTATGGAATCGTGCTTCGACACGAGGCATTACGAGACCTCCAGTTAGGCTCGCAACCTGGACTGGTAGGGCGTGTCGCAATGCTACGTAATCGTCCTTCATGGTGTCGATATCACCAATGACCGCATATAAGATAGATTGTATGCTCACCTATTGTCTTATGCAGGTGGTAAGTATTATGTCTATTTTGTGTAGATAAGAAGCACGGCCGGGGTAAGATAAGTTGAAATTGGTTATATTGTTTATTTTTTAAAATGTGCCTTCGATATGAATTGCAAATCATATAGTTCTAAATGAAAAGATCACTTCGTATGCTAGAATCCTTAATAAGCAGTGTCGGTTTAGATGAGTGGGTTCGTCCCATCCACTAGCAAGTGTGCTAACCCCCAACTCCCCAGGTGACGAGCGCGCTGCAGGAGCTCGAGACTAGACTAAAGCTGAAGAACGGGAGGCGGCTCGAAGATCTCCTATTTTGAAGCCCAGTTCAGATCGGAAGGCTTTTGTTAAAATATATAAAGGGGCATGAATGTATGGAACGACAAGGATTATTTCATGGCAGCTTGTCGAGAGTTTTCTTTTGTGTTTTCAAAGATGTAGCCGCAATGGCATATGTAATATAAAAATGATCTTGCACATACTTTGCAAGTTTTATGAATGAAAAGCTAAATTTCTTCATATTCTACATCTTCAACTCTCTGTACTGTTTAATTTCAAATCGTCGTCTCAAAAGAAGCTTCAAGTGCACATCCTTGCCTTATACAAGTCCAATAAAGACATGTACGACATCATATCCTGACTCGTGAGATCGATTTATCTCGAATCAAGGCGATGACGACCGATTTGGCGAGTCGGGGCGTGACAGTCCGGAGGAGAATATGCTATCCCACTGATCAGTCCCCTCAACCGCCTATTGAGAAGTTTCCTTACAAGGCCAGTGAGAAGTCTACTGGCCAGCCCACTGAGAAGTGCCTTGACTAGGCCATTGAGAAGTTCCCTCACCAGTCCAATAAGAAGTTTCTTGGCTAGCCTACTGAGAAGTTCCCTCACCAGTCCAATGAGATGTTCCTTGGCTAGCCCACTGAGAAGTTCCCTCGTCAGCCTCCTGATGAGGGACTTCGTTATCTTGTTGAGGCGGGCTATCTACATGCAAAATATTGGTATACTTCCTAGGGGGTGTGCTTGTCGTTTCCTAACAAGCCCTTAAGGATAATCAGACGGAGTATGTAATGGAGGGTTTGGGGGAACTAGAAATATTACATACTATCCAAAAATGCTTTTACTGTTGTGTCGTAGGAGTCTCTATCTGAATGAAGATTTTGGTATATTTGCCACAAACCTGGCAGCTGAAATATTGAGTGGAATCTAATTAATTCATATAAATAACTACTATAGAGACATACATTTTTCATAAAAAAGATGTACCTTTCCAACTACATGTTCATAAAATTCACGCAAACTAGAATCATCTATGGCCCGATATTGGAATTGAGGCTCCTCATATTGGTAGGATCTGTTACTGATAAGAGGAGCTCCCCACCAAGACCTATATGCAATATCCCCTAATGCTACACCATTTAAACAAATATGAGCATATAATTTCGTATGATATTTGGAATTTTATTTTGTTAAACTTACCATCTGACATAGAGTTCATCATTTCAGACAGGTGTGCCACGTTATGTGTCTCAAATCTAGAATTCCATCCAAGTATCAATCTGTATGCTCTTACCATTGCATTGCCTCTACTACGGTTTAAACATGGCGGCTCGTCGGGAATGTATTGTTTCATCCAGAATTGTTGCATAACACGATCAGCTGGATGGTACATTATATCACAATGGAATATTATAATAAATTATGGAGACTATGGTTGAAGGCTGTTGTTTGTATAACAGAAGGATTCTGCTTATCAAGTCGGTATTGTAGATATATGACCTATTTGATATCAAAAAAAATTATAAGATAATAAACATATTGACACGATGAAAAAAAATTTATAAGATATATGAACTATTTTACCTCGTTATACTTTAGGGAATCAAATTGGCTCCAATATATAGAGACAATCGGGTGTTCATAGTGTGCGGGATCTGCTACAACCGTAGTCACCGTAATGCTGACAGAAAGACACCATCATCGACCGATCTACCAATATAAAAAAATGCTTGTAGGACCAAACCTAAAAATTATGAACATATGATATAAGTATACATATTTTGAATGTAAATAAAATTAATTAACTACTTTATACCTGTATTAACGTCATACATCCATTCAAATTTTTCTTCCTTTTATCCATGGAGAGAAATTGTACAAAATCTGACATAGAACTACATAGATATGACATCACTGATGCCCCCATGCGTGCCACGTAGGTTCGGTCAGGTCTACCAAAAAAGGTAGAAAATGCAAATCTACCTTATCTGATGAGTCTGGGAACAAAATTGCGCTAATTAGGCATAGTAAGTAGGCTATAGTACAAGCATTGACCTGAACATATTATGAAGAAATGTTATGTGTTAAATTAAATTAACAAATATATTACGCAGACAATAACATTAAATTTTATACTTACATGATCATCGTCTACTGAGATCTCTTGATCGCCAATATGATCTAGGCGCAAAAAGTTGTGACGGAGCCAAGTAAAAGTCACTAAGTTTTTTCCATGTAATTTTGGCACATCCATACCTATATACTCCATTATGGAAGTCTGAGCAAAAAAATAATTCATCAAATATTATAGGTTCACCTGTAATAGGTAATCCTAAAATATTTGTCACATTTGCTAAAATAATAGACATTTCTCCAAATGGGAGCTGAAAGGTATTTCGTTCTGGCCACCAACGCTCAACTAAACTGAGGATGAAGTCTCTATCGTGTTGTAGAAATTGTATTTGGTCAATATACTGAAAACCAAATACTCTGATCAATGCCAGTTGCTCGGCACTCAACTTCCAATAACCTAGGCTGCTCTCATAATGCCACGAGGTATGCTCTCGTAATCGTTCACCAACATTATAATCATCTAACTATATATGAAGTACATAGACAAAGTTATTACTAGAAGTGTAAAACATATCAATTATATTAACTTACACAATTTAATTTTAATATACATGTCCGAAAAATATTAAACTAGATATATGCGATGCACATTTCTGGATTATCAAATCAGTAGTAGGTCCCCTGGGGATACGTCCATCATTTTGACTATCCATCTGTATAATGATGATTATCAAAACGAGTATTTTTAGGATCAAGTTTACGATTTGAACTAAAAAATGTTACATGTGCTCTCTTACCACTTACTTCTCTTTCTCCTCAGAGTCTACCTCCTCCTCGGATTACTTATTTATCCTCAGACTCTACTTCTCTTGGAGTTGTTTCTTTCTCTTCTTTTTGGTATGCATTTTCTTCTACTTCTATGGTGTGAAGTGTTCTGCTTCTCTCCTCTTATAATAAAATTATAAGAGGAGTTCATCTCTCCCTCTACCTAACTCTTATAACTCTCCATCTTTCCCTCTACCTAACTCTCTTTATCACCTAACCTAACCTAACCCTCTTATCTCTTTGTCATCCCCACCTCGTGAACCCTCCTATCACTGCCATCTCTCCAACCTAACCCTTTTATCTCTCCAACCGTGAACCAACCTAAAAACCTAACCTAACCCTCTTATCTCTCCAACCCGTGAACCACCCAACCCTTGAACCACTCGAATTGGGCCTGCCCAAATTCTGCTAGCTAGGTTGGCAGAAATAATATTTCAATTTTTTTACAATTTTCTAACCCGTGAACCCCCGTGAACCGTGAATCGCTTGAATCGAACCTGTCCGCCCAAATTCTGCTAACTAGGTTGGAAAAAATATTTTTTATTTTTCAGCTTTTGTTTTTCTGCTATCATAGTTGGCGGCAAGTTTCGTTGCTTTAAATTTTTTTTGAAACTATTTCGTTTGTAGTAATTTACACCAAATTTATTTTGGTACAGTAAATTTTTTGTATTATAAATAGTGAATATATTTTCTTGTGAGTTGTGGGTGGGGGAATACTATGAGTATGCATGTGGTCTACGTTACCTGTATACCCTTCATGTTTAACCTGAATAATATCAATCGTGCACCACATGTACGATTGACGTATATCCTAAGTCATCTACATGCAGAAAGTTAGTATTCTAAAACACACAGTATACGTGATTTCATATTGTTTATTGTTCAATTGTTCTTCTTCCATCGAGTTTACTATCATATTGTCCTCATGTTATAACTGTGCTCTTCTTATCATATCATGCATGTATATTATATTGTGTAGTGTGGTGGTATGATGAACTTGTTCTAATTCTGACTGGATATTTTTTTTAGTTGACAAACTCTTGATGACTTATTGTCTTACTTTGGGCTCCTTTGGGTGGAGTTAGAGATCTTGGAGGCCAACATAGATTCTAGTTAGATTAGAAAGCTCTTGTATTTAATATTTAGCGGGTTTGTTCCCGAATATCATTTCAATGTATTATTAGATTATAATTTAAATAATTATTGTGAATGAGCAATTAGATATAATTTATTGTATTTGAGATTGACTTGAGGTCTAGACAGCATACTACCACCGATGCTGCGGTGTAGGCTGGACTTGGCTACTTATTCGTATCCCAAAAAGTGGGTGCGGTTCGTAATAAGTTTTTTTGCTGGCCCATGCAGGTCTGTTTTCGAAAAACTATGCGAACTCGTGGTAGTACCTAACTTAGTCGTACTACTGCGAGCCTGCGATTAGAAAGTGCTCATTCAAATTAAGATTGATTTGATTTTAGGATAATGAATAGGACTAGGTATACAATAGGAAGCTCTTATCTAATTTTATTATTTGGGTAGTTTAGGTTGCTACATAGGCTATATGGTTAAGATAGGAATATATGTTGAATTTTGAGGTTAGATGAATTTGAGAAATTTTTATATTTGTTCGTACGAGGATTTAAATTTTTTTTATATGATGTTATGATCAAAGGTGGGTAGACTTCTCGGTTAGTAAATTAGTTTCGAGGCTAATTGATTATTGATGATTATAATTTTTAAAATTTTGTTGATTGATATGAATTTCTTGCTAAGGTTAAAATCTTAAAAGAGAATGATTTTCGAAAAATTGTGATAAGATTGAAGACTTATGAATTTTAAATATTGAGGAGATTAAGAAAGTGTGGATTTAAATTTATAATATTTTGAAGGATTTAAATTTTGTGAAATTTAAACTTTGATAAGATTTGATATGAATTCGAAAAATATTAGATATTGAATTATTGATTTAAATTTTTAAAAAAATTAAATTGAGGATCTTTTATATTTTTGAGGATATCGATTGATAGAATTTTAGATGTGGATCAAAGGAATAGATTAAGTCATTGATGGGTGTTATGTAGGTCAAACTCCTCTAACAATATTCCTTTACTTCTATTGCCTATTTCAGTCCTAAGATCTTTAGAACTTTCTAGGATTCAAGACCTTAATCTAGATTTTCTTCCATCCTTCTTTGACCAAAGATTAGATAAATCTTTCTATCTTTGCTATTTTCATATAATGACTTATGCTTTCTTATTTCGATATTTGCTACTACGTTTTAATTATATCCTAAATATCTTTAAAATTCGAGGACGAATTTTTCTTTAACGTGGGTAGATATGTAACCCCATTTCTCAAAAATTTAAAATTTTATTTATTTTTAATTATTATAGATATTTTTTGTTAGAAAAATATACTATGTTTGAATTTCTATATATGGTAATCATAAATATTTTGGATGACGACGAGATTTCCCAAACTATTTTTAAATTAGATTTTAGAATTTATAAAAATATTGTATAAATTATTTTGGAAATATTAATTATTAGTTAAATTTATTTTTGTTATCGAATATCATATTTAGATTTGGTTTAGTCTTTGGCTAATAAAAATATATATTAGTTTGATATTTATAGAAATATATTTTATAAGTTATTTGATAATACTTAGTACTTATTTAAATTTATTATTATTATCAAATATTATATTTAGATTGGGTTACATTTAAATATTATTTAATTTTATTTATGGGAAGATTTGATCAAATCCTAATCACTTCCTATCTAGGAAACCACACTCCTATATATAGGGGAGGCTTCCCTTTGTTTCTCACGAAAATTCCTCAAACACCATCGTAGCCAACTATCATCGCAGCAATTTCGTATTGTGCACCGTGTCTGCATCTACCCAATTCCTTCCAATATTTTCTTTTACAGTTACATCTTCTCTTTCGTGTCCGACACTCCGGACACCCATCGAATTCCAATTTTCTCCTGTCGTATCGGACAACCCGATACGACCCAACCCAAAATTCTTAGCCCTAACCCTAAGTCTAGCCGCCAGCAACCTTCCACAGCTAGCCTTCTCGATGCCGCGGCCACAGATCAGCCGCTACATCCTGCCTTCTCTGACCAGCACCCATATACGGCCATCCAAAAGAAAATCTATGTCCTCGACCTCATCAAACTTCCATCGAACCATCGTGGTCACGCCACCGCCGTAGTTGGGACGGCGATCACCCGAGCTCCTCCAGACCCCGTATCCCGACCCCCGTGGTCGTCGTTCGACGCCGTGGTCGAGACACTGTCGGCGACCCAGCCACCATCACCAAATGCCACCACCTACCTGACTGGAGTGCGCCGCCCTCTTTTCCACCGATTTCCACCTACCTCCATCGTCGGTGCCGCCTCGCCAGACCTTCATCGACGAGCTATGTGACAGCACCGCAGTCACCTCAGTGAGCCAGCGCTCAACAATCCTTCGTGTTGGCCGAGGAAATCAAATCCGACGCCGCCTCCTTGGTTGTCGTGGTCCGTCACGCTCTTCTCGGGCCATCCCTGAGAACGTGCGCTCTCCAGTCTTCTTACCCCCTCGTTCTCCGCGCTCGGCCCCTCTTCTCTACCGACGAGCCCAGGCCAACGTACTCTGCCGATCAGAGCTCTCCCCACTCGAAACCCCTCTCTCTCGGTGGAACCCATCCTTCTCTCTTGATCTCCCTCTCTTCCATCCCTCTTTTCATCTCTCTCTCGCTCTTTATCGCTCTTTTTCCCTCTTCCCTCTCTGCTCAGTCTCACTCTTCCCATTCTCTGTACTCGTCTCTCTCTCTCGCTCTCTTCCTTATTCTCATTTTATTTATTATTATTTTATTTTATTTTTATTTTGTGTGGATAACAGTAGTCTATGTGTTCTATTCGTTTTAAATTTTTAGGGTTTTAGTATTAGGCTTATGTTATATCGGCTGGGTTTTATTCAATTATGTTTTTATTTTAATGATGGGGTTAATTCATAGGTTGTTGGGCTCAACGTTTTGACAAGGGGTATGGGTCTTATTAACGGGTACTTATTCTTTTATTTTTAGATTTTAATTAATAATATTGAGCTTTATAAATAATTAATTTTAGACCTTTTATATATTTCTACTATTAGACTAGCCTACATTGATTTTCAAACTGGATTTAGAAACCTAAAATATACTATTATATTACTTGTATGGTGTTTTAATTATAGTATTGACCTAATATATATTATATATTTGACAACATTGAGTTTTAACCTAAAAGATATTCCTAGATTTTCAAAGCATTTATTTAATATATTTTTACTAGTAAAATATACTTTATAAAATATTATAAATATTTTCATAGAGAGTTCTAAATATGTGTTTATATGAATTTTCTTCTATTATCGAATTTTGTCCATGACCAATCGTATAAATTCTTATTTTTTTCGAATTTGGACTTCTACATATCGATCCTAGCTAATTTGACTATTCTGGACTCAATGACATAGTCTGTTCCATCATTTGAGATCATCTTGCGTAGTTTTGACACCTAAACCTATTCTGTGCTAACATGATCATATTGTGCGACAACTGCAACTTAACTCGAGGTAAGTTCACTATGACACTACGTTACTTTTATTTTGTACTGCTTGTATCTTTATATCAACTTTTCATGGTTACTTATTCATATATCATGTTATCTTTGTTTTTGATTCACCATGATTGATTACTTTTGCACGAGCGTAGTTCTTATCTAGTTACTTGTTTATGTTCACATGTTATACTTGTTCACTATATATTGTACCATGATTACATGTTTATCCTGTTACCTATATTGTTATAAATAGTGAACATGTTTGCTTGTGAGTTGTGGGTGGAAGAATACTATGAGTATGCATGTGGTCTACGCTACCTGTATAAATTTCTTCATATTTAACCTGAATAATATCAATCGTGCACCACACGTACGATTGACGTATATCCCAAGCCGTCTACATGCAGAAAGTTAGTATTCTAACACGCAGTACACATGATTTCCTATTGCTTACTGTTCAATTGTTCTTTTTCCATCGAGTTTACTATCATATTGTCCTCATGTCACTACAAGAAATTTTGCTTATAGTGACGGAAGTCAGTGACGGAATGAATATTCAGTCACTAGTAAAAGATTAATTGTGTCGGATTAAGGAAAACGTTAGTAATACTATTTCTGACGGAATAAATATTTAATGGTGACGGACTATGCAGTCACTAAACTTTATTTAATTATTAAATGAGAAGATAGACATGAAAATTTTAAATATGTTTCATGAAAAATATTAGGAACTTTTAAATCAGTCACTAATAAAAAATAGTTTAATATTAAATAATAAATTTAATAAGAAAAAATAATCTAATTGTTTTAATTATTTATGGGACCGAGTTAGCGGGATTGAAAAATTGGACGCCACTTTTTCTCACCCGTGCCATCATTTTTTCCTTTACAGAATATTTGGTCATAAATGGTTTATGATTCTCTCCTCCTCTAAAATATTTACTCCTCTAAAATTCTCTTCCTCTCCTCCTCCTCTCATCCTTCTCTAGGTCATGAGGATTTTCTTCTCCTTATAATTCTCTCATCTCTTCCATTATTTATTCATCTCCTCCTTCTCTAATAATATTTTTTTTTGTTTTAAAGGTGCTCATCTAGAGAGGTCAGCGGAGGTCAATTCTCTTCAACCACTCTAGGTCAGTGGAGTTCAACCCTTTTCCACCGCTTTTCGTCCAGGAAGGAAGTCCCATCAGCTCCATGGAGAAATCCCACCGGCTCAAGTAAATTTTAAAATCCTAACCATAATTTTCTTTCCCTATTTACGCTATTTTTATATTCTTTAATTGTTTGTTTCTACAATTTTCTAATTTTATTTGTGTAGGAATGTGACTATGTCTTTTTAGTGACATGAGACGTTGGAATTGCGACAAAGAGCGTATGTCCAAGCACTGGGACCAGAGACGCAAAATCGAGTACGTGGTCAGGGACTTGGTGTGACGCGAAATCGAGTGCTTTATCATGTTTCATCATTAAAATTTAGAACATCAATTTGTGTTAATGTACAATGTATTTTTTTGTTAATAGCAGACTTAACTTTGTTTTGGAGTATATTTAATTTTTTGAGTTGTTTGTCTAATCTGATAAATATATTATTTTTGGCTTAAATTTTTTTAGTAAGAGTCCACTTATACTATCTTGGATGAAGAAATTGTGATTTCAGCAGAATGTGGTGGAAAGAAATTAGCTTCTACTTATGGATCAAGTAGTAATGACTGATTTACTATATTATTAATGACATATCAAACAATTAGGAATGTGGTTCAAAAAAATTTATAATTTTATTAATGATCCAACATTAGTGACTAACATATTAATTAGTGATAATTTTATTAATGACCAAACAATAATGACTGATTTATTATTAGTAATAATTATTAATGACCAAACATTAGTGACTGACATATTAGTTAGTAATAATTTTATTAATGACCAAACAATAGTGACTGACTTATTAGTTAGTAATAATTATTAATGATCCAACAATAGTGACTGACTAATAAGTTAGTAATAAATATTAAATACTTTTTTATATTGAAATATAAATACTTATCTACGTGGCATGTTCAATTATAGTGACGGATTTAGGAATTCATCTGTCACTAGTAGTATTAGTGTCGCTCATAGTAGTGACTGACACTAACTCCGTTACTCATGTGTTTAGTACGTCACTAATATCATTTCTGACAAAATTCAGTCACTATTAATATATATTAGTGACTGATCTTCGTCGTAACTATAAGCAAATTTTTTTGTAGTGTGTTATAACTGTACTATTCTTATCATATAGTGTCATGCATATAGTTCGTCTTTCCTTATTCTTATTTCTTCATGCATGTATATTATATTGTGTAGTATGGTGTTGTGGTGAACTTGTTCCAATCCTGAGACTTTTGATGACTTACTGTCTTGCTTTGGGTTCCTTCAAAGGGAGTTAGAAATATCTTGGAGGCCAACATAGATTCTAGTTAGATTAGAAAGTTCTTGTATTTAATATTTAGCAGATTTGTTCCCGAATATCATTTCGATGTATTATTGGATTGTAATTTGAATAATTATTGTGAAGGATCAATTAGATATAATTTATTGTATTCGAGATTGACTTGAGGTCTAGACATCATACTACTACCGATGTTGCGACGTAGGCTGGACTTGGCTACGTACTCGTATCCCGAAATACGGGTACAGATCGTGACAATAATTTACTAGAATACCCCCAATATAAATGTTAATTATAACGTTATAGGTGTATTTTGGTAAATTATCCCTCAAATAGCCATATTAGCATAAAGGGTATTTTTACCCCTAATATTATAATTATTTATGGTCATTTTAAGGCTCTTCGTTATTTGCTAAAAATAAGCAAAATATTCTTATGACAACTATATTTTAAGGGTATTGTGAGTAATTTGTCACCCAAAAATTCCTATAAATAGGACATAATTCTTTTAAATTTACGACACCAAATTTTTTCCTCTTTTAATATTTACAAGCAAAAAAATTTAGAAAACTCCCTTACAATACAACAAGCTAGTGAAATGGCAACTTTCTAGAGACTGAAGTGCAACTTTTTGGAGGTTTTAACTTGATCGACTACCACAAAACTGTAACTTTATTCCTTCTCTTCCAGTATTTTTTGATTATTTAATTTTTGATTAGTTAATTTTCTTCCCTTTCTTTTTATTTTTTAGTTGGAAAAATTTCTTCCCTCTTTTTTTGTTATTTTTTTAAAAGATAATTTTTTAAAGTATGGATCATAATGATGCTAATTGTTCTAATCGGATATTTTGTTATTTTTTTAGCAAGAAGATATGTATGATGCTGTTAAATATTTTGGAAGTCTGTTTTTGCGTTCAAGATTGGATTTGTATGAAAAAAATAGACTCAACACTTAAAAGGTGAGGGTGACGACATTAATGAACTGGACTTTTAGTCTCTCACTATTGACGATCCTACTGGAGGAGGAGGAGTTGAACAATAAATTGGCCAGAAGACTAAAGACTTAAATGTTATATATATATATATATATATATATATATATATATATATATATATATATATATATATATATATATATATATATATATATATATATATATATATATAATGAAATTAAAATCTGTACTTTCATTTTTTTTCAATTTATTAAAATAAATGTTATATCAAAATTTTAAAGTTATTTAAATTAATATAAACTTCTTATTTTCTTACTTTAATTTATTTATGAAGTTTTTTTTAAATCGGCCCAACCCAAACCCGACCCTGAACCGGTCCGGACCCAGCCCGGTCAGGCCCAACCCACTTCCAATCTGCGTTCGGGTCCGGGCTGCGTTTGAGGTAATGAAAAATTAGTCCGGGCAAGCACAGCTAGTTTCCTCCTCGGACTAAGCCCGACCCCGCCCTGCTCGATAAATACCCTGATGATACTCTAAACTTCATTCAGATGTTTTACCACCGAGACACCCTCCGTGTACTTCGAGTTGACAAGTTGGTGAATAAGAAGTGCCTTGTTGTCACGTCCCGATTCCATAGAATCAATAGTTTTCCCCCGAACGGAATGTCGTGCGAGACTAAGTTGCACTCACACAAGGCATGATCATAAAGTTATCTGAAACATAACAACAAATAGACTACGCGAAGAAATCGAACACTAGCATAGAAGAAAACTTTGATTTATTGATAATGAATATTATCTACAAGACTCGATTACATAGATTGCCGCTCAGGCATACAAACTGACTCAAAATTAATGCTATTGAGATAGTCGTTTCATACATTACACCCCTTTGTACAACCAAAATATTCAAGACACCTGGAATCATGGAGAGTTGAGTCATTTCCGTTGGACTAATGCGGGGTCTTCAAAAGTTGAGTAAGCCTTCGCACTGGAGCAAGGCTTTAAAAGGTTTAAGCGTGGCCTTCAGCTATATGGCATGCCCTTCCTGGTTCGTAACACCTGTGGAGAGCGAGGGTTAGTATATAGTCGTATAGTCGTGGATGACTAATTAAATCCCACGCTTTCATTTGTTCAAGAAGTTATGTGAAACATGCAATATAATTGGTAATCTTTCTATTCATTCTAGTCATTTGCATGTAAACATTTGATAGTCATAATAAAATAAACTACACTATAACACCCACGACAGAGTCTACCGTTGTAGTATAAGGCTTACCATGTTTCTTCCATGTCAGTTTGATATCGTTAGCTAAATTGTGTGTATTTGTCGAGGTCACTGGCGTGACAAGCCATCCGGGACATATAGCTTGGTTTAGACGGCGATCATTTCAGCGCGAGTAGCGAGTCCCGTTGAAAGTCCCCAAATATCCGCGGTATAAATCCAATATATCTATCGTGTTTCCTCTTTGGAAAAATCGTCTCGTGGCCCCGGGATACCATTCGAAGAAACATCGTCCTTGTGCACAAGTTGTCCATGACAGTGCTAGATTAAAACTAGTTACTCAAGATGGTCTATTATAAATTCATAAGAAACTTAGCCAATTTCAGTGTGTTCCGCCTTATCGTTGCAACATTCATTAATCGATTCATTCTTCACTTAGCCTAGTTATATAACAAGCATAATATAAGTAACCATGCATGTAGCAGTTTTGTGATATAACATTTCTATAGAAAATCTATAGAAATTCTACATAAGTAATCATGTAACAGTTCTATTTACAGTTCTATAGAAGCAAGAATGCAACATCGTGTCTACGCCTCTATATCTAGCATTCATGTTATCGGTACCGTTGATTGATTGGAGAGCAAGGGGGTCAAGGAGAGAAAGGTCAAGCCATTCACCGTTGTTTGAATGTGACCAAAAAAAGGTCTTTTATACTATGTGTCGCCTCGATCACCTGCAATCGCATAAGCAAATGATCAAAATACTCCTTTATTTCTCTCAGAATTTGATACGTGGTGAGAAGTTCAAAGAACGCAAGCATAAAATCCATCGAAAACATTCTCGAAAACACATTCATAAACTAAAGCAAAAAGGGGCAAGTGCGGCATCGAAAACAAGCAGCAGAGAGATCTCTTGCGACTTAATCGTAGAGTCCTTACTTGAGCCGCAACCTGCTGAATATGAGATCTAATTCCAAAGAAACCAATCCATAACGAGAAAAATGATCTTGATCGGTCTGTCCGATCAATCGATACCGATAATGTTTCTTAACCGTATTCCCCGCAAACGAGGAACGTGGCACAATGTTGGGACGGGGAATTGCACTTGTTGCCATCCATCTTTCGTCCGTACAATAATTGTAACTTATTTCATAGTATTTTTGCTAAACACTCCATGGACATGTAATGAAACACCGAATCGTCCCGCCATTGGTAGATGAATTGAACAGCCTTTCTGACCCCACATTTTCCATTTATCAGCAGATTTATCTAATGGCTTTGTGCTATCGGCCTCCAACGAACTAAGCAAATCTTTGCACCATAGTATATCCTTCATCCTTGGTTTCACCCAATTTTTTCTGTCAGGATGATCATACGTGTGTTCATCTGCTCCATAAATATGGTTGCACATTCTCTCTCAAAAATCTGAGAGCTTTTATACCAATTTTTGGACCCAAATATCGCGGAAGCGATGCCAATCCATATGAAGATAACAAATTCCTGTCTCACACAAGCACCAAGATAGATCAAACACAATATATATTTAGTGACTATGTCACCTAGACAAATCTCAATCTATATATCTTAATAAAATAAAAGATTGAATACATTAATGTTGAACCCTTTGCCCCCAAATTCAATCCTTCACCAATCCCAAAGAAAAAGATGAAGAAGATATACAATAAAATCACTCATCCAACCCTGTGATGATCTCCCTAAATGAAGAAGATGACTATTCGAACAGATCTTCTCCTTAGACTATCTCGAAAAGTGAGCCCCAAGCGCAAAGTATGAATATTTTCTTAGATTTTTGTGGACTTGCTCCATCAAATCTCTTAATTTTTCTTCTTCTTGGTGGCAATCCTAACTTCCTTAAATAGGTTAAGAAATCCTAATTTAGGATCAAAATTTTTCTAAATTAGCCCAAACATTAATTCTGGCCGTCCAAATTAGATCACACGGTCATATTACATACTGACTTGGGCCCATGTCTGAACCAATTTTCGATTGGCGATCCGCCGTGGTATACCTTTGTTATACCGTGGCGTACAACCAAACCCTCAAAATTGGATTCTGGAACGAACTGTCCAAAATTTGGTATATTATTGGTGATGTTTTGACCCAGTTTGAATCCCGGTTCAGTCACTGATAATCCATCATCTTTGCTGCATCTCCCATCGATGCTTCACGATGTCCAGATTGTCCTTCCACACACCTCGAATTGAGGTTGGAACCCAAACACTAAGGGCACATGTTAATATATTGATAAATATACAGTACTATCATCAGCACATTTATCAATGCATCTTTTAACTAAAATACGTATTAATAAATATAAGAGAAATTTTGAGTTGTCTCCAATTTATTTTACCATAATTCAAGGTGAATCACACCGAATTATCATAATGCATGAAACCTTCCACTTTTAACGGAGATCGTCTATCAACTCTTTTGACCTACATAAAAATAGAGAAAAAATTGAGTTGCAACCCACTTATTTTACCATAATTTAAGGTGCACCCAACTTATATTAAGGATATGTTGGTCATAATTCAAGGTGCACTACACTTAAATGAGGTCAAAGAAGTTGATTGTTAGTCATTGACGATTTTCGTTAAAAATGAAAATTTCACACATTATGCTAATTCGATGAGGTACATATTAAATTATGGTAAAATAAATAGAAGGCAACTCTACGACCTCGTTTGGTTCGGAAATCAATTCCTTAGCATTTTCTTTCCTTTGAAAAAATACATTTTATATTAATTTTTCTTTCCGAAGTTTGCCAAGAAATTTGGAAAGGAAAGTGAATACTTCAATATGGAAAATTAATTCCTTGTTTGGATAGATAAAATTACTTTTTCCTCTAATTTCTTTTTTATTAAAAATTACTTTCCTTTTCTCTTTCATTCTTTTTGCACCCAAATATAAAAAAAATAATCACTTTTCTTCAACTTAGATGATTTTGTGAACCAAACAAGGCCTAAATTTACTGATAAAGGCGGACACCGAGAACATATATTTATGGGATATTTTGTAAAACCTCCCCTAAATAATGGGCTAATTTGCGAAATACCCCATAAAGATCTCGAATTGGTAAAACCTCATTTCCGTCAAGACGGTGTTTAATTTTGGGTGACGTGGCAATTGTTGCATACGTGGCCACAACTCTGTTTTCCAAATTTTATGAAATTTTCAAATTACCCTTCCTCCATCCCTCTTCCCCTTCTTCCTCCTGGAGCCACGTCCCCTTCGAGCACCCGGCCACGTTCGACACGCTCGCGATGGAGCCCCGCCGGAGCAGCCCACGCCGACCCAGCGCGAGGAGCAGGCGTCGGGGCCGGTCCAGTTGGAGGCCAGGTTGCCGTGGGCGTCGACGAGGGCACGGAAGGCGGAGAGGGAGTCGGTGTCGCTGGTGGACGAGGAAAGTAGTGCCGTGTTCGACAACAACAAGAAGAAGAATGTGTGTGAGAGTTTAAGTTTCAAAATAAAAAATGTCCAACAGCTTTGAGCTTGGCTGGGCTGACTTTGGTTGTCTTTTTCGCTTGCTGCTTAATTTGTGTTTTCTCCTTACTGTAAATAGAATAATTTGTGTTTCCTCCTTACTGTAATTAGAATAATTTGTGTTTCCTCCTTTAATGGCAGAAATTGCCTCCTTCTCTAGAGATGAAGAAACACCCCCATGCTTGTAGGAACCTGATCTTTGGTAGACAAGTTGTACGCTGGAAGAGGATCAAGTGAAAGATGAGGAAGATGATCGGTATAAATAGGTTAGAGAAAAAGTAAGAGAGGAAGAAGATGACCGTTAGAGAGAGAGAGAGAGGAGAGAGAGAGGGGGAAAAGCCACGTACGTAGGGGTATTTTCGTCTGACTGGAAAAAGCCACACACGGATAGCCACGTCACCCAAAATTAAACACCGTCTTGACGGAAAGGAGGTTTTACCAATTCGAGATCTTTAGGGGGTATTTCGCAAATTAGCCCATTATTTAGGGGAGGTTTTACAAAATATCCCTATATTTATTATGCATCTTAGGATACATCTTAATATAACCCTTAGAATATTAAGGTGCTCACGTGCAAACACGAGTGAGAGTGTGAGACCTTACCCGGCCCCTTCACCTTCGGCGTGCATCGACCTGACATGATTCCATATGATGATATTTTGGGTGTGTTTTTTTTTAGAGCTTTGCTATGCCTACAACCAAATTTTACAATCCTCCTACAACCGGACACGTGTCGGACTTCGATTGGAGGAGGGGAAGAAATGGTGGGGCCGGGTGGAGCCCATGTAGCAGGGGGGGTGAGAGTGGTGGTGGGACCCGGTGGGACCCATGTGTAAGGAGTGGGAGAGAGTAGTTGTAAGAAGGTTGTAAGAATTTGGTAGTAAACTTAGCATTTTCCTTTTTTTTATACACCTTCAGGTGAAACCCTCTTTGGGAGAAGAGAAGAACTTCCCAATCTCATTGATTGAATATCCTCCTCCTCAGATTCCCCGTCCTTTTCCCCATTTGATTATTAGGCACACAAAGCCCATCTCCCACCGAACAAAGCGACAACAGCGTTCGAGACCTTCTTTCCACCAGGACCACCACTGGTATTCTCACTTTCTGCCATTGTACCTACGCATAATGGCTATCCACTTGTTCTCAAAAAAAAAAAAGAAAAAAAAAAGAAAAGAAAAGCTTAGTACTGATTTTAGTTTTGGTTGCAAAGGATATTTTAGCAAAAACTTCCCTTTTAAATGTTGAAACTAATATACATTTCTACTAATTTTTTTTAACTAATAAATGTCTTCATTTTTACTGAACAGTAAAAAAAATTAAGATATGCTCTTACTTTTAAAAAAAAAATTGTTGTTTTACATAGGAGTTAAGATATTTGTTACTAAAGAAATAGTGGGAGTTTCAATATTTGGAATGGGAACATTTGCTAAAATATCTCTAGTTTTAATATATATATATATATATATATATATATATATATATATATATATATATATATATATATATATATATATATATATAAATGTTGGGGGTATCTGGAGCCCACTCAGTCCTTTACCGGTTCCGTCTCTGCATGTCAGGGTTACAACAACCATTTTCGTACCCAACGAAAGATTGTTGTATTGTTGACTTTTGGGTTATTTAGTAATATTGTCTCACATAATGATCGCTATTAGGGTTTAGGTCTCCAAAATTTTCAAAGTTAGTGCAACATTACTGTTCACTTAGGCTAGTGAACAATGATTTTAATACCCAAATACTAACGTCAGACATTTTCGAAATCTAAACCCTAATTTCGACCGTGTTACTAAATATCCCTTAGTTTTTTTAAGATCGAGTAAGCCTTACATTTTGCTTGGCTGGTCTTGCTTCTTCTTTTTTCCTTCCATTGGCTTGACCTCGCTCTGGTCTTTTTTTTTTTTTCCTCAAATGCTTGCAGAGTTTTTTTTGGGGCTAATTAGAGTTTAGATCCTGAATTTTATACCAGCTTAAAGTTTAAGTCCTATCATGCCCAATTAAAAAGTTTAGACCCTGAATTGTTATATTTTATTTTATCTTTTCCATAATACCCTGCCAGTTTATATAGAAATTTTTTATTATCATGCATGGAAAGAAAGGGTATAAAAGGAATAAATAAATATTTAGGGTCCAAAATTTTTAATTGAACATGTTAGGATTTAAACTTTAAATTGATATAAAATTCAGAATCTACAAACTCTATTTAGCCCTCTTTTTTCGTACTCTCTATGGATACCTAACGAGAATGTGAAGGAAGGTGTTAAATGATACAACTTAGTAAAAGTAAGAGGGCGATGAGGTCGTCGTAGTAGTATGCCAACGACTTTGATTTATAATTTAGTCGATAAAAACAACAAAAATGAAGAAGATACCGTTGCTCTTTTTATATTTTTGTCAATGAAATTATGGTATTAAAGTGTTTAAAAATAGCATAGTAGAATGGAGCTCAAAAGTGTATATTGAGGTCCAAATTTATAATAAAAAAAATAAATGTAGAACTGATTGTATTTGTATGAGAATAGTAAACAAGTAAATCTAGAGGTCAAATAAGATAAATTGATATAGATTCATGTTTTTTTTTCCAAAAAATAATATAACATTTCGAATCTATAAATTGGGTTCCAAATTGAGCCTTACTATTCTACAGAATGAGTTTTTACATTCTGAATATAAAATTTTTGTGTCATATACTATAGTTCCTGTGGCTAGAATGAGACTATCATAAAATTTTAATTGAACTTTATTCATCTACAAAAATGGACTTCTACGTTTCAAATATAGAATCTAAAAATTGGAATGACTCTCATGGTGCTCCTAGAAAAAGAAAAGAGAAACAATAATAACAAGAGAAAATTCCTCTTTTGTGAATGTAGATTATTATGATGGTGCTATTTGGCCTATTCGTGGGCCTAACCACCATTGGCTTGCGTCCAAGTGGTGGGCTCTCATTGGTCTGTAGCATGTCGGGTTGGTGGGGTCCACTGGAATGTCACCATGTCGGCGCGGGCCAGCCATGGTCGGGTCCAAGACAGACAAGTATCAATTTTCATATTTTTATAAGGTTTTTTCTAAGGGCACCACCCTTTTTACTTGGGAGCAGCCCAAAATAGTTTGAAAAAATTACAAGTTTGCCATGAGTTTTTTTACTTGGGGGCAGCCCAAACTTTGGTATAAAATCCAACTTTTTTTTTTCTTTCTCTTTCCTTCCTCTACTCTTTTCTTCTCTTCCTCTCCATTTTAGGTTAGAACAAAACCTAGCCAAAAAATTTCCCCGACCTAAATTTTAGAAAGATTGTTGGTGAAATATCTAGTAATAATGTCAATGACTTCTCCCATTTATTGGTAAGTCATTGAATTAATATTTGTTTTAAACATGAATTTCACATATAAAAGTTGAATTATGTGTTTAATGTAGAAAAAAATTGAACATGGAAAAACCAGGATCATCAAATGTTGTATACTCTCTTCCCGCCACGTCCGAAGAACACTTTGATGCATCGGAAGCCCTCTTGGTAACTAAAATTTAACTTTTTATCGGATGAAAAATTGGGTTGTGACACAGAGGACTGTCACCTCTCTGGCAGTCCCGATCATAGATTAGGACTGCCAGAGAGGTGGCAGTCCTTCACATATGTAGGACTGCCAGGCCCCTGACAGTCCTACTGTAGTGAAGGATTGCCACCTCTCTGGCAGTCCTAATCTATGAGAATATATTAACCTATTTGCTTTATGGTGTTGTTTAATTATATTCACTTTTAAGTTCTATTGTAGGACTTGAGATCTTCCGATTATGCGGTACCTGCTCCAATTGCAGTCAATGTAGGCCATTTATTCTAGACCGATCTTTGGTTTGAATCAAGCGACGGTGCGGTACATGGTGTCAAGAAGTTGGTCGGAAAAACAACATAGTTCTAATGATATCCAGATCGGCCCAAAATCGCCCGGGACGACAAACTGTGGTGGTTGGCTGTGAAAGAGGTGGTGTGTTCAGAACGCACAAGAAAAACACAGTTATCCAAAGTAAAGTTACAAAAAAATGTTGGAACGAGGAAATGTGGTTGTCCATTCACGATACATATTAGAAACGAAGAAGAAAAATGGACAGTATAGAAGTGAAGTGTCACGTCCCAGAACCAGAATACTGGAGAGCGGGGGCAGACATAGCCAGCTACGTATATGAAATGGAATCCATCTCGCTATACGGTCACGGCTGTCTAGATACATGAGGGTTTATCTACAAGCCAACAGTCTCTTAAGGTCAAGAACAAGCCTATTGTCTCAATCACAAGCAAGTAAATAGATGTTACAAGATGTATGATCATTAAATATACAATAATAAGGCGTCCCAAATATTACATATTCAGCTGATCATGAAGCTAGTCGTTACAAAATGTTAGGACTAGCAAGAGTTCAGTCATACATGATCAATCCTAGGATTTGTTAATCATGTTACAGCCCGTAGACAGATAGTAAGTAAATGCAATCGAGCTAAACAAGTGCTCGTCGGCTAAACGCCTCAAAAGAATATTTTTACAATAGAGCGGGAGAGCCAAAAATAACCCACTCGTTGCCAGGATTCCTTCTAGTGTTCACCATCTGGCAGGAAGGTCGGTAGATCCTCGGTAGCTGCTCCGAAATCTGGCCACACAAAACCAGCTGGGTCAGACCCCAGAAAGAGCAAGTGCCACAAAGGAAGCTTCACTTAGGAACTAAAACCAGCAATCAGCACAAGATATAAATAAAAGTAAGAACTGGAAATTAAGGAAATACATCAGGATGATATACGACGAGATAACCATGGAACTATTCAGATAACCAGGTTACAACCCGTAAACCAAATAAGGATCGGGGTTGTAACCCTTCGTCTGAACAGAACTTGGAATTCTCACCATTTATCGGTAAAATAAATACAAGCATTCTGGTCATTCAATAATCTGGAACAGGATCAGGGCAAGACTAGACTGGTTAGACTCCATCCAATCACTTCACGGCCAAGCAAGAATTATGGCTTGATACTTTAACTAAATAGGGTTATCACAATCCTAGTTACTAACAAGATGCAATGAGATTATTCCACAGCCACAAGCCCTGCAGACCATCCAGGTTACCCAGGACGAAAGATTAGGGTTGAATCCGGGTGGGTACATCGTCCAGGAAATGCATGTACCCTTAAGTAGCTTGAAGGGGACAACACATGACAGTGTGCTGGAAATGTGCCCTACTCAACGGCAGGCTACAGATCACAGGCGCGCCCAGGTAACAGGATTGCCTGTAGCTGGAAAATATCTTCATGACTACTGTATTAATCTAGTTATTAGCCTTAGTCCATTTCAGTAGGTACTCCTGACCGTGGTACTCAGAAGTTCCCTCCTAGACATGATGCAAGACAGGACTGGATTATTTGTACAAGCACAATCACCCACGGTGTCCAGGATTAATTATACAAGTCATGTCATGTCAGGTAGCCGTCGTAACAGTTTATCAGATATATCATGTCAGGTTTATCATGTCAAGTGTACTTTGTCAGGAGTGCGCCACGGCGGGCCACTATCAGGTCATGTTTAGTCATGTCAGGAGTGCACCACTATGGGTCACTGTCAGATCGTGCTCAGTTATCATTTCCAAACATATTAAACAAATCCATGATTATCAAGTTTATGACAAAAGGCGTAAGGATATAAAATGGACGTAAAATATCTAATAATATATCAATATTCAGGGCTATAGAAGAGCCATGCGGCTAAGGCATATGCGGCCAGGAATGATCACATGCGGCTGGAAGAGAACAACCCATGCGGCTGAATGGATATGGGTTCATGCGGCCCGAAATCCGAGTTCATGCGGCTCGGAAAGGTCGGTCTCAAGGCAGTACGGGCGTGCGGCGCATGCGGCTGCAGGAGCTTATGCGGTCAGGAGTGGAGGGGTCTCATGCGGCTGAAGGAAATCAGGGTCTATGCGGCTCGGGATCAGTCAGTCATGCGGCTGAGAGGACTCGGGTCCTCATGCGGCAGCGGGAGACTGCGGTCTATGCGGCTCGCGAGCAAGGGTGCATATGCGGTTCGAGAAGAAGGGTCCCATGCGGCTAGAAGTACAAGAGCCTCATGCGGCCGAACTAAATACTTGCTGCATGAACTTGTCATGCGGTCAAGTCCAGTTGATAGTGCATGCGGTTTCGAAGCTGACTTGCAGCATGAATATTCATGCGGTCAAGTGCTATCATGCGGCTCGGAACTGTGCTTCTTCTCCAAATTTCCGAGAAGAAGTACACCATAAGCCATGGCTTCCAAGCTGCATAACTCTATTATCCGGAGCCCAAATCCGAACTTCCATAGGTCAAAATGGGGTAGAACGAAATTCTCTATAACATGAAACCATCAAAACATAGAAATAACAAGATTAAGTAGATCAAAACCCAAGAAATCCGAAAAATAAAATAAACTTAGATCTACAAGAATCTAGCCATGGAAAGTGAAAATGCCAAGTACTAAAGTGCTTTAGAATGTAGTAAGGAAGAGAATGAAGTAATAAAATTGGAGTTCCTCCATGAAGCAAGTTGCACTTGCCTAGACCTCTCTCTTCTCTCTCTGGTAGGTAGGGAAGTAAATGAGGAAGAAGAAGATGATAAATGAAGAATGAGAATAAAGAGGGCTAATAAATACAAAATGGTGGTGGTAGGTAGGGGTTCACCTTGGGTTCATCATGAACCCAATCAAAACCAAGCCAAGTCGAACCAACCAAAGGAAATAACCAAGCCAAGCCAAGAAGGAATTAAGCAAGGAAATCATGCAATGCAAGAATAAATACGTACACGTATTCCAGATATACGTAATACGAACCACATGCATTACATGAAGAATGGAACCCATAACCATGAGATTGCCGAGACACTATTGGGTCATCCGTATGTCGGACGGTTGAACAATACGGAGAAAAAAATAGTCGAAGACTTGTCCACCTCCGGAGTTGCACTAAGACAAATATATTATGTCATACGACATGAAGATGAGAAGAATAAGTCTACAATGAAGTCAATATACAACGTCCTATCTTCTTCGAACGTTGTCCGGACGAAATCAAGAATGTCGATGCAAGAAGTGCTCAAGTTGCTTGCCGATAATCATTATGTTGAGTTCCATAGAAGACATCTCCAGAGTAATGAAGTAATTTCAATCTTTTGGGTTCATCCCGATTGCACAAGTTTGGCCAGGTCTTTTGCTGACGTGTTAGTCCTTAATTGCATGTACAAGACCAATAAGTTCAAGATTCTTATCTTTTATATTGTCGGGTTCACCTCTACTTGAAAAATATTTCCAGTGGCATTTTGCTTCATGAAGAGTGAGAAACTTGAAGACTACACATGGGCGTTGGAGAAACTGAAAACGCTTTATACCGGTCATACAGAGCAGTCAGTTTTTATTACCGACAGAGAGTATGCCCTAATTAATGCTATTCGCATTGTTTTTCCTCAAGCAGACACATTGCTATGCACTTGGCATGTCAATCGTAATATTCAAGCCCAATGTAAGTTGAAGTTTCGGAAGGAGGATGGTAAAATTAACATGCAAATTTTTGACAAATTCTATAATGATTGGAATTGTGTGTGGCGAGCCTCTACGATTGCCAGTTACGACGCCGCATGGTACTTGTTCAAGCAAAAATGGAAGGCGAAGGAGCCGACATACATTTCTTACATCAAAGATACATGGCTTGAACCGCACAAAGATCAGTTAGTCTTAGCATGGTCGAATGTGGTGAAGCATTACGGTACGACAACTACCAACCGTGTCGAAGGAGCACACTCTTTATTGAAGAGACACCTAAAATCATCTCTTGGCAACTTTGTCTCTGTTTGGCAAGCTATACATCTATCGGTAGACCGGACGGTGAATAAAATTAAGGCATCATTTGAGATGAGCTTGAATATAGTCAAGCATGAGCATAGAAAGGTAGTACTCTTAGATGTTTTAATGCGCGTGGTATCTCATAAGGCGTTGGCATTAATATTTGATGAGATTGAAAGGTCAAAGTTTGTCGGGTTTGATCCCAAGGTTTGCGGGTGTGTATATCGACATACACTGGGCCTCCATTGTGCACATCAGATTAATGAATATCGCCGTGAATCCATTCATATTTCAGTAGATGCTGTCGATCAACGTTGGAGGCAGTTGTCTATGATGCCCCTGGTGAAGACCGACGATGATTTCTTCTCTTTGCCACAAGTGAAACTTCTCCATGCAAGGTGGTGTGCCTCAGTAGGAGCGAAACGGATGTCCATTGAGCTTAAAATCCAAGAAATTGCATGTCCGGTGACTACTAGAATGTATGAGCCGTCCGTTGTTTCCAATTCTAAAGGCAGGCCTCAAACAATATTGACTAGTTCACAGAAGAGAAGGCTGGAGTCAACTAAGAGAGATCCATCGTCCTTTGAGCATGTTGAATGAAGCTTACAACAACCTCCGCCTGCACGGAAGGGCAAGCTTGTCGTTCACCAAAAAATGGAGAAAATGGACCTCCCAAGAGAAGATACCGTTGCAAGCCAAACACCGAGTTTATATATTGACAAATTTCAACATGAGCTTCGCAGTTACATTTGGTCTATTGTCGATGTCCCCGGTGATGGCTATTGCGGATTTCATGTGCTTGCAAGACATCTTGGTTATGATGACAAAGACGGATGGAGACGGGTGAGGCAGGAGCTGTACAAGGAGTTAGAGACTCATCTTCCATTCTACTCCCGCATCCTAAGTGAAGAAACAGTTGCAAGTTTGTTGTTAAGTATCCCTTGCACCGACAGTGTTATCGAGAAAAAACTACTACATGTCAGTCCCGTTTGCCGACTATTTATTTGCTAATAGGTACATGATACCTGTTGTACTTATCTTGCCGAGTATTACCAATACATTCTTTCCGATGTGCGCTCCTCCGACGGACCACAGACATTCTAACCTATGTACTATAGGTCTAATCGGGGATCACTTCGTTATACTAAAGATGATTGCTCATTCTCTGATTCCTCCACCTTCAACAGTTTGGTACAAAAGAGCACCGATCGAAGCCATTGCTTGGACCACACCTTTCGTTGATCAGATCAACCATTGTAAGAAGTTGTTGAAGTTTGAGGAGCCAAGAGACTTACATGCTGACTACTACGACATCGAAGTCGACTGAGTATAGATATATTTACAGTTTGACATTTTGTATATGGAGGACCACTTTTGTATACAGTGAAATATAAAGTCCACTAATATATATGGAGTAAATTTTGTATACAGTAAATTTCGTGTATTGGACTTACCTATATGGAGTACAACTTTTGTATACAGTGAAATATGAAGTTCAGTATGTTATATGTGTTTACCTGTGTGCTATTTGTGTTATATGTGTTTACCTGTGTGCTATCTGTGTTATATGTGTTTATATGTGTGCAAGTATATACGGCAAAATATACCAATTTGTTAAAGTATCAAACTAAGTATCAGGACTGCCACCCCTTGGCAGTCCTACACTTAAGTAGGACTGCCAGGGTGCTGGCAGTCCTACTTGAAACTTGCTGTCACAGAGAGTTTCAAATAGGATTACCAGCACCCTGGCAGTCCTACTTAAGTGTAGGACTGCCAGGGGGGGTGCCAGCCCTATTTGAAACTCTCTGTGACAGAGAGTTTCAGTTTGAAACTCTCATCACAGATACTTATAAATAGGACTGCCACCCCCTGGCAGTTCTAATTAAAACTTGCTATCACAGAGAGTTTCAAATATTACTGCCAGCACCCTGGCAGTCCTGATACTAAATCACAACTACATATCAAATACTTTACAAACACTCCTCAAGCTTGGCCAACAACTTAAGTTTCCAAACATAAATAACAACTACATATCAGACAACTTCTTATCCAACAAGTACATAAATAACAACATAAATCACAACTACATATCAGACAACTACATATCCTTCAAAATATCAACTTCAAAAAAATAACATAAATAACAACTACAAATCCTTCAAAAGTCTGCCCAACAACTTAAGTTTCTAAACAACAAATTTATCCTTCAAGTTTCAAACAACAAAAATATCCTTAAAAAACATCCAGATTACATCCAACTTATGCCTGAAAATCCAACTACATATCATGTCGGGCCTTTGAACGAGACTCCATATTATTCATGAAGGGGAACTCGACCACGTCGTTGATGCGATCAAGCTCGTTGGCGATCGCGACACTAGTGTCACTTTGGCAACCTCTCCGGAGTGTCTTGGCCAATTCCTTCGCCTTTTGATACTGTAAATGAAAGTATAAGTGAATTAAGTATACAAACATGGAAATCTCAGTCTAATTACAAATACAGAACTCACCATCCTCACCAACCCAGCATACAAGACATTTTTGGAAGGAAGAGCTCCAATTGCTCCGACGGCCACGGGACCCGGGTTTGTAGGGTTCGACAACTTAGGATGTCCGACCCCCAGGAAGTACGGCATGTAGTCCTCGCTGCAGTCGGCCATCAGGGTGACCGGTCGTCTTTCAGATTCCCGAAGTACATGTCGTTGCTACTCGGAGTAAAAGTCGGTCACCCAGTCGAAATTTATCGGTTTGTAATTTAAAGGTTGGGCTCCGTACGGAGGCTCCAACATTCGTAGTGTGCGCTTCGGCACAGTTTGCATAAAGCCAAACTGACGAAGTACTCTATCGGGCATGTACGGCTCCGTGATCTCATAGCATGTGATCATGCCATGAAATAAAGAAACTGGTTGGACCTCACGATTCTGCTCGCGTAAATCCCAGTATGGATTCCAAACAATC
The DNA here is from genome assembly GCA_029216955.1 of Iris pallida. NCBI lineage: Eukaryota > Viridiplantae > Streptophyta > Magnoliopsida > Asparagales > Iridaceae > Iris > Iris pallida. The sequence goes on along the minus strand of JANAVB010038020.1, from coordinate 8,215,905 downwards.
TGTAGGAAGACAGTTAACAACAAAACAAAATTAACATGAAAAAGCAAGTCAAAATTTAGTACCTCTTCTGGCACCAAATTGTCTAGTACTTCACGAATGGAAGCCAGTGTTTGCCAATTTTTGGTTTCCAGCTGGGATGGCCTCCATCGAGACACTCTAGGAAGGTTTTTAACATACTCTGGCTTCAGGTCACCTCGTCTGAGCATCAAAAAGTGCTCGTATATCCATGCCTATTCAATTTATAAATGAATAGTCAAAAAATAAAAACAAAATGAAGTATACGAGATTAAATTGTTAGAAGTTTTCTTACATATAGTAGAGTCTGACAGCTGGCCATTGTCTTAGTCCCGACACGGGATGCGATGCCGAGCTCGCGGTAAAGATTGACTAGGATACCGCTTCCCCGGGATATATCAATGAAGTCATCCACTTCAGATAAATTAAGCATGTACCTAGCATGTATCGATGTTCCGGACTTGTCCGGAATGCCGATCGTTCCTAGGACGAACAACATGTACGCATGGGCCACCGTGTCGACCATATCATCGTCATCGTCATCCACCTCCATATCCATGAAGTGGTCCAGTAGAAATGACAGAGGAATTCCATATGACTTCTTGAAGCCTGACAGAGTTGTAAAACTGGTAGCCTGAAGTCCAAGGTGACTTGAGACAAACTTGACGATCTTTTCGTACCATTTCACAGATTTCTCATTGGTGTAATGTTCTTTGGTCATGACGCGCCCGGTCACTGGCAGCTCCAGTATCTGGTTGACATCGTCAAGTGTAATGGTCATCTCCCCTGCTGGAAGATGAAATGTGTTGGTCTCCGGGTGCCATCTCTCCATAAAGGCGGATATGAGGGCACTATCCATTATCCTATAAGCATTTTGTGCCAAATTGTGCAAGCCGCTCGGTATGATTTTGCTCTTGACGGCCTCCGATAAGCTTCCAAACTGCCAGGACACGATTTTCTTCCCGTGACTCACAGCCCTAAGGATACAATATGTCCTCTGTATATCGAACAACAAAAAAACATAACAATTATGAAATACATATATATATAGTATACTAAACTGCTAACTTACAAACGTTATGTACATACTGGGTTCTTTCATATTTCATACGCAATGTGGTTCTCAAAAGAAACCAACATTGAGCAACCGGACGGACGGACAGGCGGCTCAGAAGGATCGGCCTCCTCAGATGGAGCAGAACCGCCTTGACGTGATAGGAGTCGGCCAATTGGCACGTCGTCGTCGTCATCGGAAGAACGTGTAGGAGTAGGAGCTCGTTGCTTCGACTGAGCTTGACGTGCCGGTGGCGGCGTCCGAGACCGAGCTTGGGGCACCGGTTCGAACATTGTAATCGGACGCTCGAGAGGACGTCCCTCACGTTCCTTTCGCTTTGACGCGGTGGGCCGTATTCTTTTGTTAGCGGCCGGAGGACTGCAGGACAACGTACAGTTATTAAATAATAGAAACAGAAATAGGACATGCAGTTACCCACCTCCCCTCCCGCATATGAGCATCATGCAGTTACCCACCCCCTCCATATGAGCAACATAGAGTACCAACCCTCCCCCCTCCCCCCAATTTCTACCCCCATATCTCATTACATTAGGACTGCCAGGCCTGTGGCAGTCCTAATGTAAAGCAGGACTGCCACAGTCCCGGCATTCCTCTTTCATAAGAGGACTGCTAGGACTGTGGCAGTCCTGCTTTATATTAGGACTGCCACAGGCCTGGCAGTCCTAATGTATTCAAGCCCGACTGTAGCAGCCGAACGGCCAAAACGAGATGCTCGTTTGTCGTCTTCTAGGGTTAGAGTTTCAAGAAAAAATGTGGGTTTGTCGTGTTCGAAAATTCCTTTCATGAACCATAAAGAGATTCTAAACCTAATTTACAAATTTTTTTAGAGAATTAAAAATATTCTATGATTTTGAATAGAATGTAGAAAATTCTTGAAGAAATTAGGGAAGAACGTACCTAGATTTCGGTTGCTTCGACTTGCGTGTCATCTCTTCGAATCTAGGAATGTTGTTGAAAATTTTTTAGTGGGAGAATTGGGAGTGGAGTGGTGGAGGAGAAGAAAGTAGGATTTTGGGAGAGGGAGAGGGAGAGCTTTTTTTTTTTTTTTTTTCCTTTTAGTGGAGAGAGTGTAATATATAAAATGGGAAAGAATGGAGGGTTTGGGGGGTTGGGCTGCCCCCAAGCAAAATGTGGATGCTTTCCAGCAAAATCTTCACCTTCTTGGGCTGCCCCCAAGTAAGGGCTGCCCCTAAGTAAAAAGGGTGGTGCCCTTAGAAAAAACCTTTTTATAATCAACATATGAGAAGGAGATTCATGAGAAAGAAAAATAATATGGGTGTGAGAATATCAGTAGAATATATCATATGCACTCGCAAAGTGGCGACAAAGCTCACATTTAAGCAAACTAAACAAAAGAAATATCATCACGACTTGTGCCCTCCTCCTCCTCCTCCCTTCTTATTCTTCTTGTTCTTCTTCTTCGAGGGAGAGAGTTCACATCAATGGCGGCGAATCTCAAGCCCGGAAGCCGCCCGCCGTGGGTCGGGCTGGCGGCGGCGGTGTGGGTGCAGGTGGCGGCGGGGAGCGCCTACAACTTCCCCCTCTACTCCCACTCCCTCAAGTCGGTGCTCGGATACAATCAGCGGCAGCTCACCATGCTCGGCGTCGCCAACGACGTCGGCGAGAACTTCGGCATGGTCCCGGGGGTCCTCTGCAACCGCTTCCCCCCCTGGCTCGTCCTCCTCATCGGCGGCGTTTCGTGCTTCCTCGGATACGGCGTGCTTTGGCTTGCCGTGTCGGATACCGTTTCCGGGATGCCGTACTGGCTGGTTAGTTGGTTTTCTGTGATTTTTATGGTTGTTGCCAATGTGCTGTATGGTAGGTTCGAGTGCTTTTTTTGTTTGGGGCATTTCTTCGGACGCTTCTGCTTCAGTATCCTCAACTTGTGAATAGGGATGTCCACTCAGTTTAACCGAATAATCTCAAAACTGTATAATTCGGTCTTTGCCAAACCACGTTGCATTCAAAAAGGAAAAAAAAAAAGAGAGAGTAAATTTTAAAATTAAATTGTGGCACAAAATATCTATACTACTATACAGTAAAGAAAAGTTAGGGTTCACCGAGAAAGCTTTTTTTCCCCAAAAATGTTCTTTTTTATATTTACTAATCAAAATTGTTTTCATTAAATTTAACATGAGCAGGTAATTACGTATAGAAAATAAATAAATAAAGGAAGATGTTGTTTGGTATTTTGAAGCTTATCTAAATATTTTGTTATAAGCTGTGGTTGTAAGTTGCTCTTATAAGCTGCTGACCGAACATGTTTGCACTTTTAATAAATGTTGGGATAAAAATGCTTTCACTACCGAAATTATATATATATATATATATATATATATATATATATATATATATATAGGGAAGGGATATTGTACCAAACTTATTGCATCAATTGTTGCACCAAACAATCTCAACTACACATTTATTTCTATCATGTGGTTATAAAGCATTCCATAAAGTTGTTGCCTATATATATATATATATATATATATATATATATATATAAAATTTTTGAAATGGTAAATCTATATCTACTGCTCGACATAAGCTCGATTTTTTTTTTATATTATAGTTCTCCTTGGATCGTGTCCATGTCTATTTATTTGCAGGCTGTTACTCGATTCTTGCCTCAGTTGCATCATTCCTCAATCTGGATTGCATCTACTATTTGTTTGCCATGAACAAAAAGTTGAAGAACTTGTTCTGATTCTCTGAATGCCTTCTGAATGCCTGTGTGTTGATAATCTGGGGTTGCCAATCAAGAAGCAGTCGAAGTCCCAAATGAAGGAAGACTTCTTCTATTTATAGGCTGGTAGAATGAACCACCCGTGCGCACATATGCGATGCGCGCATGGATTTTTGGCGCGCAGAAGCGCTGCGCGCACGAAGATATAACTGAATTTGTTGTAACTGCACTGTTGGACTGTGGATGAGCTGATGTGACAGTTGTTGAGATTCGTTTGTTGCTGAGGTTTTGGGTGATTGACACCTGTTCATAAACATTACTGAGTTAATGCCACGTGGCGTGTGCACATTGTTCAAAGATCTCATTCTGTTGAAACAAAATAGATTTGATCGTATCTGAGAGATACTGCACTCTGGCCACGTGGCATCCTTCAACAAGAGCTGCGTTTTGAGGATGCTATGAGAGCTGCGCTTCTAGGCGTCGTGGAGGCTGAGCTTTTAAGCTCTGCTGTTGAAGCTGTGCTTTTGAGCTCTGCTGTACAAGCTGTGCTTTGGAGCGCTAGAGTGGCTACGCTTTTGGGTGCGTTGAAGGCCGTGCTTTCGATTGAATCGACGACGAGTATCTGACATCCGACATCTGGCTATTGACAGCTGTCTAATAATAGCTGTCTCCTGACATTTGTGTCAGCATACCATAAATATTGAAGTGATTGTCCGGGGTTACGTGCCTATGAGGCTGCGCCTTTGGGTGCTGCACTTTCTACTGTTCCAAGGCGCTGCACTTTTTGAAGCTGCATCTTTGGGACACTTGGGCTCCCATAGACTGCGCTTTTTACTGCTCAAGGTGCTGCATTTTTTGGAAGCTGCGTCTTTAGGACACTTGGGCTCCCATAGACTGCGCTTTTGAGGCTGCGCTTTTTGGGACGTTTAGGTCAAAGCTCCTTAATTTCTGCCGCTACATGAGGTTCGAGAAGTGATGACTTGACCAAGGACTTAGTCAAAAATCTCATTAATAATATTTATTGTTATAAATACTAGGTTTATCCAATTAACTCATAGCCTTTGATTGGCTGTCACTTGGCGTATGGGTTTGACCACACACAGCCTATAAATAGGGATATTTTTAGGGCACAACCCAATCGTGCACCCTTCTTCCCTATTTCATGTCGAAGATGACGCTGTACCTCGATGACTGCCAATCTTTTCCTTGGCAAACTTGGCAGAATTTGTGCCAGTCGTAGGCTAAGATTGTAGATCTCTTTGTTCAAATAAGTGGCGAGTTGATGAAGGAGTCTTCGAGATGAACTCAGCTGACTGTGGACGGAGTTGTCCCTGTTCATGCAGCATGCTAGCTGTGTTTTGCCCCGAGACGACATCGTTCAACATGCTAGCTGTGTTTTGCCCCGAGACGACATCGAGTGCCAAGATGTTGAATACAGGATCTTGGATTGATTGCCATTCTGAGCTTTGTTCAGTCAGCGACTATGAGCTGCACTGAGAAAATGTGCTTTTCTTGGCCTACATTGTTGGGGCAACGAGAAAATGCGCTTTTCTTGGCATACATTGTATGCTGCGCTTTTGTCTGCTGCGCTTTCTTGGCATGCATTATGAAATGCTGCGCTTTTCTTGGCATATATTGTATGCTGCGCAGTAGGTAGATAGCTTTTTTTGTAATCATGAACTTTAATGAGAACTATATAATAGACTTCCACTTGTAATCATGATTATCAATGAAAAAGCATCTTTTGTGCGCTTCTCTTGCGACTTTTGTACTACATTTTTCAATACTGTCTTGTTTATCTGATGTGCGCAGCAGTTTGTGGCCCACTTCTTTTGTAGATGCTGTGCTTTGTTTTAGCTTACTGTGCGTATTCTGAATTTTTTCATGCTTCTACAAGACCTCCTTCAAAGTTTTCAAACTTGGATAAGTTTGGAATTCTTTAAAGAAAAAGCATGAAATGACACGTGGATGAGGAGTGCGCAGCACTACACTGACAGGCTATCATCATTTAAAGCAGCGAGTAACTGTCAGCAATTAGTGCTTTGGCCGTCATTTATTAATGATAATGACTCCTCGTTTTTCGGAAGAAATCAAGAATGATTTCATTCCACCACTGCATGCGTTTCGAAACGTCTTCTCAGACCCGAAGCGTCTCTTGGTCTCATCTGCTGACACGTGTCTTCACCCTGATTTTTGGAGAGAAGAACTTTACTTTGTTCATTTTCTCTGAACCTTTTAAAGAAAGACTTCTCCTCCTTCCCTAAGCAAAACCCCTAGCTTTTCTCTATGGCATCTAAGAGTCCAAGAGCTCCCAAAGTTCCTAAGGCCAGTACTGCGAGCACTAGCAAGGCCAAGGAGAAGAGGCCGGCAGTCGAGGCCGTTGCCACCGACACTGTTCTGGTCATTGATGAGCACACGCACTCCGATGTGCGAAAAGCTGTTGCGGGTAGGCTTCCAGTATTCGTTTTGACAGAGGTGGCCTGAGATAGGTGATCATGCATAAGTGTTTGCTTTCAAAGCAACATTTCGAAATATGCACCGATACCCTATTTGCTGATGCGCATGGGCACTACTTTTCGAAGTAGCGTCTGGAAGATGCATTGATGCTCCTTTGCTGATGCGCATAGGCACTACTTTTCGAAGTAGTGTCTGGAAGATGCATTGACGCATGCTGACGCACATGGCTACTGAACAATGCCTGTGCTGAAGCTTGCTTGCTGATGCATATGGCCACTGAACAGTGCCTGCGCTGAAGCTTGCTTGCTAATGCGTGTAGTGCCCCGTCCCTACATCGTGTCCCGTTCTCCGTCCACGGGGTGCGCGAGAAAAGAATACTGTCGCCATCGATTCGGTCGAAACCGATAGGTCGGGATTGATCGAATCAGTCGAACGGGAACGGTTGAATTAAGATTCATTCTCCGTTATGGAATGGCTTCTTCGGAACCAAGTGCCATATTCAGCGGGTTGCGCCTCAAGGATAGACTCTACGACTGAGTCGGGAGAGACCTCCCGTTGCTCTTGTTTTCATGCCGTACTTGTGTTGGTTTTGGCTTTGGTTTTCTGAATGCGTTTTCGTGAATGTTTTCGATGGTTTTCATGGCTTGCATTTCGAACTCGCATTTCATATCGAACTCCTTGAATAATACAGTGTTCTAATCGGTTGCTTGTGCGATTTCAGGTAATCGCGTAGGCGACGTCTAGTGCGACCAAGCAAGTCTCTCGCCTCAAGCAAACTCAAGATGAGTGGCTGACCTTTCTCTTCTTGACCTCCCCTTTCTTAGTTCAATCGATAACCTTATCGCGAATGAAATAATAGATGCAAAGCCACGGACACACTGTAAATTTGTAGAACTGTGTTAACAAAAGATTGACTCAAATAAGGTGGTACCATGACAAGGCGGGACACGATGTAATGGTCAAGTTCTCAAAAGAAATGTAGACTATGCCTTAATAACTAAATTGTTCTAAGCACGGTCATAGACAACTTGTCGACAAGGTAAAAGTTTCCTCGAGCGGCAACCCGGGGCCACGGGACCGTTTCGGCCTAGGAGAAAACAAGGTATAGCTGTGCTGGATGATAGCACGGGTTAGGCGGAGACTTGCAACGGGGCTCGCTACTTGCGTTGAAAGGGCCCCGACTAACAAAGCTATAAGTCCAGGATGGCTTGTGATGTCAGTGACCAATCACACATAAATTGCACACGCTATGCTAGCGATAACAATTGACAGGGAAGAACATGGTAAGTCTCACATTGCACGGCACGCTCTGTCGTGGGTAAGTTCTAGCGTAGTTTACATTATGCTTGTCTGAAATTCATTAGGATGGTTAGAAAGATTCACCAACTAAGTCATATAAACTCTTTAATCAAATGAGAGCATAGAACTTAATTTGCCACGCACTAGTACAAAGTGTAATGTACTGATCCTCCCTCTCCACACAGGTACCCCGAACCAAGAAGGGCGTGCCACTTAAGCTCAAGGCGACGCAAGTACATTGAAGTCTCGTCCGTGTGTTGAAGTCTTGTTTTTGAATCCTTTTGAAGACTCCACATTCAGTCCAGAAGAAATGGCGTCTCGACTCCCCACTATTCCAGGTCCTTGGGGATGTTTTGTTTGTAAAGGAGGATGTAATATATGGAACGACTATCTCATCAGTGTTTATTTTGTAATCGAGTCATGTTGTAGCCCGCACGACAATGATTGTAATGGAGTCTTGTAAATGAAGTTTTATTATCAATGAAAACAAAAGTTTCTCTCATTTCAATGTGTTCAATTTCTCTGCGTACTCTATTTGATGTTGTGTTTCGGATAACCTTATGACTATGCCTTGTGCGATCGCAACTTAGGTTCGTACGACATCACGTCCGGGGGACGACTATCGATTCTTCGGAATCGGGACGTGATATAATGGTATCAGAGCACGACTTTACATCATTTTGGCCTTCCGTCTAGAGTCTCAAAGTCAAACCTTTGACATCGCATCGATGAGATAAGTTGATCCATACAATGAGTCCGAAATATCTTGAGACTAATGTGTGTGTCTACGTATTGCAGAAGTGACGGAACCCGTGGCAGAAACCGCGATCGAGCAAGAACAAAGTGCTTCGAGCGGTTCGAGCAGCTCGCGTTCCGGACCTTCTAACAATGCCATCGAGAGAATGTTGCGCATGATGGAGGCGCAGCAAAAACAGTTCGAGAACCGACATCAGCAGACGGAGGCGCGACAGGCCCAATTTGAAGCTCGCTTCGATGCTCAAACCAAAATACAGCAAAAGCAGCTTGATACTCTACAACAGATCGTCCAGACGATTGTGGCCAATGGAAACTCCGCAACTGTGCCTACTGTCACCGAGCCGACGGGTCAACCCACCGAAGTCGATCGAGAGGAGCCCGAGCGTCAACGGGCGGCACCGAAAAGATACAACTTTGAAGTGTCAGAATTCAAGAAAGCGTGTCGCACTTCCTTTAGCGGTACCGAAGGCCCTTCTATGGCAATCGATTGGTTGGAAGAGCTGGAAGATCACTTCGAGCTCCTCGGCATTGAAGAATCCAAGCAAGTCGTCTGCGCACAACTTCAACTACGTTTGAATGCGCACGACTAGTGGGGCGTGCACAAACGAGCGATCCGACGCGACAACAACTCAGCGCCGATCTCTTGGGCCACATTCCGCAAAGCCTTTGAAGTCGAGTACCTTCCCTCCGTCGTTCGTCAAGAGAAGGAAAATGAATTCATGCAGTTGAGCCAAGGGAACCGGACAGTAGAACAGTATGCCGCAGAATTCAACAAATTATCTAAATTTGCTGGTGCGTTTCTTCCTGCAGAGGAGTGTCGTGTGCGACGGTTCGAAGTGGGTCTACGACGCTCTATCGGTGCTCATGTAGCGGTTTCAGAGTACAAGACCACGGACGATGCTCTAAATCATGCCCTCCGCCTTGAGAGCCAGTACCCTTCCGTTGCTGCAGACGTTGTGCACAATTCCAACTACAAACGTCCTAGCTATACGGGAGGCAACAATCATGCGTCAAAGCGTCCAGACCATGGCGGCTACCAGGGACATAACCTATCATCTCGTTGTGCCAAGTGCCATTCCTTTGGGCACAATGCCAGCAAGTGCTTTGTCCTCGAAGGAGGATGCTTCTTTTGCGGACGGAAGGGTCCTCAACCCACTTAGCCCAACAACCGGGACGAAGCGTTCGCCTCAGACACGGTAGTGACAGGTATATTAAATTTCAATAATGTGTCTGCTCGTGTACTATTTGATTCAGGCGTTTCGCATAGTTTTATATCGGCGGACTTCGCCGTCGAGCACAAATTTCCTATGATATCGTTAGACCTCGACCTTAGCGTAAGTGTACCTTCGGGCACGCCAATACTCACGAACTTAGCCTGCGGTGGTGGAATCATCTGTATAGGGGGTCAAAAGGTCGGTCTTGACGTGATAGTTCTGGATATGAAGGACTATGACATCATTCTGGGAATGGATTGGCTCCACCCTTGCAACGCCACCATTGACTGCGTAGGAAAGAAGGTCACCTTCCGCATACCTGGAGTGCCCGAATTCTGCTACTTGTGTGGTAAAGCATCGTCGACGTGTATGGTGATTTCGGCAATTTCTGCTCGGAGAATGCTGCATTCAGGATGCGAAGGCTACTTGGCGTCCGTTCGAGACACGCGACTGGATGGTGCAAACGTGGGTCAGGCCGACGTTGTGCAGAATTTCCTGACGTATTCCCGGACGAGCTACCTGGAATGCCACCCGATCGAGAAATCGAATTCACCATCGATACATTTTCCGACACCCGGCCGATTTCAAAAGCTCCGTACATAATGGTCCCAACAGAATTAAAAGAACTCAAAGTACAACTACAGGAATTACTTGACAGAGGATTCATCCGTCCAAGTGTCTCACCGTGGGGTGCGCCTGTGCTATTTGTCAAAAAGAAGGATGGATCGATGCGGCTCTGCATCGACTATCGTGAATTGAATAAGGCCACCGTCCGGAACAAATACGCCTGCCCCGCATCGACGATTTGTTTGATCAGCTCCAAGGTGCCACGGTATTTTCGAAGATTGATCTTCGATCGGATTTTCACCAGCTCAAGGTCAGGCCAGAGGGCGTGCCGAAGTCTGCCTTCCGCACTCGTTACGGCCACTATGAGTTCTTGGTGATGCCATTTGGCCTAACGAATGCCCCTGCCGCCTTCATGGATCTAATGAATCGGGTGTTTCGTCCGTTCCTCGATAAATTTGTAGTAGTCTTCATAAACGATATCCTTGTCTACTCGAAGGATCGAGCGCAACACGCAGAACATCTGCAGACCATGCTCCAGACCCTCCGAGAGAATCAGTTGTTTGCGAAGAGGAGCAAGTGTGAGTTCTGGCTGAACAACGTATCTTTTCTTGGGCACATTATCTCTGCTGAAGGCATTTCAGTCGATCCGAAGAAAGTTGAGGCAGTTGTTGATTGGAAATGGCCTGCGTCTGTCAGTGAAATTCGAAGCTTCCTCGGTTTGGCGGGATACTATAGACGCTTCGTGAAGAACTTCGCGAAGATCGCATCGCCCTTGACTCGCCAAACCCAAAAGGGAGTCGCGTTCGTGTGGTCAGACGACTGTGAAGCTTCGTTCCAGAGCTAAAACAACGGCTCGTTTCGGCCCCAATACTCGCTCTTCCTGAAGGGACCGAGGGATTTCAAATCTTCAGCGATACTTCTGGCCAGGGCTTGGGGTGTGTGCTTATGCAGCAGGATAAGGTGATATCTTTTGCTTCCCGACAGCTGAAGCCGCACGAGAAGAACTACCCCACGTACGACCTAGAACTAGCGGCGATTGTGTTTGCGTTGAAGCTGTGGCGTCACTATCTTTATGGCGTGGCGTGCAAGATTTATACGGACCACAAGAGCCTCAAGTATCTCTTCACCCAGAAAGAACTGAATTTGCGGCAGAGGCGTTGGCTGGAACTGATTAAAGACTACGATTTGTCGATCGACTATACGCCGGGTAAGGAAAATGTTGTGGCGGATGCGCTGAGTCAGAAGTACCTAGCTTCACTATCCATCAACAGTCGACTGCTGCATGATTTGAAAGAAATGGGCATTGAACTCCGAGTTCGATTTAGAGACGTGGAACTAGCGCAACTGCGGCTAGAACCGAGCCTATTGGAGAAAATCAAGTCTGCTCAGAAGGACGATCCATACCTGGAGAAGATGCAGAAGCTGATATCCACGAGAAACGCGTCCGACTTTGCAGAGGACGAGTCGGGAGTGTTGCGAGTGAAAGGTCGGCTATGTGTTCCGGATGACGCAGAACTTAGAAAGGAGATAATGTCAGAGGCGCATTATGCAAAATATTTCTTGCATCCTGGTAGCACCAAGATGTATAAGGACCTCCGCATTGTCTTTTGGTAGCACGGCATGAAGAGGGATGTGGCGCTCTTTGTGTCGCAGTGTATGGCCTGTCAGCAAGTTAAAGCTGAGCACCAGCGACCGGACGGGGAGATGCAGAACCTTGCCATTCCAGAGTGGAAGTGAGATCATGTCACTATGGACTTTGTTGTTAGCATGCCGAAGACGCCACGGGGGAACGATGCCGTCTGGGTCATCATCGATCGATTAGCCAAGTCAGGGCACTTCATTGCCATTAAAGTCACTTGGAGCGTCGACCGCCTTGCTCAGATATATCTTGATGAAATAGTTCGGCTGCACGGGGTCCCAGTATCTATCGTCTCAGATCGGGATGGACGGTTCGTGTCACGCTTCTGGTGTAGCCTTCACTCAGCGTTGGAGACCAAGTTAAAGTTTAGCTCAGCTTATCATCCTCAGACCGACGGCCAAACAGAGCGGGTGAATTAGATTCTCGAAGACATGTTACGATTCTGTGCGATCGACTTGAAGTCAAGCTGGGACGTTCATCTACCGCTGGCCGAATTTGCAGATAACAACAGCTACCAGTTCAACATCCAAATGGCGCCGTATGAAGCTTTGTACGGCCGGAAGTGCAGATCGCCCAGTGTTCTAAAAATCGGCCTAGGCGGCCGCCTAGGCGGCGCCTAGGCGCTAGGCGGCCGCCTAGGCGGCGCCTAGGCGCTAGGCGGCCGCCCGCCGCACCGAAAACCCCCTAGGCGGCGGTCCTAGGCGGTTTCGGTCTAGGCGGCCCCTAGGCGGCCCTTAGGCGGCCAATTTTTTTTAAAAATTCAAAAAAAAAATGGAAACAAAATTACATACTTACCTGTCGCCGTCGCCGCCGCCGCCGTGGTCGTCGCCGCCGTGGTCGTCGCCGTCGTCGTCCGTGGTCGTCACCACCACCACCACCGCCACCGTGGTCGTCGCCGCCGTGGTCGTCGCCGTCGTCGTTGCCGCCGCCGCCGCCGCCGCCGCCGTCGTCGTCGTCGTAGTCGCCGGTGGTGGCGGCGGCGGCTGGTGGTGGTGGTGGTGGCGGTGGCTGCTGCTGCTGCTTCTGTTGGTGGTGGCGGTGGCGGTGGTGGTGGTGGTAGTGGTGGTGGTGGGAGGGGAGAAGGAGAGGGGAGCGGAGGAGGAGAGGAGGAGGAGGAGAGGAGAGGGGAGGTGGTGGGAGGAGGAGGAGAGGAGAGGGGAGGTGGTGGGAGGGGAGGAGGAGAGGGGAGGGGAGGGGAGGAGGAGGAGGAGGAGGAGAGGAAAGGGGAGGAGGAGGAGCGGAGGTGTCACGCCCCAGTACCGAAATACGGAGACGGACTAGGCCAGCTACTCCATATGAGGTACGTAACGTCATACGGCGATCGTGGCTGTCGAGAGACTAGGGGGTACATGCTACAATCAAGTCTCCTATGGTCCCACAGAGTTCTATGTCTCAATCAATCAAATCACATCAACAAACAGATGAACATTAAAGATAAAGCAGTAAGGCGTCCCCGACGCTTCATCAAAATGATCATGAGAGACTAGCTTTATAATTTAGCTATCTCAGAGAGTCAGGAGTACAAAGTTATACACAGCTGCAGTCTGTTTAATTACAATTCTGTACTGACACAAAATATCAAGTAATCCGGCTAACAGGCGCCGGTGGCTAAACGCCGCAAAAGTATAAGCAGGAGTGGTGGAGAAGAAACCTACTCGAGTCCCCGAACTGCCATGCTCCTAGTATGCACCATGGATGTCAGGGAGGAAGATCGTGTCCTCAGGCTCTGCTACGGGATCTGGCCAAACAAAACCAGCGGGGTCAGCCCCGAATAGCAAGTACCGCCAAAGGGGCACAAGAGTTAAGACTAAAAAACCCAGTTAATAGAATGATTGATAATAGTAATACTTATGCTACTATTATAGGGTAGCGCAACATCCTCGAACCCATATGGCACCCTTACAACCAAACAAGGACAAAAGGTGCCGCATGGAGTCGGGACGTGTCGTACTCTATAACTTTCACATAAGTTAAAAGGTATAAACAATAAAATCTCCTGATCGTGACTTCGGTCGATAGCCTATCGCAGCACAATAACCAACCCAACAATCAAACAAGAACATGGGTTGGATCATGTACCATGATAGACCATGTTCCTCAGTCATTCACAGAAGTAGCAGTTCACAACCAGAATAAGTCTTCCGTTCATAACTTCGGTCCACAGCCTATCATAGTACGATAACCAACCCAACAATCAAACAAGAACATGGGTTGGATCACGTACCATGACAGTCCGCTTCCCTCAGTTATTCACGGAAGGTAATAGGATACAAGCAAGTCGTTTTCACGGCCAATCAAGTCTACGAGTTTCTAGTAGGACGAGGTTATCCTCGCATCATGTTATTTAGAAATCCTCAGATCGTATTTTTCCAGCAAGGCTAGCCAACCCAGGGGTTCGCGTAGACAGGTATGATTGAGCACAGGTCCCTCGTAAGGCCACCTTGCTAAAACATATAATATATAGCAGGAATTAATCGGATACAGTCATCCACTCGTTGCAGATGACACAGTATCCGTGGAGACCAGCCGGCGCGTCAAGACAGTATCTCAAGGCGGCTGGTGTAACACGATCTCGGGATTTTGCCCTCCCCATGCATCTAGTATATTTAGTTGCCTAATTTAACCCTAGGTGAAATCTTGGACTTTCATACTGTGGCCTGCATGGTTATCCTCCTAAAGTCGTACTTTAGTACGAGTACCCCAAAGAGGATCTATGTCAATCAGTATGTCAACATGTTCTACCCTCCTTAGTGTAATGCATCATTGCAAATACGCCACGTGGAGTTACGAGTCATTTGTCGAGCATGAACAAGAACTGGGACATTCAGGTACATGTATCAGGTAGGAACACTTTGTTCTCCGGGGTCATATTAGTGCTCATCTCATGCTCGGGACAAAAGACGTAAGGATATAAAATGGACATATAATATATATATAATAATAATAATAATAATAATAATAAGATAACAAGATAGGGCACAAAATTTCATGCGGCTCAAAGGGAGTGAGTCCATGTGGCTGGGTCAATACAGGTTCATGCGGCTGGGACTGCACGCTCATGCGGCTCAGGGAGCCCAAGGCGCATGCGGCTGGAAAGGCGGGTTCATGCGGACGAAGGGGTGTCAGCTTATGCGGCTGCGAAGGGAGCAATCGCCAGGCGGCCGGGGTTCAACAGCATATGCGGCTATGATCAGACGAAGTCCTATGCGGCTGAGCATGGGCGATACATATGCGGCTGGATGATGGATGGGCTTTATGCGGCCCAAAACAGTAGCGCATATGCGGCTGGGTGCAAAAGAACTCATGCGGCTGAAAGCTAGCCGCATGAAGTCCATGCGACTCAAGATAACAGGGGCTCATGCGGCTGAGTCTGAAGAAGGCTATGCGGCTCAATTACTTGCCGCATGAAGATTCATGCGGTCAAGTACTCAAGCAAGTCTTATGCGGCTAGGAAGGACCTTCCATGCGGCTGAGCTCGAACGAGTCTCATGCGGTTGGAAAGGCCATGCGGCCAGAGACTTGCCGCATGAGGATTCATGCGGTCAAGTACTGCTCTTCTTCTCCACTTGTCCGAGAAGAGGAGCCAAGCAACCATGGCTTCCAAACTACACAAAACCTTCATCCGGAGCCCAAATCGGAACTTCCTTAGGTCAAAATGGGGTAGAACGAGATCCTCTACAACATGGAACCATCAAAAGTAGGAAATAACAAGATTAAGTAGATCAAAACCCAAGAAATCCGAAAATAAAGTAAACCTTGATCTACAAAAATCAAAGCTTCAAAATGAAAACTTCCAAGTTCTAAACTAGTATAGGTTGAGGAGAAGAACATGTTTTGGCAAATAGTTTTGTAAGAAATCATTGACAAAATTATGGATCCATCTCTTGAGCAAGTTGGTACTTGCCTTGGTTGATGGAGGAAATATTTGGTTGGTGGAGGAAATAAATGAGAGGAAGTAAATGAGAGGAGAGAGAATGAGATGAGTTATATATATAGATCTTGGACCCATGGGTTCATGATGAACCATTGGTGAACCAAGAATAGGTTACCCAAATGAGCCAAAACTGTAGGCCCAAATGCAGAAAATAAATTAGGAAATAATATTTTGTCAAATATTTTTGGAAAATGTATGAAGAAAGACAGCATAATAAATATAGTATAAATACAAGGTAAATACAATTTATCGGTATACGTATTAAAATATGTATTCCAGGATCGGGGAGTGACATCTCTACCCTTCTTAGAAAAATTCCGTCCTCGGAATTCCAGCCAAGACAGGATAGTGAAATCAGGGCAAGCAAGGCTCAATCATATATAAGTTAACTATCATAGCAGTTATTATCATACATCACAAAGTGCAAAACAAGCAGGTGCAGATAAGCATGGAATCGTGTCAATAAGGTGCAAAAATATACCTTATCAGTCAAACAAATGCGGATACCGAGATTTGATCTCGTCCTCGCGCTCCCAGGTTGACTCTCCCGGAGAGTGATGGTTCCAAGAAATACGGACAAGGTTTATCGTCCGATTCTTGAGTACCTTCTCTCGCCGGTCTAAAATAGATACGGGTTGTTCCTCGTAGGTTAGGTCGGTACCAACGACTAACTCAGAATGATCGAGGACATGACTCGGATCCGGGACATACCCACGTAATTGGGACACATGAAACACATCATGTATGCCAGTTAACGAAGGCGGAAGGGCAAGTCGATAAGCCACATCGTCTACCCGAGCAAGAATCTTAAAAGGACCAACGTATCTTGGACTAAGCTTTCCTCGGGTTCCAAATCTGATGATACCCCGAGTAGGCAAAATCCGCAGAAACACTTGGTCGCCAACTCTGAACTCTAGGGGCCTACGATGCTGATCTGCCCAATGACGATGTCGGTCCTGTGCAACTCGAAGGCGCTCTCTGACCAACTTAACTATCTCCACAGTCTGCGTGATCATCTCTGGTCCCAACAACTTCCGTTCTCCGACGTCGTCCCATGCCAAAGGGGACCTGCACTTCCTTCCGTACAATGTTTCGAACGGGGCCATCTGAATGCTAGCCTGATAGCTGTTGTTATAGGAGAACTCCACTAGATGAAGGTGTTCCTCCCAAGATCCGCCAAAATCCAAGGTACACGCCCGTAGCATATCTTCTAACGTCTGAATGGTTCTTTCTGATTGCCCGTCAGTTTATGGATGATAAGCAGTACTGAATCTTAACTTGGTTCCCAAACTTTGGTGTAAGCTCCGCCAAAAATGGGAAGTAAACCGCGTATCCCGATCTGATACTATACTAACTGGAACACCGTGCTGCCTTACTATCTGCTTCATGTATATTTCTGCTAACTGTTCAGTAGTCTGCCCAACTCGGAAGGGAAGGAAATGAGCGACCTTCGTGAGTCGATCTACTATTACCCAGACTGCATTCTTGCCAGCCGGGGATCTAGGTAGACCGTCACGAAATCCATCGTGATGTGCTCCCATTTCCATTCTGGGATAGGAAGCGGCTGAAGCAACCCTGCTGGTCTCTGCTGCTCGGCTTTCACCTGCTGACATACCAGACACTTGGATACAAATCTCGCTATCTCTCTTTTCATGCCATTCCACCAAAAGTACTGCCTGATATCTCGATACATCTTCGTTCCTCCTGGATGAATGGAGTAAATAGAACTATGAGCTTCGGACATAACTTCTTGCCGAAGGTCTCCACTCGGTACACAGAGTCTGTTTCCAAACCTGAGCGTACCATCTTCATGAATCACTAACTCCTTCCTACGGCCTGATTCACACTCCGACCGCAACTTCTGAATCTGTGGATCTCCGGCTTGTGCTGTCCTCATCCTCTCTACTAAGGTTGACTGAATCTGCATACTGGTCATTCTTCCTACATCCCTTGGCAAAACTACTTCGATTCCCATACTCTGAAGGTCTTCTAAAATATGCTTCTGCGAGGTCAAGATAAAGGCACTTTTTCTCCTACTCAGTGCATCTGCAACTATATTCGTCTTGCCTGGATGATACTGAAGATCTAAGTCAAAATCCTTCAGTAGTTCTAACCATCTTCTTTGCCTCATGTTCAAATCTCGCTGCCTGAACACGTATTTCAAACTCTTATGATCAGTATAGATCTCTACCCGATCCCCGTACAAATAATGCCTCCACAACTTGAGTGAAAACACCACAGCTGCTAATTCCAAATCGTGAGTCGGGTAATTCTTCTCATAGTCTCGAAGCTGCCGAGACGCATATGCTATCACCTTTCCGTGCTGCATCAATACACATCCAAGACCCTTCCCAGATGCGTCACAATATACTGTAAAGCCTCCCGCTCCTACCGGAAGCGTCAAGATCGGGGCTGAGATCAACCTCTTCTTCAATTCTTCAAATGATGCCTGACAGCTAGCTGACCAAACGAACTCTACGTCCTTGTGCGTCAAACGCGTTAAGGGCGCAGAGATCTTGGCAAAGTCCGCCACGAACCTTCTGTAGTAACCAGCTAATCCTAAGAAACTTCGCACTTCTGCAACCGTTCTCGGGACTGGCCAATGCTCTACGGCCTCAATCTTCTTCGGATCCACTGACACTCCTGCCCCAGAAATTATATGCCCCAGGAACGAAATGTGATCTAACCAGAATTCACACTTGTCGAGCTTCGCATAAAGTTGATGCTCCCTCAATGTCTGCAAGACAGTCCTAAGATGTTTCTCATGCTCCTCTACACTGCTGGAATAGACAAGAATGTCATCTATGAACACCACCACAAATTTATCCAAATACGGCAGAAAGATGCGGTTCATTAAATCCATGAATACTGCGGGGGCGTTGGTTAGTCCAAAGGGCATTACTAAAAACTCATAATGCCCATATCTAGATCTGAATGCTGTCTTCGGTATGTCTTGCTCCCGGACTCTTACTTGATAGTATCCTGACCGAAGATCGATCTTGGAAAAGACACTGGCCTTGCTTAGCTGGTCAAACAGGTCATCAATCCTTGGTAGCGGGTACTTATTCTTCACTGTTACTGCATTCAGCTTGCGGTAGTCGATGCGCATCCTCGTCGACCCATCCTTCTTGGGAACTAGAATCACTGGCGCGGCCCAGCGCGATTTACTGTCTCGGATGAATCCCTTAGACTTTAACTCTTCCTCATGTTGATACAACTTATCCTGTTCTGACGGCGACATTCTGTAAACTCTGTCTGCAATAGGCCTCGTTCCAGGGTTCAACTCAATGCTGAATTCTACCTCTCTGACTGGGGGTATCCCTGGGAGCTCATCAGGGAAGACGTCGAGAAAATCTTCGACCACTCTCGGAATTTGTCCTGGCTCTGACACTGCTGCTGAGATGACGCCTCCGGCCTGATTCTTCAAGGTTCGAGTAAAGATGAACTGCTCCATCCCAGGAACGCTGAATATAACCCTACCTCCTCTACAATCAATTGTCGCATGACTGTCTCTCAACCAGTCCATGCCAAGAACGACATCAAAATTTCCCATAGGAAATTCAATCAATGATGCGGGCAGTAAATGCCCACACACCTCCACCGGACATGAAAAGCGCACTCTGCTAACTTCTACGAGCCCATTGCCGGTGAGTATATCCATCCTCTCCGACAATGCCTCAAACTCTAATCCAATCCGTGTAGCATATTGTGCAGAGATGAATGAATGAGTAGCGCCTGAATCAAGTAATGCTACAGCGGGAAATGAGGTGACGAGAATTTTACCTGCCACCACGTCACTAGACGCTAGAGTCTCTCCCAAGGTCAATGTGAGAGCCTGGCCCCGCGGAGCCCCTCGTTGCGGCCTTCCTCGACCATGCTGTTGCTGCCTCTGAGGGCCTTCGGCTTCCTGTGCCTGGCGGAACATCTGAGCCTGCGTTGGTAGACGCTGGGCTAGGGGCCTTACTGCTAATACTGGCCCTCCACTCGGGGTTGCCACCGGAGCTGGCAATGCTGGAAACTGCTGAGCTGGCCCTCCTGGCCTCTGCATCATAGGACAAGTGGAAATACGGTGGTCTGAACTACCACACCTCAAGCATAAGCCATTCGCTGACCGGCACACCTCCCTTGTGTGCCCTGCCTTCCCACAGAATGTACAGCCCTGGGGTGCTCCCTGACGCTGTTGCTGGTTTCTCGGCTGCTGATGCCGAACTGGCGCTGTATTAGTTGACACGGCCGTCCTCCGCGGCGCTCCTGCATCATGAATACGTACACCGGGTGCTGGTGCCGATGTTCGCTGCATTGCTCCTCTTCCAACCTGGGAATGAGATCTCTTCTGACCTCCTGCCCTCGATGCCAACCTCTGCTGGGTAAGCTCGTGCCTCCGGGCTGCCGTCAAGACAGCGTCAAACGTCTGGTAGTCGTGTCCCTCCACAAGCTGCAATAATTCCAAATGAAGTCCCTGCTGGAACCTCATAGCTTTCTCTGGCTCCGTTGCCACCATTGCTGGTACGAAACAGCACAATCTGCAGAACTCTGCTGCATACCCATCTACGGTCTTGCCTGCTTGCTTGAGACTGATGAACTTCTGCTGGAGCTCATATCGAGCTACTACGCCAAAATACTTGGCCTTGAATTTGTCACTGAAGGTGGTCCAACGAACAGGGCGTCTTGTACCAACTTCTTCTGATGCCCACCAGTCGCGGGCAAGATCCTGAAGTACCAGTTTGACCTGATCAACCTTCTCATCATCTGGAACCTTGGCTGCCACAAGAATGGCTTCGATGTCTTGAATCCATGCATCCGCAGTGATGGCATCCTCCGTGCCATCAAAATACCTCGGGTTCAAGCGACGGAACCTTCCTGATGCTCCCGAGTCAACCTCGGCACTCCTCTCAAGAGCTAACTGAATCCCTTGGTTCAGCAACACGTTCTGCTCCTGCTGCTGAGTCTGTTGCTGTTGGTTAGTGACAAGAAACCCCCGGATGATCTCCAGGAGTGCTACGGCGTCTGGTACTGCCGTCGCTGCTGGTGCTGCAGGAGTTTCAATAACCTGCGGCTGCACTGCCTCTGGTTCTATTTCTGCTCGTGCCTGCACTGGAGAAGGTTCTCTCCCCTGTTGCTGTCCAGTCGAGCCATGCTCTTGCTGCTCTTCCTCATGGGCCTCTCCCGCTACTGAGAATGAAGCACCCCTATAGAGAAGAATATAAGATTATCAAGTCCGGACGAGGAAGATTTCGAGGATGCAAGTCAGGTTAGAGATCGAGGCAAGGACAGAGAATTCGAAATAGAATTTCAAGGGGAACAAGTTTTGATTGAGACTCCTAATAATTCGCAATACCCCACAAGTCTGAAAATCAGACCTGTATGGGCCACCACTAAAACCTTGTCACGCCCCAGTACCGAAATACGGAGACGGACTAGGCCAGCTACTCCATATGAGGTACGTAACGTCATACGACGATCGTAGCTGTCGAGAGACTAGGGGGTACATGCTACAATCAAGTCTCCTATGGTCCCACAGAGTTCTATGTCTCAATCAATCAAATCACATCAGCAAATAGATGAACATTAAAGATAAAGCAGTAAGGCGTCCCCGACGCTTCATCAAAATGATCATGAGAGACTAGCTTTATAATTTAGCTATCTCAGAGAGTCAGGAGTACAAAGTTATACACAGCTGCAGTCTGTTTAATTACAATTCTGTACTGACACAAAATATCAAGTAATCCGGCTAACAGGCGCCGGTGGCTAAACGCCGCAAAAGTATAAGCAGGAGTGGTGGAGAAGAAACCTACTCGAGTCCCCGAACTGCCATGCTCCTAGTATGCACCATGGATGTCAGGGAGGAAGATCGTGTCCTCAGGCTCTGCTACGGGATCTGGCCAAACAAAACCAGCGGGGTCAGCCCCGAATAGCAAGTACCGCCAAAGGGGCACAAGAGTTAAGACTAAAAAACCCAGTTAATAGAATGATTGATAATAGTAATACTTATGCTACTATTATAGGGTAGCGCAACATCCTCGAACCCATATGGCACCCTTACAACCAAACAAGGACAAAAGGTGCCGCATGGAGTCGGGACGTGTCGTACTCTATAACTTCACATAAGTTAAAAGGTATAAACAATAAAATCTCCTGATCGTGACTTCGGTCGATAGCCTATCGCAGCACAATAACCAACCCAACAATCAAACAAGAACATGGGTTGGATCGTGTACCATGATAGACCATGTTCCTCAGTCATTCACAGAAGTAGCAGTTCACAACCAGAATAAGTCTTCCGTTCATAACTTCGGTCCACAGCCTATCATAGTACGATAACCAACCCAACAATCAAACAAGAACATGGGTTGGATCACGTACCATGACAGTCCGCTTCCCTCAGTTATTCACGGAAGGTAATAGGATACAAGCAAGTCGTTTTCACGGCCAATCAAGTCTACGAGTTTCTAGTGGGACGAGGTTATCCTCGCATCATGTTATTTAGAAATCCTCAGATCGTATCTTTCCAGCAAGGCTAGCCAACCCAGGGGTTCGCGTAGACAGGTATGATTGAGCACAGGTCCCTCGTAAGGCACCTTGCTAAAACATATAATATATAGCAGGAATTAATCGGATACAGTCATCCACTCGTTGCAGATGACACAGTATCCGTGGAGACCAGCCGACGCGTCAAGACAGTATCTCAAGGCGGCTGGTGTAACACGATCTCGGGATTTTGCCCTCCCCATGCATCTAGTATATTTAGTTGCCTAATTTAACCCTAGGTGAAATCTTGGACTTTCATACTGTGGCCTGCATGATTATCCTCCTAAAGTCGTACTTTAGTACGAGTACCCCAAAGAGGATCCATGTCAATCAGTATGTCAACATGTTCTACCCTCCTTAGTGTAATGCATCATTGCAAATACGCCACGTGGAGTTACGAGTCATTTGTCGAGCATGAACAAGAACTGGGACATTCAGGTACATGTATCAGGTAGGAACACTTTGTTCTCCGGGGTCACATTAGTGCTCATATCATGCTCGGGACAAAAGGCGTAAGGATATAAAATGGACATATAATATATATATATATATATATATATATATATAATAATAATAATAATAATAATAAGATAACAAGATAGGGCACAAAATTTCATGCGGCTCAAAGGGAGTGAGTCCATGCGGCTGGGTCAATACAGGTTCATGCGGCTGGGACTGCACGCTCATGCGGCTCAGGGAGCCTAAGGCGCATGCGGCTGGAAAGGCGGGTTCATGCGGACGAAGGGGTGTCAGCTTATGCGGCTGCGAAGGGAGCAATCGCCAGGCGGCCGGGGTTCAACAGCTTATGCGGCTATGATCAGACGAAGTCCTATGCGGCTGAGCATGGGCGATACATATGCGGCTGGATGATGGATGGGCTTTATGCGGCCCAAAACAGTAGCGCATATGCGGCTGGGTGCAAAAGAACTCATGCGGCTGAAAGCTAGCCGCATGAAGTCCATGCGACTCAAGATAACAGGGGCTCATGCGGCTGAGTCTGAAGAAGGCTATGCGGCTCAATTACTTGCCGCATGAAGATTCATGCGGTCAAGTACTCAAGCAAGTCTTATGCGGCTAGGAAGGACCTTCCATGCGGCTGAGCTCGAACGAGTCTCATGCGGTTGGAAAGGCCATGCGGCCAGAGACTTGCCGCATGAGGATTCATGCGGTCAAGTACTGCTCTTCTTCTCCACTTGTCCGAGAAGAGGAGCCAAGCAACCATGGCTTCCAAACTACACAAAACCTTCATCCGGAGCCCAAATCGGAACTTCCTTAGGTCAAAATGGGGTAGAACGAGATCCTCTACAATATGGAACCATCAAAACTAGAAAATAACAAGATTAAGTAGATCAAAACCCAAGAAATCCGAAAATAAAGTAAACCTAGATCTACAAAAATCAAAGCTTCAAAATGAAAACTTCCAAGTTCTAAACTAGTATAGGTTGAGGAGAAGAACATGTTTTGGCAAATAGTTTTGTAAGAAATCATTGACAGAATTATGGATCCATCTCTTGAGCAAGTTGGTACTTGCCTTGGTTGATGGAGGAAATATTTGGTTGGTGGAGGAAATAAATGAGAGGAAGTAAATGAGAGGAGAGAGAATGAGATGAGTTATATATATAGATCTTGGACCCATGGGTTCATGATGAACCATTGGTGAACCAAGAATAGGTTACCCAAATGAGCCAAAACTGTAGGCCCAAATGCAGAAAATAAATTAGGAAATAATATTTTGTCGAATATTTTTGGGAAATGCATGAAGAAAGACAGCATAATAAATATAGTATAAATAAAGGTAAATACAATTTGTCGGTATACGTATTAAAATACGTATTCCATGATCGGGGAGTGACAGGAGGGGAGAGGGGAGCGGAGGGGAGAGGGGAGTGCTGCATCTGCTGTCTCTCTCCTCCCCCCTACATTTATATATATATATATACATATTAAAAAAAAAAATCGGGGCCTAGGCGCCCTAGGCGCTAGTCGGCCCTCCGGCGCACCGACTCCGCCTAGCGATTTTTTCAACATTGAGATTGCCCATTAGCTGGGATGAAGTCGGGGAAGGGCAGATACTTGGCCCAGAACTGGTGGAACACACCGTACAAAAAGTTAAACTGATACGGGAGAGATTGAAGATAGCACATAGTTGGCAGAAGAGCTACGCCGACACCCATCGACGACCCCTTTAATTCCTGGAGGGCGATCACGTGTTTCTGAAAGTCACACCTATGCGTGGAGTCATGAGATTTGGAGCTAAGGGAAAGTTGAGTCCAAGATTTGTCGGTCCTTTCGAGATATTGAAGCGAGTCGCCCCAGTAGCTTACCAGATTGCATTGCCGCCAGCACTGTCGGACGTGCACAATGTCTTCCACGTCTCTCAGTTGCGGAAGTACGTGCACGATCCGAGCCATGTGGTAGACTTTGGTCATCTAAATCTGCAGGCAGACTTATCGTATGTTGAAGAGCCTGTGCAAATCGTGGAGGGCAAGGAAAAACTGCTTCGAAATCGTTCCATCCTTCTCGTTCGAGTGCTCTGGAAGAACCATGCGGTCGAGGAGTCGACCTGGGAACTAGAGTCGGAGATGAGGGAAAAGTTCCCTTCCC
>JANAVB010038020.1:7996475-8191118 GCA_029216955.1 Iris pallida | reverse complement strand
TAGGGGGGTACAACTAATTAACCCAAAGAAAAAGAAACCCTAGAAGTATTCAGAATTAGAATTCATGCTACATCAGTCTCCCCTCCTTAAGAGAACTCGTCCCTGAGTTCTCGAAATAAAGCGGTTTGCCAGAAGGAAATACTAATAAGGATCGATATGAAGGTTTGAAAGATCTGCATATCTTCATGCATTCTGTCCTAGCATCACGATAGCGCTGAAGTTGCGGATGAATCGTAGATAGAAGTTGGCAAGACCGTGGAAGCTTTGAACTTCAGTCATTGTCTTTGGAGTAGGCCAGTCGCGAATTGCTCAAATCTTCTCTTCATCAACACTAAGGTCATTGGTGCTAATCCCAAGAATATGGGTTAGTTAGTAAGGAAGCTACACTTTTTAATTCAAAAAGGTTGAGAAGTTCCCTGAGGTGCTTCAGATAACCAGCTTGGCTCTTACTATAAATCAGGATATCGTTAAAGTAGATGACTACGAACTTTCTTGTCAATGGCTTCAAAACATAATTCTTTAGGTGCATAAATGTGCTTGGTGCATTAAAAAGTCTGGAAGGCATAAAGAAACCATTCACAGAGTCCTTCTCGGTCTTAAAATAGCTTCCATTCATCACCAGGCCGGATCTGGATCTGATAGTAGCTGATGGTGATGAAGTTGATACCTCGACTGTCAATGCACGTATGGCATGAGCCATCTTTCTTTGGCATAGGCTCATGTCCATGAGCTTTTTTCTCTATGAAGGTTTTATGTAGATAACATGCATAGAAAGAGGTGACATTGAAGTTGTCTAAAAAATACATATATGTAGGACTTTTTGTAGCATCTCAAAAATCTAGGGACCGACGATCGAACTTAGATGATGTGTTTGGTGGATCAGTGTTAGGCTAGTGACGAGGAGTCTGCCATCGACATTGAAAGCTTTAGATATTGGTGAATTCTTCAATGCTCTATCGAATAATAAGTCTCTTCTTGAGGTGTTGAAGATTTTATCTCAGCATCTGCAACATGTGCATTCGACTTTGATATGTTCTTCTCATCCTCGTCGCCTTCAAAGTCACCAAAGACAAGTGGTGCTCTGAGGGGACAGCTGTTATGGACACACTCGAGTCTCTTTTGTGGACAGCTGGTAGTAGGACGAGTGTTTGTTCCTTTGTCCCTATTTGCGGTATTCCCATGAAATCAACCACAACATTGTATTTGGTTTTAAAAATTATAGTATTATGTCAAATTTATCAGATAAGACAAAAAAATTACTTGACAAGGCTATGTTGTCAGAATGGGCAGCAAACTCCTCGCACATGACGGTTTTCACCATTGTTGTTTGTGAAACAAGGATTCCAAATGTTTCCAGAAACTTGCAATCCTGGATCTATAGGACTTTGATACCACTTGATTCAGTGTGATAGCAAAACAAGCTTACCTGCATGCTTGGGAAAGGCTAGGTCGATCGGCGATGATGATAACTAGACCACCGTTGCTTTGGCTAATAAAAATATATATTGGTTTGATATTTATAGAAATATATTTTACAAGTTATTTGATAATACTTTTCTTCTTTAAATTTATTTTGTTATCAAGTATTATATTTAGATTGGGTTACATTTAAATATTATTTCATTTGATTTATTTGAATATTTGATCAAATCCTAATTCTTTCCTATCTAGGAAACACTCACTCCTATATATAGGGAGGCTTCCCTTTGTTTCTCACAAAAATTCCTCAAACACCATCATATCCAACTACCATCATAGCAATTGTGTGTCGTGCATCGTCCATATCCACCCAATTCCTTTCAATATTTTCTTTTATAATTACATCTTCTCTTTCGTGTCCGACACTCCGGACACCAATCAAATTCCACTTTTCCACTATCGTGTCGGACAACCCGACATGACCTAACCTAAAATTCTTAGCCCTAACCCTAAGTCTAGCCGCCAACAGCCATTGAAAGGAAAAAACAAATCTAAAAATAGGCCTATGACCATTTTTTGACTTTGACCATATATAAGGTAATCCTACATAAGATTGGATTTTGAGCCTACATAGGATTGAATTTCTAATATATGTAAGCCTACATAGATTGGATTTTTATGATATATAAAGGGGTCTATAGGTTCTCCTTGAGACATCTCATTTTGTGCTCAAATAAAAGTTGTTGAATAAGTTCAACATAAGAGAGCTAAATTTGTTGAATAAGTTCAACACAAAAAGTTTAAGATTTTTTTATCTTTGTGATAGAAAATTTTGAGAGCAAGGAGTGAAGTGTTGAGAGAGTCATTGTAATTCATTTTCTTATTTATGGAATTGAATAATCATCGTCCGTGGAAGTAAGCATCTTGGCCCAACCACTTAAATCCTTATCTTTGTGGTTGTGAATTTTCTCTGAAGTGTTCTCTAATTCCTTGAGTTTATTTACGTTGTGCCCCAACAAATTGGTATCAGAGCTTTGGGATTCTAGCAAAGCATCCAACAAAGTTCTCAGAAAAAGTTAATTAAGTAGATTCTTGAGATGGTTCCGTCAAGCAAGGTTGGGAAGTACAAAATTGAGAAGTTCAATGGGAAGAATAATTTTGGCTTTTGGAAAAGCCAGATGAATGACGTTCTCATATCTCAAAAGCTTTACAAGGCTCTACGGTAAAAATCCAAGAAGCCCTGTGACATGACCGATGATGATTCGGATAACATGGATCTTGAAGCATGTGTTGCTATTCGTCTGTGTTTGGAAAGCGATGTCGTGTACTCTATGAAGGACGAAACTACCGCCACTGGGCTCTGGTTGAAGTTGGAATCACTCTACATGACGAAGACTCTCACCAACCGACTTTATATGTTAAGTCGCTCTACAGACTAGTGAGAGAAAGGTACGTTAATTCGAGATCATATATCAAAATTTAATAGAATTATTTCTGACTTGAAGGATGTTGACATACATGAAGATGATGATCGCTTGGCGCTAATCCTATTATTTTCTTTGCCCGATTTTATGAGAATCTTATTCAAATTACTATACGGGAAGGACTCAATTTCCGTAGAAGAGGCTACGAGTTCCTTATTGTTTAATGAGGTACAAAGGTTGGCTTCTCCAACATTGTTTGGACTTGCTCCAAGTCCTACCTATTTCTTGAGAGACCTTAGGGGTAGAATTGACGAGTGGTTGATTTAGTGAAGCTGTGCGGTAGAGAAGTGTCGGCTCGATTTTCTGGCAAAATCTTGCCGAGGTGGAGATATGAAGGAAAAAAATCCAAAAATAGGCCTATGACCTTTTTTTTACTTTGACCATATATAAGGTAATCCTACATAAGATTGGATTTTGAGCTTACATATGATTGGATTTCTAATATGTAAGCCTACATAGGATTGAATTTATATGATATATAAAAGGGTCTATAGGTTCTCCTTGAGACAACTCATTTTGTGTTCAAATAAAAGTTCTTGAATAAGTTCAACACAAAAGAGCTAAAGTTGTCGAATAAGTTCGACACAAAAAGTTTGAGAGATTTTTTTCTTTGTGATAAAGAATTTTGAGAGCAAGGAGAAAAGTGTTGAGAGAGTCCTTATAATTTTGTTTCTTCTTTATTGTGGAACTGAATCATACTCGTCCATGTAAGTAAGCATATTGGCCGAACCACGTAAATCCTTGTCTTTATGGTTGTGAATTTTCTCTGAGGTGTTCTCTGATTTCGTGGGTTTATTTCTGCTGTGCCCCAACAGCCTTCCATGGCTGACCTGCTCAATGCCGCGACAACAGATCCGTCGCTGCATCCTGTCTCCTCTGACCATCACCCATACACGGCCATCCACCAGAAAACCCATGTCCTCGACCTCATCAAACTTCCATCGGACCATCGTGGTCATGCTACTATCGTGGCTGGGATGGCGATCACCTGAGCTCTTCCAGACCTCACATCCCGATCCCCGTAGCCACCGCTCGACGCAGTGGTCGAGGCATTGCCGGCGACCCAGCCACCATCACCAAATGCCACCACCTAACTGACCGGAGTGCGTCGCCCTCTTCTCCACCGATTTCCACCAACCTCCATCGTCGGCGTCGCCTCGTCCAACCTTCACCGGCGAGCTATACAACAGCATGCGCCTCTTCTCTGGCCGTCCCTGAGAGCATGCGCCCTCCAATATTCTTCCCTCGCTATTCTCCGTGCTCGTCCCCTCTTCTCTACCGACGAGCCCAGGCCGACGTCCTCCGCCGATCGGAGCTCTCCTCTCTCGAAACCCCTCCCTCCCGGTAGAACCCTTCCCTTTCTTTTGACCTCCCTCTCTTCCAGCCCTCTTCTCAGCTCTCTCTCTCTCTCTATCTCTCTCTCTCTCTCTCTCTCTCTCTCTCTCTCTCTCCCTTTCTATCTCTTTTTGTCGCTCTTTTTCCCTCTTCCCTCTCTGCTCAGTCTCACTCTTTCCTTCCTTTTCTCTGCACTCTCTCTCCCTTCCTTATTCTCGTCTTATTTTGTTTATTTATTTATTTTGTGTGGATAACAGTAGTCTACGTGTTCTATTGGTTTTAATTTTTTAGGGTTTTAGTATTGGCTTTTGTTATATCTTTTGGACTGGGTTTTATTCAATTATGCTTCTATTTTAATGATTGGGTTAATTCATAGGCTGTTGGGCTCAACGTTTCGACAAGGGGTATGGGTCTTATTAACGGGTTTTTATTCTTTTATTTTTAGATTTTAATTTATAATTTTGAGATTTATAAATAATTAATTTTAGACCTTATATATATTTCTACTATTGGGTTGTCCTACATTCATTTTCAAATTGGATTTAGAAACCTAAAATATATTATTATATTACTTGTATGGTATTTTAATTATAGTATTGACCAAATATGTATTATATTTGACAAAATTGAGTTTTAGCCTAAAAGATATTCCTACATTTCCAAAGCATCTATTTAATATCTTTTGACTAGTAAAATATAAAATATTATAAATATTTTCATACAAGTTCTAAATATGTGTTAATATGATTTTTTTTTCGATTATCGAATTCTATCCATGACCAATCGTATAAATTCCTATTCCTTATCGAATTTGGATTTTTTTTATATATCAACCCTAGCTAATTTGACTATTCTTAACTCAATGACATATTCTGTTCTATCATTTGAGATCATCTTGCGTAGTTTTGACACTGAATTTATTTTGTGCCAACATGATCATATCGCGCATCAACGGCAACTTAACTCGAGGCAAGTTCACTATGACACTATTTTACCTCTATTTTGTACTGCATGTATCTTTATATCATCTTTTCATGGTTACTTATTCATATATCATGTTGTCATTGTTCTTGATTCACCATGATTGATTACTTGTGCATGACCAA
Organism: Iris pallida; assembly: GCA_029216955.1. Classification (NCBI taxonomy): domain Eukaryota; kingdom Viridiplantae; phylum Streptophyta; class Magnoliopsida; order Asparagales; family Iridaceae; genus Iris; species Iris pallida. Next base: position 8,185,774 of record JANAVB010038020.1, on the reverse strand, counting down.
AGTTCTTATCTAGTTACTTGTTTATGTTCACATGTTATACTTGTTCATTATGACTATACCATAATTACTTGTTTATCTGTATTATTATAAACAGAAAACTTACTGTACCAAAATTTTGTTTACATAATTTTTCCAAAACGAAACAAGTTCAAAAAATTTAATGCGTACAAAACCGTTCGCCATCGAAGATGGAGGAAAAATATATGCATGAAATTCTGCCACCCAAGTTGGCGGAAAGAAGATTTTTTTCAGTTTAATTTTTATTTTAGTTTTATTTTGTTTGATTTTAGTTGGTTTGTTTGATCTGGTTTAATTTGGTTATATTTTTTCAATGGGTAGATATTGGTTTGATTTGATTTGCAACGGTTATAATTTTAGAAGGTTTGATTGATTTGCAATGGTTATATTTTTACAAGCGTATACTTACTTTTTCAACGGCTACTTGTATGAAACACTCTACAAAAGGAAAAAAATCAATCTTATTCTTGTACAAACCACTTCCTCTCTGATTTTCTAAGTTGTTTGCAAAAACAAAAACTTTCTTTACAAACTAAGAAAAAAGAAAGTACAAGATTATAATTGATTTCTGGAAAAGTACAACTATAGGAGTCTGATCAGAAGACGATCACTTTATCCCTTGGACGATGAGATGTCGAAAGAGATCCTTTGGAGAGTGCTGCAGCAAGTGCTCAGGAGATTATGATCATTAGTGATCATTGTGAAGTGATTCAGAACTCTATTTATAGAGTTCTGAAATAACTGTCAGCCATTATTCTGATTGGCACAGACAGCCATTGGCGCACTATCACCCTTTGCGTGAACGGTTAACTTAACTGCATGAGACATGGCATTCTGTGAGAGAGATGCGTGTGGTCGTGAGTAGTGTCGTGTACACGTTCTTCGAGGTTAGTGGCATGCGCACCACGTCATCTAACTGCTTTGGATGATAATTTGATTGATTAGCATCAACTATTGAATGGCGCCAGGCGCCATCTGCTGTTTTAGTGTTATCTGTTTAATTCATTGATTACCTCGTGCCAACTGCAAATGGCGTGGGGCAGCTATCAGTCATTATGACAAATCTGACACAATCTCCTCGAGCGCCGCACGTTCGAGATTAGAAACAGATTTTCCTCGACTGACGTGCTGCCAGTCATGATGACTGTCGTTTGGCTTCTCCGAGAAGACTGCTACGTATTAGCCTGCGCTATCTGATGCCAGCGCCATCTGATTCCTGGCGCCATCTATTGTCTGTGCCATCTGATAACTTCAGTCTTGGCACCTTTTGTGAGTAGCGCATGATGATGATTATACTTTTTAGGCTTCTATAAGACACCCTTCAATGTTTTCAAATTTGAAAAGTTTTAAAATTTGGCATACTTTGAATAAGAAGCGTTGGTATGTGATTGGCGCACGGCAGAATTGTAACTGACTTCGATTTTTGGGTGCAGATCGCGCGACTGATACGGACAGCCTTGGCTATAAATAATTTTGAGAAGAGAGAGAAAACACTTTTCTCTTGAAATTATTTTCTTCCCGAGCTCTTGTCTTCTTCCTCTTTCGAAGCTTCCAATGGCCCCAAAGAGAACCGCCACCAAGAAGGGAAAGAAAATGGCCAGAGCCACTTTGCGTGTGCCCCCACTGATGGTACCACAGCACGTCATGCCATCGTCAAGAGCCGAGAAGCGAACCCAGCTATTGAAGGTGAAAAATTAAACGGAGAAGAAGACCATAGAACGCTCATGCCATTCGCGTGTAGCACGATCCAGGCCAACATCGACCACCACTTTCAGAGTGTTGGTCGATGCTTTGCGCCATCTGCACATTGTGCCGCCTCTTTCAAAGTGTTTGGCTTAAAAATTCATAATCAATGATACCCTGCGCATTTGTCATATGATCTCAACATGATGCACCATCTGTCAATATGTGCAGACCATGCGCTAGATTGATTGATGCGCCATCTGTTTAACTGTCAGATTGCATCCGCCAACTCTGTGTAGAGTTAAAATTACTTGTTTCTTACAATCTTTTATGACTCTAACTTTTGTTTCTTTTTATCTTCTGCAGCGTCTATGGTGACGCCAAAAGCTGAGGTCACTGTCAGGGAGGAAGTGCTATCTCCTTTCATCAAAGAGGAACTGATGACTATTAAGGAAGAAATAATTTCGAAAATCGAAGTTCCCGTAAAGGAAGAACCGGCTTCAGAATGCAGTGGCACCGGGAGCTCCAATCATCAAGCTCCTGTGGATGACCTTAATCAGTTAGGGCCTTCCTATGCACGATGGTTGAGGGAGTGGTACCTGCCACAGTATAGCCATTCCCGGGCAAATGAATAAGACATCTTTCTTGTCTTCAATGTTTCCTGCTTTGATGTAGTAGTTTGCTTTCCTTTCTTTGCAAATATAGTCATTAACTCCTTTTTATGGACTCATTTGCTGTGATGTTATCTTTTTTGAAACAACATTTGTCAATAATGGGTCATTTAATACGGATAATAGAATTTTTTAGAGGTGATGTGACAAGTCGTTGATGTAGATAGTAGAATTCAGAGATAATGTGGACGTGAATTCGTATATCTATTGATTATCCTTGGGCCAACAGGACTCAAGAATAGGATATCATTTAAAACAACTAGGTTTCAAAAGATGATGTTTGTAACGATGTAGTAGAAGTTATCAATGATGATAAGATCTCGATAGACTCCACTGGGGATTCAAAGATTTGAAGTATGTACAATATTTGTTAGAAAATACAATACACACTTTCAAACATGGTACTTCTTCAGGAATTTGCCATAAATAGGCATCATGGAGATTCGGCCATCCATCACTGATAGTTGATAAGCTCCGTTGGAGAAAATTTGCTTATAACGTAGGGACCTTCCCACTTTGGTTCAAACTTGCCCTTGCTCATGTGTGTCATAGTCATAGGATGTCTGACAGTAAGGAGTAGCTCACCTTTTTGAAATGCTCATACTTTGACTTTAGGGTTGAAGGCTTTTGAGATACGGGCTTGATATAACTTGATATGTTGTTGAGCTAGTAGCCGCTTCTCGTCAAGTGCTTCAAGCTTCTGAAGTCGAAGATGATCATTGTTTTTTGTTGTGAGTTCGTTGGCAATAGCTATTCTCAGTGATGGAATTTGAATCTCCAACGGTATGACGACTTCACATCCATACACCAAGAGAAAGGTGTACAGTCGGTCGGGGTGCGTACGGTAGTACGATAGGCCCATAGACATTTTCCAAGTTTTTTGCTCCAATTTTGTTTGTTCGTGGAGACAAACTTCTTGAGAAGCTTGATGATTGTTTTGTTGAATGCTTTCGCCAAATCATTAGCTGCGGGATTGTAGGCCGTAGAAGCAACATTGTTGATTCAGTTATCATCACAAACCGAGTAAACTTTTAGCTGATGAACAGAGGTCCATTATCATGGATGATTCGCTGAGGAATGCCGAATCTATAGATCACATGATATTTAATGAAGTTGATGACACTGCTTGTCTTGATTTCAGCTAGAGGTATAGCTTCAGCCCACTTTGAGAAGTAAACGGTTATAGCTAGGATAAACCGATGTCCTCAAGATGAAGGTGGATTACTAGGACCAATGACATCCATGCCCCCAAGCTTCGAAGGGCCATGATGCTATAGTTGGATGTAGAAATTTGAAGGTTGATGAATGAAATCCGAGTGGATTTAACATGCTCGATATTTTCTTGAATATTCAATGGCATCTGACACCATTGTTGGCCAATAAGATCCCATGTGTCGAATTCGATCTTGTAGCTTAGGACCAGGCTGATGTGTACCACGGACGTCATCGTGAGCTTCACATAGTATCTGCTTTGTTTTATAAGTGTGGTTGTAGAAGAATCGGAGTGATCACCGACGGATTGTCATTGCTTCTTTGGGATCTTCTGGTAAGATGTCATGTACTGTAAAATTTATGAAAGGATCTCTCCAGTCTTCACTTGTAGTACAAACTTTGAGTGAATTGCTAGATTCCAAATCCAAATTATTCTCTATAGAATAATTCCCTGTTGATGATAACAATCATCTGTTGTCTTTTTACAGGGATCGCTAATATTGCTGCTAGATTAGCAAGCGCATTAGCTTCTTTATTGTGTGCTCGACGTACATGTTCAATGAAGAAGCCTTTGAATGATGTATCAATCTGATTGTTATTTCATAGTATGGAACGAGATCTTGATGCCGAACTTCATACGTGTCTCTAACCTAATTGACGATCAGTTTAGAGTATCCGTAGACTTCAAGGTATTCGATATCCAACTGTTTGGTTAATTGAAGACCGATGAGTAGAGCGTTGTATTCAGCAACATTATTAGAACACGGCTTATCCAAAGAAAAGCTCTATAAATTACTAGTCCTTCGGAAGATACCAGAACGATTCTAACTCCAGCGACAATAGTGCCTTTAGGTCCGATTCTGGAAGCACCATCAAAGAATAGACGTCAAGCGATGATTCCTTCTGAAATCATGTTGGATTCTAGAGTTTTATCAGGAATTTCATCATAGAGTTTGGATGTCTCAGTGATCGGATGAGCAGCTAGGAAATTAGCTAAGGCTTGACCCTTAACAGACTTTTGTGGGACATAGACCAAATCATATTATACTAGTAATTTGTCCCATGTAGCGAGTCTGGAGTTGAGTGTACTAGGATTCTTCATCAAGACTCGGAGAGGATTAACTCTGGAGATGACATGAATAGTTTGGCCCGTGATATAATGTCGTATTTTCTGGACAACGAATATCAGGGCTAAGCATTCTTTTCTACTGGGTTGTATCGATGTTTAGTACTGATTATCGTGTAACTAAGATAATAAATGGCTTGTTCATGACCTTCTTTGTTCTTCTGGAATAGTAAGGCACCTAGAGAATGATCATTGCTCGGACATACATCAAGAAGGGTATCCCTGTGACTGGAGGCACTAGGAATGGAAGGTTCATCAAGTACAATTTTATGTCTTCGAATGCTTGCTGGCATTCTTCAGTCCAAACAAAAGATACACCTTTCTTCATTAGTTGAGTGAACGATCTGCAGCGTTCAGAGAGATTTGAGATGAATCTTCTGATGTACGCAAGTCGTCCCTAGAATTCTCATAGCTCTTTTAGGTTGCGTGGAGGATGCATTTCTTGAAAGGCTTTGACTTTCTCGGGGTCAACGTGTATACCTTAGAGGTAATAACGAATCCGAGTAATTTGCCACTAGAGACTCCTAGGAATGACTTGGTGGATTCATTTTGAGTTGATGCTGGCGCATTAGATCGAAGATAGTTCTTAAGTCTTGGATGTGATCTTCCTTTAGACGACTTTTAACAGCAATATTGTCGACATAGCATTCAACATTTTTCGTAAATATTTATGAAAAATGGTACTCATGGCCCGCTGATAGGTTGCACCAGCGTTCTTGAGACCGAATGGCATAACTGTGTAGCAGTAGACTCCTAGAGAGTGCGAAAAGATGTATGTTTTTATCTTCGGGGTTCATCTGATCTGATTGTATCCGAAAAATCTATCCATAAAAGACATCTGTTCGAACCCGCAAGTATTGTCGATCATGACATCAGTGATCGGAAGAAGAAACTCATCATTGGGACAAGCTTCATTCAGGTCTCTAAAGTTGATACAGACTCGGACCGTTCTTGTTTTCTTCATAACTGGGACGACATTAGCCACCCAGTTGGGATGTTGTTCTTCCCTGACAAAGCCACAGGCAATGAGCTTCTTGACTTCAGCTTCTGTAGCATCCATCATGTCAGTTCATAATCGACGTTGTTGTTGTTTGACTGGCCTTGTATTTGGCAAGATGTTGAGCTTATGGGTAGCAATCTGAGGTTCTAATTCTGACATATCTTCGTAACTCTAGGTGAATACGTCAATGTATTCCCTAATGAGCTGAATCGTTCTTGTTTATCTGCTTCAGGAAGACTTTTGCTGATAAAGATTGGCCTTGGAGAAGCTTCGTCTCCGACATCGACCTGGACTAATTAATCTTCAGTAGGTGGTTCGCTTTGTTCGAAGCAAAGTTTCCATTGAGTATCCATCCTTTATGCCCAAGGATCAGATTCAGGGGCTTCAACAAAGTCATCATCGTCTTCTGAGAACTCGATGGTCACCATATTAGAAGATAGAGTCACTCGATGGATGCCCTATGTTGGTGTCCGAATTCCATGATTTAGAGTAAGAAGAGTTAGATCGCTCTTCTTTGTCAGACTCAGAAGCGTCTGGGGTCTGTTTACAAAAACAAAAGTCTTTTATTTCACAAAATTTAAAGAATAGTACAAGAGTACAATGAATTCTGGGAAAGTACAACTATAGGAATCCGATCTGAAGATGATCGCTTTATCCCTTGGACGATGTGAACTTTGAAGATGATAGCCTCTGAAGGATGCAGCACACTTGGACAAGAACTCCTGATCTCTGATGATCTTGAATAATGATCTCCCATAATGAAGAACTTGAAACTCTATTTATAGAGTTCTAGAAATAACTATTTTGTAGTTATTCTGGATTGCGCACAATAGTTTGCGGTGGAGACAGACTGCGTAGACTACAAACCGCGCTGGCCATTGGGCAGTGCTCGATCATGGGCTAACCGTACTCAGACGCGTGGCATTGTTTGATTGAAATGTGCTTGGTCGTGTGCAGGCGGTTGCCACGTGGCGAGCAATTGATGGCATGTAAGCCACATAATAAATGTCAGTTATCTTCAACAAGTTTGATGGATTGCGCCACTTGAATAGTGCTAGCTTCAGACTGCGCTCCGATCTGGTCGATAGATTGCTGGCGTTGGACAGCTGGACCGCGCTAGGGGTTGGCAGCTGGACCGCTAGGATTTGGACAGCTGTCCTAGAAGGTGGCTCGGCACGAGAAACGAACAGACTCTTCGTTTTTCAGGCTGTCAGGCTGTCAGAAGATTTGATCTTCTTGTCAGATAATGATGGCGTTGCCACGTCAGCCTAGCGCGCTCGAACATTGGCACAGATCAGGCTAGCGCAGTTGATTTGTAACGCAGTTTGTCTACAGCACAGTTCTTTGAAGAGTGCGCAATTTAGATTTCTCTGCCTATTTGATGAGGCAACTTGATTTTTAGGACTTACAAGACACCCTTCAAAGTTTTCAAAATTTGAAAATATTCAAAGTTTCGAAATACTTTGAATTTCAAATTTGAAATCAAGTTGCGCTCTGGCTGCGCGTTTGGAGGAATTAGCTCCGACTTTCTCGGCGCAATCGGAGGTGACTGTTACGATTCTGCGAGAAACTATAAATAGTTTCATCTTTCATTCTTTTTAATCTTTACTTTGCTTTCGAATCCTCAAGAGAGAGAAATTCCTCTCCTTCTCCGACTCCTTCTTCCTCTTCTCGTCATCAACATCAATGGCGCCCAAGCGATCGGCCACTGAGAAGGAAAAGGCCCCTGCCGAACCTTCGACTCGCGTTGCACTACGAGTATCTCGTCACGAGACGGGCCACCCAACTCTGCAAGGTGAATGACGAACCATGATCGAAACCCTTTTTAGGGTTTTTGATGTTTTGAACTTTCAGCCTCTCTCTCTTTTTAGAGATTGATGGTATTCTCAACCACTTGTGCCACCCTGTTTAGGGTTTCGGCTGCATGTTCAACAGTTTTCATTTTTATAAAACTGTTTCTTTGCGCAATCGGTTGGAAGGTGCTGACAGAGTATTCAGCACAATCCGTCGATTTACGCATTGATACGCAATCTGATGTTTTGTGCAAGTCAGCCATGCTAGCGCAAACTGATGTCTTGTGCAAGTAGGCTGGCGCAATCTGATGTCTTGCGCAAGTAGGCTGGCACAATCTGATATCTTGTGCACGTTGACCGTGCTAGCGTAATCTGATGTCTTGCACAAGTAGGCTGGCGCAATCTGATGTCTTGCACACGTTGACTGTGCTGTCGCAATCTGATAGATTGTTTCACACAGCACAATTTGATGAACTGTGAAGAAATTTTTGATTTCTTTTGTACATACTGATCTTTGTCTCTTTATTGATGCAGTTAACCTTAAAGAAGATCCCAACTACGAGGTTCTTGCTGGATCTCTGTCTGAATCAGCATTCAAGGAAGATCTCTCACATGTATCTTTTCCTCAATATGCTTTACGTCATCTCGGCAGGCTGTCCTGACTGCGCAAGATAATAATACTTTATTGTGTCTGATGAACGGGCAGCCTCTTCAAACTGCTGACACTGTCACCCATAAGAAGCCTCTGTTCTTGTTTGGTGAGGCTTTTGACAAGAATTCTCAGCCAAGGCCACGCATGGAACAGAGAATCTTTCAAAGGGGCGAGAAGACGATACTTCTGCCAGAGATCTCCAGATGTCTTTCTCTGGCCAGATATGCTTTTACGAGCTATCCTAGAAGAATGGAATGGGATATAACTCCATTGCAGCAGGCCCGAGTGGGTAATATATGTGTTAAGAAGGGGCCAGACCATAAGGATGTATTCTACAGTTCTTCTGAGCGTCATAGCTCTCTACTCAGAGGACTAAAACCCGGTTGCATCTCGTCGGAAGATTCTTCTATGCTGCTACCAGTAAGAACTCCAATATTCGCAAATGAGTTTGCGAAGGTGGAAGGGAGGTATCCGGACCAAGATCTGCGATTGACAGGTCTTGTGAACCCGGACAATAAAAGGTGGATCTGTATAGCCAATTGGATATTGGTTCAATTTGAAGATCAGCTTAAAGAGATTGATCTGTATCAGGCAGTGTATGCCATAGTCTATGGCTTTCTCCCTAATCCATATCTATTCCTTGCGTTGGCGGAGAGATACAATTATAGGACTGGGACTTTCATGACGCCACGTGGGGAAATTGGATTAGCCTTGCATGAGATAAAGTATATCTCAAATCTGCCGATGGAGGATTTCCATTATGAAGAGTTTGTCACAACAAATGATGAGTTGGACAGACTGCGCCAGAAGAATGCCCGTATGGTAGATGTTTTTGAAGAGCTACTCTGCCATTACAAGATTTGCTCTCTCTACTACAAGAGTGGCACGGCCGGCACGTGCTATTCGACCAAATGGTTGCCATATCTTTTCCTCAACCATATTATCGAGAAGAAGACCAAAGAACATGAAAACTGCAATCCCAACTTCTTCAAACCGCTTAGCAATAGCGAGGTGATAGAGTTGATGGAGATGCACAACGAGATGGATATCAAGATTGAGGATGATCTTCACTATCCTTCTTTCAAGGAAGGAGACATCGTCGAGAGTTTTATGAGGATGGGTTACAGGCCCATGTCAAAGGAAGCCCAACTGGCAGGTTTCCTTACCTACTGGCTTCGACGATATGTCGTTCCTGGGGCCAGTGCAGTTGACCGCTTCCATCGTGGCGTATTGTTTGCTGCTGTCCGTCTAGTTTTCGGCTACCGGATAGAATTATTGTCAGCAATGACATGCAGAATAAATGCCGGCCTCCGTCTCTTCGTTGATTCGATGATTCAAGGAAAAGGTAAAAAAGGAAACTTTCCTCGGCTGGAACTGCCTTATATATATCTGTTTGGATGGCTGCTTCTACACCATCCTTCCTTAATGAACCCTGCTATGGGAGCAGTGAGTGGCAGTTTTCTAAGAAGATATTCTGGATATAAGTGGATCTATACCACTTTGAAAGACTGCAGGCGAGTCTTGAATCTGGGCAAAGGATGGAACTTCTATTGTGTTCCTCCTCCCGTCGGTTATGAATATATACCGACAAACATGATCGACTCGGTAAGAGTGCCACCTCTGGGTCATACAACCTTCGATTGGCTGAGGACGATTCGGCCATCACATCTAGTATACCGGTTCGAAGATGAATGCTATCTTGAACCTTATCTCCCAAGCCATTTTGCACGCCAATTCGGCTACGACCAATTCTACGTAGGCAATGCCATAACATGCCTACAAGGAAAAGGTTATTTGATTGACGGAGCCCGGGCTTGGGCCTATTACAATACCCGTGACACAAAGACAACATTCTCGATGCCGACAAAGAATGACCGTGGCCCGCACATGCTGTATACTTATTCGCTCTTTTATACATCAGCAAATACTTTTGCTGAGAATTTTAATTTAACAGACAGCTTTGCGACGGTGACACGATTTAGAAAAGGAGCACCTGTTTTGTTGCCTCCTGGTAATGATGAAGAGCACGAGCCGGCTGATGCACCTCTAGAAGCCTCGAGGGAAGCCAACTTCCCTGAAGAAGTCTACGAACCGCTGCGTGTTTCTCTGAAAGTTGTAAGATCTCCGATCAAGGAGAAGAAGAGAAAGGCAGAAGAACCATCTTCTCCTGTCTCTAAGAAGAAGACTGTTGTAGACTCTTCTGAAAGGGTCACCACTCGATCGCAGTCTCGACAACAGGCCGAGTCGACTCACAGAGAAGAGGTGACGACCCAGACTTCCACCCAAAGACAAACACATGCTGTAGATGTAGAGAGCCCGGAAGAACCTCTACGCAGAAAGAAAATAACTTTCAGAAAGAAAGTGGCCACCCCTCCAAAAGATATCCATACTTCTGCCCTGATAAGTGTTGTCGTCGGGGTTATGATGCCTTCTCCTACACCTGCTCCTGAGCCTCAACAGGTAACAGATACACAAGAAGGAGCTAACAGTGCAGAGATAAGGGACAAGTCGCAGACACAAGGGAAGAGATTACGGAAACAAAAAATGAGGCTGCAAAAGCGACTGTAACTCCGACCCCAATTAATGAGTCAAAATCATCTGTTAAAGTATTGCTATCTCCCACACTTGCAATGGAAGCTACTCATCTTCCAGCTACACCAAGATCGCGTCGTACTGAAGAAGATCGACTGATGATCGAGGCTCTAGATGGATGTGATTTTGGCTTCCATGACATAGATCCAGTTGATGCAAGTGATGATGAGGAAGCACAAGAGGAGGAGGCAGATGACAAAGAAATATCGGCGGAGAATGTTAATGACAATCTAACTCCTGAAGAGGATGCTGCTATCCATGCATCTCAGGAGAAGAATGTTGCTAATGAAGCAGCACCGGAGGAAGCTATTGTCCTCGATCAAAGAGGTATTGACTGATTTTAGTAATCTTCATTTCTAAATCAGATGACTGATGTTTTAACTTTAATTCATACAGAAATTCAATCTTCTCTGATTCTTCCAGTATGCACTGACATAGTGCAGACAGAGGCGATAGCCAGCGGTAGCCGTCATCTATCAGGCGGCTCTGAAGCGGAAAGTAGTCAGGCAGTAATGTCTGAAACTACTTCTGCGAGGCTCCAGCCTATCCCATCAAATGACAATCTTGTCACTAAACCCAGTTTTGGTAAGCTTGCCTTCATTTTGATCTTTTTTTTATAGTCCTTAGTGACAACAAACTGATAATGTTTACTTGATTTCGCAGAAGAACATCCAGGAGGGGCAACTAGCTCTACAATGGCTCCTTTGTCAAAAGAGGCTACAGCCCATGTTCAAGAAGCTGAACTTCCGCCTTCACAAACATCTGCTGCTGAAGCTTCTGTAGGAATAGCTGCTACACCTAGTGAAGTAGCTACCAATAAATTTATAGTTGGTTCTTTTACCAATTTCTTCTTCAGTTCCTTGGGACCTTTGGTAGAAAGGGTAATGGAGAAAGAGAATGTTGGTTTCATCACTGTCAGAAGTCCAACTTCTTATCTGATTGGTGGCATTCGAGATCAAGGCGATGAAGCTCAGGCTGCTTACCTTGAACATGTACTGGATGAGCTGGAGGAATTAATCAAGATCTACAAAGATCTTAACCGATGAGAGGTAGAGCCACTGGTGAATGCTGAGTTCGAAAGGATGACTCGAGAAGATGAGGTGACGAAGGCAGATTTCAAGAAATTTTTGGACACTTTTACCAGAAAATCTTCATAATATGATTCTCAGATGGATATAATAGCGTCTGCTGCTGGGGAGAAAGAGAAGAAGGTTACTGATCTGAAGGCAGAGTTCGCTCGACTTCAAGAGGAGTTGAGAATTGTTCAACTTGCTCTTGAAAAAGAGACCACTCAACATCAAGCTGCAGTTCAACAACTAGACATTCTGACCCATGAGAAGAATGAGTTTTTTAAATTTCATCAAGATGAAATCACTCGCCGACTAGTAACCTTGCCAACATTTGACGCTAAATCTGAAATGGCGGAGGCTAGAAGGCGGGTGCTAGATTCTCGTGAAGAACGACTCCAAACCTTGAAGCATCAGATAGCTAATCTGATGACCCCACCGATTGAGTGAAAGAAAACCTTTTGTATTTTCTCCTTTGTGATATGTCTTTTTGTAATGTCTTTGATCTTGATTAATGAAAAAACACTATTTTTGTGGCTCTATTATTTGTTGCATATCCCATTACGGATATAAATAATAGCGATAGAAAATATATTCAGAGGTTCAGGACATGATATATTTCTTGATTTAGAAAATAATTATATTCATTATATCTGCTCAGAGGTAATATGGACATGGCAGAATATAATTTCTTTTTGAATATCATTATTTCGGTAGACAACTTAATCAAAGGTAATAAATACGTGACAAGTTAGTATGGATGAATGGATGAGTCATCAGAATGTATGAACGAAATGAATCGTCGGGATGAACGGATGAACCGTCGTATGAATGGGATGAACGGATGAACCGTCGGATGAATGGAATGAACGGGTGAACCATCAAATAAATGAAATGAATGGATGAACCGTCAGATGAATGGAATGAACGGGTGAACCGTCAAACGAATGGAATGAACGGATGAACCGTCAAATAAATGGAATGAACGGATGAACCGTCAAATGAATGGAATGAATGTTGTGAAGAATACGTCGCTTCGATTCGCGTAATCGACTGTTTCAAGATTCTCTGCCTATAAATAGAACAGAAATTTAGATTGAATGATCAATTTCACTTTTAACACAAAATGTCGTCTGAAGATGCATCCAAGAAGGCTGAGATTGTCCCCAAGATTGAAGAAGTCACTGAGGAGCGTCCAGCCGAGCCAAACCAGTCAAAGCAGACGGAGGCGGGCGAAGGTTCGTCTGCACCCAAGCCGCCACTGGATATCTTGGACTTCCTAGTTGAGCCAGGGAAGACTGAAGAAGAAGAGGCCATGAGGATGGCCGCTTGCGCGTTTCTGGTGAAATCGAGCAAGGATGTCCTCGACTATTTTGCCGACTACATTTTGAAAAGGACGGCAGTGGTCCTCGTCCTGTCTTTAAGAAGGACGATAGTGATTCTCGTCCTTGATATCATGTAATATCGTTTATGATGAAATAAAATCAAACTTTATTTATGAACTGTCTGGTCATATTTACAAGAAATCCCTTTTACATTCATACATAGTACTTTTTAAGGAACTTGCCATTGATGGGCATCATTGCAACTCGACCGTCCAGCTCTGTGAGTTGATAGGCTCCATTTGAGAAGACTTTACTCACGATATAAGGCCCTTCCCATTTTGCATCGAACTTGCCTTTGCTCATGTGAGTCATAGTCATGGGACGTCTGACTGTTAGAACAAGTTCTCCTTTCTGAAAGGCTCTGACTTTAACTTTGCAGTTAAAAGTCTTCAAGATGCGGGCTTGATATAATTATATGTGTTGTTGAGCCAATAGTCGCTTCTCGTCGAGCACCTCCAGTTCTTGAAGTCGAAGAAGATCATTGTTCTCCGTAGTAAGTTCATTAGCGATGGCAATCCTCAAGGAAGGAATTTGAAGTTCCAGAGGTAGAACTGCTTCACAACCGTATACCAGAGAGAAGGGTGTACAGCCTGTGGGGTTACGGACTGTAGTACGGTAGGCCCATAGACATTCTCCAAGCTTTTTACTCTAGTTTCGTTTGTTAGTAGACACAAACTTCTTAAGGAGCTTGATAATAGTCTTGTTGAAGGCTTCAGCCAAGCCATTAGCAGCAGGGTTGTAAGCTGTAAAGGCGATATTATCAATGCGATGATCGTCACAGAACCTGATGAACTTTTGACTGATGAACTGAGGTCCATTGTCGTGAATGATTCATCGAGGTACACCAAACCTGTAGATAACGTGGTATTTGACAAAGTTGATGACGCTGCTGGTTTTGACTTCAGCCAAAGGTATGGCTTCGGTCCACTTGGAGAAATAATCCGTTATTGCTAGTATAAACTGATGTCCTTTAGAAGAAGGAGGATTGATAGGACCTATAATATCCATGCCCCAAGCTTCAAAAGGCCAGGAAGCAGCAGTCGGATGAAGGAATTCTGACGGTTGATGGATGAAATCTGCATGGATTTGACAGGCTCGATATTTTCTTGCATATTCGATGGCATCAGACACCATAGAGGGCCAATAGTAACCCATTCGTCGGATACGATCTTGCAGTTTAGGACCAGGTTGATGTGCTCCGCAAACACCATCATGAGCTTCACGCAATACTTGCTTCGCTTCATCACCGGCAAGACAGCGCAAGAGTAGGCCGTCATAAGTCCGTCGATAGAGAGTTTTGGTAGTTTGGTTGTAGTAGAATCGAAGAGATCGTCGACGAATACTCGTAGCCTCCTTAGGATCTTCAGGAAGTATGTCATGAACTACGAAGTCGATGAAAGGAGCTCTCCAATCTTCATTGATAACATTGACTTCGGCGAAGTTACTGAACTCAATGTTGCGATTATTTTCAATGCAGAACAACTCTCTGTTGGAAACAACGACCACTTGTTGTCTCTTGACGGGAATTGCTAAGACTGCTGCGAGATTAGCTAAAGCATCTGCCTCAGTGTTACAAGCTCATCGAACATATTCAATGAAGAAAGCCTTGAATGATGTAGCCATGTAAATTGTAGCTTCATGATAGGGCACTAAATCTTGATGGTAAACTTCGTATATTCCTCTAACCTGATTGACAACCAGTTTATAATCGCCGTAGACTTCAAGATATTCGACTCCCAACTGTTTTGCTAATTGGAGTCCAATGAGCAAGGCATTGTATTCAGCCATATTGTTAGAGCATGGCTGATCTAAGAAATAAGCTCTTTGGATAGCTAATCCTTCTGGAGAGACTAGAACAATTCCAACTCCTGCAATAATGGTCCCATTGGGTCCGATCCAGGATGCTCCGTCGAAGAACAGACGCCAGGTAGGAAATTCTTCAGAGATCATGTTTGATTCCAATGTTTCATCTGGAATTTCATCATAAAGCTTAGATGTCTCCGGAACAGGATGAGCTGCTAAAAAGTCAGCCAGTGCTTGATCCTTAACAGACTTTTGCGGAACATAAACCATGTCTTATTGGGCTAGCAGAATGGCCCATGTAGCCAGTCGAGAATTGAGTGTGCTGGGTTTCTTCATCAGTACCCGAAGAGGATTAACTCAGAAAATGACGTGAATGATTTGGCCAATGATATAATGTCGAGTCTTTTGAACAGCGAACATAAGAGCTACGCATTCTTTTTCAACCGGTCTATAACGGTGTTCAGCACCAATCATAGTACGACTAAGATAGTAGATGGCTTGTTCATGGCCTTCTTTGTTCTTCTGGGCAAGTAGAGCACCCAATGAATGATCCATAGCACGGACATACATTAAGAATGGTATGCCCGAGATTGGTGGCACCAAGACTGGTGGGTTCATCAGATACCGCTTTATATCATCAAATACTTGTTGACATTCTTCGATCTAAACGAAAGATATACCCTTTTATATTAACTGAGTAAACGGTCTGCAGCGTCCAGACAGATTTGAAATGAACCTCCTAATGTACGCAAGTCGACCTTGGAATCCTCGTAGCTCTTTTAAGTTGTGTGGAGGACGCATCTCTTGAATGGCTTTGATCTTCTCGGGATCCACGTGTATACCTTTAGAGGTAATGATGAAGCCGAGAAATTTACCACTAGAGACACCCAAGAATGACTTGGTGGGATTTATTTTCAACTGATGTTGGCACACTAGATTGAAGATAGTTCTTAAATCTTGGATGTGATCTTCCTTCAGACGACTCTTGACAGCAATATCATCAATATAGCATTCGACAGTCTTACGAAGATGATCTCGAAAGATGGTACTCATAGCTTGTTGGTAAGTTGCACCCGCGTTCTTGAGACCAAATGGCATCATAGTGTAGCAGTAGACTCTGCGAGGGGTGCGGAAAGAAGTATGTTTTTTATCTTCAGGGTTCATCCGAATCTGATTGTATCCAGAGAATCCATTCATGAAGGATATCCTTTCAAACCCACAAGTATTGTCGATCATGACATCTGTAATAGGGAGAGGAAATTCATCCTTTGGACAAGCTTCATTAAGATCCCGAAAATCAATGCAAACTCGAACTTTGCCAATTTTCTTCAAGACTGGGACAACGTTGGCTACCCAATCTGGATGTTGTTCTTCTCGAATAAAGCCACAAGCTATGAGCTTTTTGACTTCATCATCAATTGCGTCTATTATTTCTGGCTTGAATCGCCTTTGCTGTTGTTTGACTGGCATTGCATTAGGCAAAATATTCAGTTTATGAGTAGCAACTTTGGGATCTAAATCTGGCATGTCTTCATAATTCCAAGTAAAGACATCAATGTATTCTCGAATAAGAAGAATTAATTCTTGCTTATCCGCCTCTGGGAGGTTCTTGCTGATAAATATTGGACGAGGCGACCCATTTTCTCCTACGTCAATTTGAACCAATTGATCTTCGGTAGGAGGTTCTCGTTGTTCGAATCGGAGTTCCCATTGGGTATCCATTCGTTGAGCCCAAGGATCTATTTCAGAATTTTCTTCGATATCCTTGTCATAGCCTTCCGGGAATTCAGCGGAGACCATGTTAGAAGATACGATCAATCGATGAACTTGACCGATGCTGGTGTCAGAATCCCATGATCTAGAATCCGAAGCGTTGGAGCGCTCTTCACTATCGGATTCGGAGACTTCTGGAGATAAGACCGGAGGTGAAGTATATCCAAGATCTCTTTTCGTCCTGTTGTAGTACATCTCTGATTTTCCTTTTGGAACAACCGTACGAATAGGGGTTTGTCTACCCTTACCGTAATTGAGGCCATTCTTGAAGTCATAACCCATCTTTCGGATAATGTCTTTTGATTGTTGACTATAACGACGAAGTTGGAGACGTCCCATATCGTTATTTTTGCTATCATCCGTATAGCTGAATTTTTTTTCTGGCCCTTTACTAAAAAGTATTGGACTCTCACCTCTCTTTCGAAAAGGGACAACAAAATATGAGTCGTCTGGCTGTTCAAATAATACTTCCGTCTGAATGGATTATACGACTCCTATTGTAAATGACTGAAAGCTATCTAGCATATCCAAATAGCATTTAGTATGATAAATGACATCAGTATACTGGAAAGTAGATACTTTTTTATTGATTTGTACATCCATATTTACAACAGGACCTTTAGCCTTAGCCGGCTTGGTCAGATCGATTACAAGAGGAGGAACAGAAGAGGAAGGAGGTTTAGGCTTGTTGCGACGAAGGTCGATAACAAACGACTCAGAAGAGGTGAGCTCCCTTTTCTCCTTGTTTCGACGGAGGTCGATAACCAATGGCTCAGAAGAGGTGAGCTCCTTTTGATCTTTGTTACGACGTAAGTCGATAACCAGTGGCTCAGAAGAGGTGAGCTCCCTTTGATCTTGATTATCACCAGTTGATTGCTTCTGGACTGACAGATGAATAGCTAGTGGTTTAGAGGATTGAGGATGAGAGACACGCCCTTTGACAGGTATGATGAGAGTGTCACTGGGCACTGCTTCCTGCTCTTCTTCACTATCCATGGCCAAAACTACCTTCATAAACTCTTCTTTGTACATGCGAGCGTCGTTACAATATGCTTCAACGCCTTTAAACGGGTAGAGATCCGCAACTTCTTTTTGGACTTCCCCTTTATCATCAACGTATTTGAAGCATTGATGGAGAGTATAAGGAACAACGTTGTGTTCATGAAGAAATGGTCTCCCCAAAAGAGCATTGTAGGAACAACCATAGTTATCTATAATGTAAAAGGTCACCTTCGTACGAAGATTGCCAATTTGGAGTTTTAGGCGTATCTTGCCTAAAGGTTCACTTCTTCCCTGGTTGAATCCCAGGATGGTGGTGATAGTGCCGGAGAGGCTATGCACTGGAATCTTCAGAGCATCCAACATCGTCTTAGGCATGATGCTGAGTGCTGACCCTGGATCTATCAGAATACGATCAACCTTCATGGTGTCGACATATCCTGTAAAGTAGAGAGGACGGTCATGTCGATTGTCTTCCATCAACATGTCATCTTGTGTGAAGGTGATGTTTGGAATTAATTCCAGCACACTGTGATAGTGGAGACAAGAGACAGGTTCTGATTCAGGTTTCTTGAGAAGAGTTAGGCAAGTGTCTGCCTGCATCAAAGCCTCACTCAGTGTTTCTCGAGTCTCTTTAGAGAGGCGTGTAAAAGCTCGAAGATAGACAGCCTAGTCGGTGTATTGGTCAGTTGAGCCAATATGTCAAAGTTATATGGCTTTTCAAGTCCAGAGGGGGATGACTTCTTTAAAATTTTGTCGAAGCGAACTTGTTGTTTGCCTTTGTCGGCTGCTGTCGGTTTAGGAAGAGTTGGTTCCGCAACCGGTAATGATGTAGAAGGGATGACTTCTGTAGAGACAGGCTATACTGGAACAGCCTCGGAGGACGAAGCAGGATCCTCTTGAATTTCGGGATGCTCCCGTAGATAGGTTTTCCCTGACCTGGTGCCCAACAGGATTTTTTCTTCAACTATGGGGTCAAAAGACACCATATTGCCTCTCTTTGTCTTGCCCTTGGAGCGTTGCTTGGAGAAAGAAGGAACTTCAAAATTTTAACAAGATCAGGATGGATCCACATAATCTCGCCATTATCAAGGGATAAGGGGACAAGACCTATAATTTGTGGAGGAGGAAGATTCTCAATCTCAAGAGTGGTTCTAGAAATGGGGATGACGCCACTCTGCACCATTTGTGGCGGAAAGTCACCAAACTGTACAGAAATCATATTAACTGTAACAGTCTTTTCATCCTGTTGGAGAGTGATAACACCGGCGTTGACTAACTCTTGAATCTTGCCTTTGAGCACATAGCATGCCCGAGTAGGATGTCCTATGAACCTGTGATAAACACAGTACTTAGGGTGGTCAGTCTTACCGACTTCATCAGGCTTTTTTGGGTCGGGAAGTTGCAATTTATTGCTCTTCAGCAAACAGTCGAAGATGCTCGCTGTATCATTTTCATCAAAGGAATACTCTACTTTTGGGCGAGGTTCCTTTGGTGGAGGTGCAGAAGGAGTAGAGGTAGACATGGGTTGAGCCACGTTAACGGCCAAGGATTCCTTGTTCTTGAGGTTGATATTCAAGGTTTCTTTGCCCTTGCGGTTGTTCTGGCGATTACCGCTACCGGATGTAGAAGATTCATCTCGATCAGGGTTAGACATATGTACCCCCAACTGTTTGAACTTCTCGACACTCACTTCAGCTGCTTTAGCGTTGACAATGAATGACGGCCAGTCCTGGAACTGTGTTGATCCCGTCCACATGCTGATGATAGGCAACAAGTTTGACTTACAAGTGTCTATCATTACAACAGATGGGGTTCCGGGAGGCATTTTGAGTGCTTCTCGGCGGAATCGTTCAATGAAACTCTTAGTAGTTTCATTATGTCTTTGCTTGATCTTGTTGAGGGCGGATATAGTCATATCGTTGATACCCTCGTAGAATCGTTCCAAGAACATCTGCTTGAGCCCAACAAAGGAAGTGATAGAGCCGTCAGGCAGACTGCGGTACCAATCATATGTTGTACCGGCTAAACAGCCGACGAAGACTCTGGTAAGAAGAGCATCACTTGGCTGGAGCTGGACAGTCATTACCTCGAAATAGTTAATGGACTAACTCGAAGAAGTGCTGCCGTCAAACAGCATGATTGTAGGAATCTTGTACTTTGGAGGGAATGGGACTTCTTTCCATTCCACTGGATAAGGTTGTTTGATCCCGAGTCTCTGTAGACCGTCTTTCTCTTTGAAGGCCTCGAACTGATTACGTAGTAGTTTTATAGCCTCATTAGCATCTCCTGAGGATGGAGAAGTAACAGGCTGGCTCACCGGGTTAGGAGGAGAAACGGCATGGTAAGCACTACCCCCAGCCCCTGAATGGCTGGGTGTAACTTGAATAGGTATTGAAGCTACAGGAGGGGACGGTACCCCCAGACCTGCATTGACAGGCACCGATGATGCTATTATCTCTGAATTGACAGCAGGTGCAGTCGGTGATACTGTATGTTGAGCTATGATAACAGTATGCATACTTGCGATCATTTCAGCCATGGTCTTCAATTTATCTTCCAGTACAGCGATTCGTTGTTCTTGACTTGCCGAACTAGAAGCGTCTGGATCTTCAGTGACAACATAGGCAGATACTTCTCTGGGCACAGTAGAAGACACTGTCTGTTCAGAGCTTTCACTGTATGCATCGTAATCAGAGAAAGAATCATCCCCTGAAGGAGAAACAGAGAAGTGACCAGAAGGATCTTGGAGAAGATCTCTGCGACCAGCTGTGTCTCGACTTCGAGATCGGGTGTGTCGGAATACTCCTTCAGAGGATTCATGGAGTAAATCTAGATATCGTTGACTGGGCTTACGGGGTTTACCGTGTTTTGAACACTTTCTATCCCCGGTGTCTCGGGAAGCCATGTTTACAGAGGCATAGAGCACCTTGTCTTCGTCTTCTGACATTGGTTCAGAAGTTAAACGATCGAAGATAGATCATTTGGTCGTCTGGCAACAACACTTAATAATCACCTTGTGATTACAATGGTGTTCCAATGGTGGGATTGGAGGTATTGAGGTGTTGTTCCGCTTCTGCTTGAGGTGTTCCTGAAGGTCAGGGATATATTCTTTGACGACATTCGGAACATGGTTCCGATTCTTCAGATGCTTTGTCCCATGAGTATACAGAGAAGTACTCAACTCATTGGCATATGTATCAGGATTTTTCTTCCTGGAAGGTTGTTTTTGATGTAAGTTCGCCTTCGGCATTGGTTGCTCGCGTTTCATAGAAACTGGTCTATTGAGATAAGTCCATAGATCGGCAAACTCACCCCTAGGAGCTTCTGTCTGAGACACCAGCAATTTCCTCTGCTTTGAGCGCGACATCCGAAGAGTTGGAAGATCTTGGAAATGTGCTACTGGAGTAGGCAAAATGCCTCTCTGATCAATATTCTTCCCTTTAACAGGGAGAGAAGAACTCTTATTTGAGAGAGTTTTTGTACTGTTTGGTGCCGAGGCACGTTCAGATGGATCTTCTGAGGTAAAAATTAGGGAAGACTGAAAAAAGACCAAAGGGCCTTTTCCTTTATTTTGTGAAGAAGGGTTGGCTAAAGAGCGTTTCCCTCTGTTAGACGGAGGAAGAATAGTCAAAAGACTACCCCCTGTGGGTCGCAGGAACATAAGAAGCAGCAACTTGCCATCTGAAGATGATGACAGAGGGCTCCTTGGCCATATAACCAGCAGGAGGTGCAACCTGTGTTCTAGAAGAAGCAGCAAGTGAAGCCTTGACTACAGAGGGCTTAGGTTGCGCTTTATTTGAAGGAGTAGTGGATTGCGCAGGAGGGACAGAGGTCGCCAACTACGCCAGAGGGACAGGGGTTTTGGACTTTGCCATAGCAGCATAAGTCATAGACTGCGCTGTAGTAGGAGGAGCAGTGTGCTGCGCATGGGCTGTAGGAGCTTTGGTTTGTGCCTTAGCAGGGAGGGTGATGGACTGCGCAACAGCTGTAGGGGCTCTGGATTGCGCTTTGGCAAAGAGGGTGATGGGTTACGCAGGAGCAGAAGTGGATACTGGCCTTCTGTCAGAAGAAACAACAGGTTGCGCAGAGGACTTTGGGATCCACTTTGAATGGACTTTGCTCTTGGCAGAAGTCACAGTGCGTCGAGTAGCCCCAGAGTTGATCATCGCTTCGTAGGCAGTCTGGTTGACCTTCACAACCAGCGTCTTCTGCGTCTTTTCGATAGACACAGCGTCACATTGAGTTGTCACTTCCTCGTCGGAGGAGAAAGTCGTCCCCAGTAGAGTCGCCATTTTGTTTGCAAAAACAAAAGTCTTTTATTTCACAAACTTTAAAGAATAGTACAAAAGTACAATGAATTCTGGAAAAGTACAACTATAGAAATTCGATCTGAAGACGATCGCTTTATCCCTTGGACGATGTGAACTTTGAAGATGATAGCCTCTGAAGGATGCAGCAGCACTTGGACAAGAACTCCTGATCTCTGATGATCTTGAATAATGATCCTCCATAATGAAGAACTTGAAACTCTATTTATAGAGTTCTAGAAATAACTATTTTGTAGTTATTCTGGATTGCACACAATAGTTTGTGCTGGAGACAGACTGCGCAGACTGTAAACCGCGCTGGCCATTTGGTAGTTGCTCGATCGTGGGCTAACCGTACTCAGACGCGTGGCATTATTTGATTGAAATGCGCTTTGTTGTGTGCAGGCGGTTGCCACGTGGCGAGCAATTGATGGCATGTAAGCCACGTAATAAATGTCAGTTATCTTCAACAAGTTTGATGGATTGCGCCACTTGAATAGCGCTAGCTTCAGACTGCGCTCCGATCTGGTCGATAGATTGTGCTGGCGTTGGACAGCTGGACTGTACTAGGGCTTGGCAACTGGACCGCGCTAGGATTTGGACAGCTGTCCTAGAAGGCGGCGCGGCACAAGAAACGAACAGACTCCTCATTTTTTGGGCTGTCAGGCTGTCAGAAGATTTGATCTTCTTGTCAGATAATGATGGCATTGCCACGTCAGCCTAGCGCGCTCAGACATTGGCGCAGTTGAAGCTAGCGCAGTTGATTTGTAGTGCAGTCTGTCTACAGCGCAGTTCTTTGAAGAGTGCGCAATTTAGATTTCTCTGCCTATTTGATGGATGCAACTTGATTTTTAGGACTTACAGGGTCGTGATCGGCGAGGTGTAGCCTAACCCATGCTTTATTTTGTTGTAGTATTGTACTGACTTTCCTTTTAGAGCAGGTATGCGAATAGGAGTTCGCTTTCCCCTACCATCATTTAGGCCGATTTTGAAGTTGTAGCCCATCTTTTGGATGATGTTCTTCGACTGTTGAACGACGTAGTTGAAGTCATACTTTATCATCATTTTCAGCATCATTATCGAATGTAGCATTTTGATTCAATCATTTGCTGAAGAGAATAAGATGTTCATCCTTCTTCCTGGAGGGAACCAGAAAGAATAGAAGGCATGATGCATGGAACGGTGAAATCCTTTATGGACAAGAGAGAACTCGAGTATTGTAGCTAATCTGGCAATTTCAGTTGGGCTATTGAAAGCCTTTGTAACCTCAGTTCATATATTTAATAAAGAGAATTGTTTCTTATACTCTATTTTCTTCTGTTGCTAATATTAAATCAAAGATAACCATTTGAGAACTTGTCATCTTGCCTTGTACGAGTGCAACTCCAGACTCGTACAGCATCATGCCCCAGCAAGAATGATGATTTGGATAAATCGATACAAGGACGAGCGATTTTTCGGGGCGGGGCGTCACAATTGGTATTAGAACTCTAGGCTCAATTTTCTCAGGACGCTTGCTTTGTTTTAATTCCAAAGAGTTGCCCACCACCAACCAAAACACTCTTGACTCTACTCGATGCCACACTGGATATTCCATACAATAAGTCTAATACAAATTGTATAATTTTGCCGTATATGTTTTGGAAATTACATGATGTTTGCTGAGAAAGTCATGAAATGTTTATTGCATTGAGTGCAATGAGCAGTAAAATGTTCGTTGCTACAAGTGCAACGAGTCGCGAATGTGAATTGAGATGTTAGTTGCTACAAGTGCAACAAGTTGAGAAATATGAATCGAATTGTTTGTTGTTTCAATGCAACCGTCGATGTGAGAAATATTGGTTGCATCGATATAATGAATGTCTTAAAATATTGTGGTATCAAATACAACGAGTTGTGAATGATACGTTGCAATGAACGTGAAAGTTAATATCGAATGCGTTGAAAGAATTCGAGCATTGCCTTTGAATGTCAAAAATAAATGGTTGCACGAGGTACAACAGATGTCAGGATTAAATCGTTGCACAAGGTGCAATAGAAGTCGGAAATAAATTGTTGCACGCGGTGCAACGGATTTCGGAAAATGAATCATTGCATGAGATGCAACGGAAGGAACTGAAATCATAAATCGATAGAACGAATCATTCGGTTGTGCACCAAGCTTGTGTTGGCAAATGAATACGTTGGCCGAGTTGTGTCAAAATTTGATTAATCAAAAGTTACGATTGTGATCGACATGATCACTGTAAAAATCGTGAGTCGAAATAGATTGTTGGTTCATGCCGAGTATGATGCGAGGAAAATGACTTGATTTTTGAGTGGTATATGCCATACCACGTATGCGATGAATAACTCGATTCTGAGTGGTATATGCTATACCACTTGTTCGATGAATTGTATCGACGCGTTGCGAGAATTACGGAAGGTTTGTCCACAACGAACGGAAAGAGTACCGAGACTCGATTAAAAATTTATATGACGGTATGTTGATGCAAGTGTTCTATGATAATCAATTGGTACGATAGGGCGAGGACTCGTATCAATGAATGATACGTCGGACAAAAATTTGTAAGTCGGTCGAACGACCGAGACTAACAAAAATGATTATGCCTTGAAGCAATAATCGGATCGACGGGATAGGAAACTTGAACTTATAAATGAGTCGCATGACTTACGATCTCGATACAAATGTTGGGCGAGGCGAATCGTAATTGAATCGCACGACTTGCAATCTCGATAAAAAAGTTGGGCGATGCAAATTATAATCGGATCGTACGATGTGCGACTTCGGTGAAGAGTTGGTTGATGCGGGTAAATAGTGCCTAATAGATAGTTGGTTATGTTGCGACGAAACTCATTTGAGTACGAATAAAGCAGACAAAACTTAGAGGGCGTGATTGTATAACTCGAGGGTTCGATGTTGGGTAATCAGTAACTCGGTTACGTGATCAAAGTATAGCGGAATGCGGCAAATTGGAAAATGAGTTGATGCGTATGGAAAAGTTTGTAGTGAACTTGGATGTATGCAATACGAACCAAAGTCGACGTTGATAAAGATTCAAAGTTAACCCTGGTGTTATCGAAATTGATATGACTTATCAAAATCGATACGCAAGGAAACGTATGTACGATTTGAGAATACAAAACGGGACAGGCCTACGATATCGAAAATTTCAAAAATAGTAATATGAAAGTGTCGAACTGGTTGATCGTAAACTTTGTGATTGATCAGGATGAGACTATAAAGTCATCGACGATTGTTTCTGTGCATATAACATCTCGGGTGTCGACCGTGGGTAGAAAGACTCAAACTCAATACGAGTAGTTGTTTCGTAAAATACGGAATTGTTGACGGCAATGTATGACTTTATTCGGAGGATAGTTGTGCATCAGTTGCGTCGATAGAAATAGTTTTATCCAAAATTGGGTAGTCGCATAGAATTCGTCATAATGTGATTTGGCTCCAAAATAAGATATAGCATGGTTCGTAGTAACTATCTTTCATTAATGATCCACAATTATCGAGCGTAGCTTCGGGACAGCTGACCCTAGAAGACTTGACTGCCAAATCAAAGTGAAATATTGCAGACCCGTAAGATAACCCATGCGATGTCGCATATGAAATTGCTTCGGTAACAAATAAAATATGGTTCATGTTGATGATAAGTCTAGGCAATTTTTTAGAATCGTGCTACGCACGAGAGCGAGCTATAAGAAAATATCTTACGAGTTATGTCGTTAGATTTGGATTCACCTTGCAATTGAGCTTGCGTAAATTGAACTTATATTAGATATTTTGAGACGGACAAGTTAGGAATTTGGCTAGTAAATGTCCTACTCGATAGGAATCGAACGTAAGACGCATCGTAAAGACCTTCGTGTCAAAGCGATTGTTGCCTTTGAGCATCGTCGACTCGAATTGAACTTTTGTGTTGGATAGATTGTGGCCTTTGTGCAATATCAATTTAAAGTTGCGTCGGACGAATCTAAGCACGGTGTCTAAGTAAGTCACCTAGTGGGCGTAGACCTCAGTATTGATGTATTTGGAAGTCAACAAAGGAAATCGTATCGAGATAAGTTGTATAGCTAAACTTCAAATATAGTTGGACAGCGACTTCGAATGCAAGGCGTTGCGAAGGATCGTTGCGATCGGATGTGCAACGGCTCGACGTGGCGCATAGAATTGATGGTCCATACGAAACTTACGAAACGAGAAATGTGATTTTGAATTGCGTCGCATGCAGTGACTTTATTGAATGAATCACGTATGTTTCGAATATACAGATGCGTTAAAATTTTGAGAAAAGTCGCTAAAGATAAGTCTGATCGAGAGTACGAAATGGCAAGCATATAACTGAAATTTACCTGTCAGTTTTGTTCCAATTTTCTATCACTGTGCTTGGCTAAAATATACATATTTTTGGAACACCTTGAATAGGTGTACGATCCAAATCAAGTTGTATACAGAATTCAAATTGAGCTGTAGGAAAGAGTGAAAGTTAATGAAAGCTTGCATGAGTGTTTAAAACGGAACAACGATAGTTGGACGAGATCGTGAAACGATCTGAAGAAACACTTGAATTGAGTGTTGGTTTCGGTTCGAGGATGAACCTTATTTTGCGTGGTATATTATGTAATACCCCACTCCGCATGGTGCATTATGCTGAGTCGTTGACACGAAGAGTCACGTTGACCCGATTAAGTATCGATGCGAATCGATACAAGAGTTACCTTGTCCCGAGAAACGCATCGAGTCGGATCGATGCAAAGAGTTACATTGACCCGAGGAACGTATTGAGTAAGATCAATACAAGTGTTCAGTTGACCCAAGAGAAAGCATTGAGTCGGTTTGCAGATTCTAAGAAATTGAATCGACACAAGGCATTAGTCTGATTCGGACAAGTATTGATTTTAGTTGGTTTTGTGTGCAGGTTATACGTTTATACTGAAATATAAGAGGTCGACATTTTGCCTTATTTACAACGGGGTACGCAAAACCAAATCACCGTCTCACAACGGACTGAAGCATAGGCAAGGTAGGCCAAATCGCTTAGATAATTTAATGTAGCATGAAGTGCTCGAACGGCTAAGTCAGAAGAGTTGGCCGCGCAACAAGTTATAAAATTGAGCCGCATCGACTCGGCAAAACGACAAGGCATATCGACTTAAGGTGGAGGGACTTTGAGTACTCTTCTTTCCTAGTCCATCATGCTTAATTAAAATATACTATTGTATGCTAAGATAACCTATCGAGTCAACGGGCGTGGCTCGAATGAGAGATGAATATAGTGCATGTCGAACACTAGATAGAACAATTGAAATAAAATGTACATCAAATGTACGAGTCACTATTGAACATTAAATATCACAAAGGTGAGCGCCTCGGTGCACAAGCCATAAGAACATTAGGATAACTGTATCAACGAGTGCCTCAGCGCACAAGTCATTCGTGCCCCCGTGCACGAGTTAGTATGCTAGAACATTGAAAGACTGTATCGACGCGAGTGCCTCAGTGAACGAGCTATAGAACATTGAATACCCTATGAGGCGTGCCTCAGTAGCACGAGTCAGAGGGAAGGAACATAAGTCTAACATATTGAACACTAAGGCGTAGAACATGAAAATACTGAATCAAGACATGCATCGAATGCACGACACAATTGAATGTCGAATAACTATATCAAAGTATGCATACATGTACAAGACTTATGAAAGATGACTTTGTTGCGAAAAAGAGAACAGTTATGGCACGAATGTGGCGGAACTGTCAAATGTGGCATGGTGCCTTCGAAATGTTGGGCGTTCGTTGATGAACATTGAGTTGGGACATTGTGCCAATGGAAATAGAGATAGGCGAATTGCTTGGTTGTATGAATTTGACGCATTGCATGGTCACGGATAACTTATGTACAAGTTTTGTTATCCCTCAAACATAGTAGACGGTTGCCAGAACCCGTTCGATCTAGAAAGGGAATTTAAGATGGGTATTATGTAGGGTATTTCAATCTGTTAGGCTTGCGACCTACCATTGAAATAGAGTATCACAAATATCGGTATTATTAGGGAGGAGTACTTCAGGACATGGAATTAGCACCCCAGGCTGAAGTAGTCACCGTTCGTACCTTGATGTCCATTATGGTGTTAAAGCCAGTGACCTTCATATAGTTAAGGAATGTCGGATCGGAAGTGCAGGAACGATAGATCCTACACAGAGCACTTATAACATGACAGGGAAGGAATGAGGTGTATTCACCTTGCATCGGTGCAAAGGCGAATGCGTTGATGTTGGTAAGAAGTCACGAAACAACACGAGATTACTATTGGTTGCTTGCTTGCTTATGTGAATCAAATAATATGCATGCCATGATAGCTTGCTTTATTACTTTCGAATATTCCATGAAACAAATCCTAAGGAGAACATAGAAAGATAACTAAATTGTATGTTGCATGAATCAATACATAACAAATGTTGGTTTGTTTAAGTAGGTCTTTGATCAGTACAGCGAGGATGAAAGTACTAATCTTCCACTAGTTTGCTAGCAGGTTCAGAGAATGGTCTATTCGCGGCGGAGCTCCGCTTGATCATGCTGAGGCATGGAATACCGTAGCTTTTGAAGCGTGCGATGTATGGAACGGTGAAATTCTTTGTTGGCAAGAGAGAACTTGAGTGTTGTAGCCAATCTGGCAATTTCAGTTGGGCTATTAAAAGCCTTTGTAACCTCAGTTCATATATTGAATAAAGAGAATTGTTTCGTATATTCTGTTTTCTTCTGTTGCTAATATCAAATCAAAGATAACTATTTGAGAACTTGTTATCTTGCCTTGTACGAGTGCAACTCCAGACTCGTACGGCATCACGCCCAGCAAGGACGATGATTTGGATAAATCGATGCAAGGACGAGCGATTTATCGGGTCGGGGCGTGACAAAGGTGATATTAGGAATCAGCTCCATCATACTATGACAGTTAAAACATGCCATAGGTTCCTCATCTGGCTTCTTGAGGTATGCCAGACCGCGTCGGCTTGTATTAAAGCTTCACTTAGTATTTCTCGAGTTTTCTTCGAGAGACGCAGAAGCTTAAAGATTGATAACCTCGCCAAAGTATTGGCTAGCTGAGCCAACATATCGAAGTTATATGGCTTCTCCAGTCCAAAAGATGAAGTTTTCTTTAATATTTTATCAAAGTGAACTAGTTGTTTTTCTTTGTCGACCGTTGTTGGTTTGGAAGGATTCTGTTCCGTTTGAGGCGTTGAAGCCGATGGAACATTGACAGTAGACGAAAAAGTTGCTGAAGGGGCATCAGGGACCGGAGGTGGAATGACTGCATTCTCTTGTCCCTCTGGATAGTCTCTAAGGTAGAGTCTCCTAGATCTGGTACAGATCATGGTTTCCTCTTCTGGAGCTGGTACGAAGGAAACCATATTGTAATTCTTCATCAGAGTCTTGTTTCTCGAAGACTTCTTCTGAAGCAACGAAGGATTTGTCCAGAATCCTAAGCCAATATGAGACTGATTGTGTTGCAGGCATAGAGAAAGAGGTATAGGAGATCCTTTTCCATAATTTAAGTTGGGGGCTTTCTGCAAATCATATCTCATCTTCGTCATCAGTTCGCGGGACTGTTGACTATATAGATGGAATGCTGGGTGGTAGTTAACTTCCAGTTTTGGTACAGTTGTCTCAAAAGAAAAAGGCAAAGTTGCCACTGGGATGAAGGTAGCATCCAAAGATGGAAGATGACCACCCAGTGAAGTCATATGGCATGACTTGTATTTGGTTATCTTTCTTGACTTTATAGAGGAAGCAGGTGTGTTAGATTCAAAGTCAGCCGCCAAATTAGGGTGAATCCACATGATTTTCCCTTTGTCAGTTGATAGGGGAACGAGACCGTCACTTCATGCTGGTGGAAGGTTGACGAGCTCCAGAGTGGCTTTTTGAATGGGGACGACTCCATCCTGCACCAATTGGGCGGAAAAGTCACCAAATTGTAGAGAGACGACATTAGCAGTCACCGTCTTTTTATCTTGGTGAAGGGTGATTGCCTTGGCCTTGATCAGCTTTTGGATCTTCCCTTTGAGTATGTAACACGCCTTCGTTGGATGTCCCAAGAACCTGTGATACACACAGTATTTAGGATTGTCAGTTTTACCTACTTCGTCTGGCCATTTTGCTTCGGGCAATTAAAGTTTGTTGCTCTTGATTAGACAATCAAATATGCTCATGATGTCGTCCTCGTCAAAGGAATATTCCTCTTTTGGATGATGTGCTCTCTGTGGGGGTACTGTCGTAGTATGTGTTGACTGACCTACATTGACGGCTAAAGCTTTTTTGTCTTTTACATTGATGGCTAAAGCATCTTTATTCTTGCGGTTGTTCTGATGCCCACCGCTATTGGTTGCAGAATGTTCATCTTTTTCAAGATTAGGCATCTGGATGCCTAGTTGTTTGAACTTATCAGCACTGTCCTCGGCTGCCCTAGCACTTACTATGAAGGAGGCCCAGTCTTGGAATTATGTGGGTCCAGTCCATACGCTGACTATAGGTAACAAGTTTGATTTGTATGTATCTATAGTCAGTGCATCTGGAGTACCCAGAGGTATTTTGAGTACTTCACGACGGAAGCGCTCAATGAAACGTTCAGCAGTTTTATTAGGCCGTTGCTTGATTTTGATGAGGGCCTACATAGTCATGTCGTTTGTTCCCTCATAGAATTCCAGTAATATTTGCTTGAATCCCACAAAAGATGTTATGCAACCATCTAGCAAACTGCGATACCAGTCATAGGCTGCACCCGCTAAACACTCGACAAATACTCTAGTAAGTAGAGCATCATTCGATTGGAGCTTATCAGTCATCACCTCGAAGTGATTGAGGTATTCACTTGGAGATGAACTGCCATCAAACAGCATGATAGTTGGTGGCTTGTATTTAGGTGGAAACGGGACTTCCTTCCACTCTATAGGGTAGGGTTGCTTGATCTCCAGCTTCCGCAGACCATCCTTCTGCTTGAAAGCTTCTAACTGACTACTGTAGGTCCTAAAAAATCAAGTTGCATCAATCAACAAAGTCAAGAAATCAAGAAACCCATCATTTTGATGAATTGCGCAGACAACAGATTGCGCAGCAATCCGATTGCGCACACTGCTTTGCGCACACAACCGATTGCGCAAGTTGACGTGGCAGAAGTCATCATTACTAAATCAAATCAAATCTTTTCTGACAACTGACAGCGCGAATAACAAGGAGTCTGTTCGTTTCTTGCGCCGCACAGTGCTCGAGGGCGGCTGACAGCTGGCAGCGCAAACCAATGCTGCGCAGTTTGAGTCTGCACAAATCATGTATGCGCAATTCAACTCTGCGCACTTTATCAAATATAACTGTTAAGTTACACGTGGCATTCATGCCATCGATTGTTCATTACGTGGCAACTGTTCATGCACGATCATGCGCAAATCATGCTATGTGTCCATGATAGTCGGCCCATGATCCAGTAACTATCTGCGCAAATCAATGTTGTGCAAACCAATGCTGCGCAAATCATCCTGCGCAGTCCAAAATAACTGAAAATTAGTTATTTCTAGAACTCTATAAATAGAGTTTCAAGTCTTCATTTCAAGGGGGATCAAGATCAAAAATCAGAAATTAGAGAGTTCAGGAGTTCTTGCCAAAGTGCTGCTGCATTCTTCCGAGGCTTTTGTCTTCAACTTCCGAGGCTTTCGCCTTCAGTTTTCTGAGTTGTTTTCAACTTCAGAGGCTTCGTCTTCAAAAGTTCACATCGTCCAAGGGATAAAGCAATCGTCACCGAGATTGGATTCCTACAGTTGTAATTTTCCCAGAATTCTTGTAATCTTTATTACAGTTTGTATCAATAAAGTTCTATACATTTGTTTTTGCAAATAAAATGGCGACTCTGCTGGGGACAACTTTCTCCTCCGACGAGGAAGTAGCAACTCAATGTGACGTAGCGTCTATCGGGAAGACGCAGAAGACCCTGGTTGTCAAGGTCAACCAGACAGCCTACGAGGCAATGCTCAACTCCAAGACCACTCCCCGTACTGCAGCCACTTCTGCCAAGAGCAAAGTGCGCTCAGTTTGGGTCTCCAAGACTGCTGCACAATCTGGCAGTTTTGCCGCTAAAAGTGCTGCACACTCTGTTGCACAAACTGCTGGCCAGTCTGTTGCACAAACTGCTGTGTCAACTGCTGCACAGTCTGTCTCAGCAACTGCTGCACAATCTGTTGCAGTCAAGACTGCGCAATCCGTTGCAAATGTTGCGCAAGCTACTTCATATGCTGCCTTGTCAAAACAGAAGACTCCTATGACTCTGGCGCAATTGGCAGTAGCTTTTCCTGCGCAAAACAGCATTCCAGCAACCAAAGTGCATCCTAAGCACTCTAAAGCAAGGACTCCTACTTCTGTGACCAGAACCAATGCACTCTCCACTCATGCGCAAATCACTTCTGCGCAAACCAAGGGAAACAGCCCTTTGGCTAAATTCTCTCCTTCTCATAATCAAGAGAAAATATCTGATTCTCCTCTTAAACCTCCTGCTGTTCTAGCACAATCTACTGGGGGTAGTCCTTTGGCTATTCCTCCTCCTTCTCAGATCAAAGGAAAAGGCCCGTTGGTCTTTTCTCAAACTTCCTTGTCTCATGATTTGGAAGACAATAGAGGGAAATGCTCTTTAGTTATCCCTTCTTCTCAGAACAAAGGAAAAGGCCCTTTGGTCTTTTCTCAGTCTTCTTCGGTCTTTACTGAAGCAGATCAAATTGAACGTGTTTCAACACCCGTCAGTACAAGATCTCCTACGAACAAAGATTCTTTTTACCTTCATAACAAAAGAACTTGCACTGATCAAAGAGGTATTCTGCCTACTCCAGTAGCAGAATTCCAAGACCTCCCAACTTTCAAAATATCCCGTTCCAAACAAGGAAAACTGTTGGTGTCTCAAACAGAAACCCCTGAGGGTGAATTTGCAGACCTACGAACATATCTTAACAGGCCAACTTCAGCAAAACGTAAACAGCCAATGCTGAAGGTTAAGCCTCAAAGACAAATCTCCAAGAACATAAATTCTGATACTTATGCCAATGAGATGAGCACTTCCTTGTATACACAGGGGACAAAACATTTGAAGAATCGGAATCATGTTCCAAATATTGTTAAAGAACATATTCCTCGAACTTTTCCCCGTCCCGGCATGGTTTCTGATCTTCGAGAACATCTCAGACAAAAACGGGATAATGGCTCAACTCCTTCAAATCAACCATCTGATCATCATTGCAATCATAAAGTCATCATCCAATGTTGTTGTCAAACAACAAAGCGATCTATCTTCGATCGTCTAACTTTTGCTAAAACAGAACCAATGTCAGAAGAAGACGAAGTGTTGTACGCTTCTGTCAATATGGCTTCCCGAGACACCGGGGGTAGAAAGTGCTCCAAACATGGTAAGCCTCGCAGACCAAGCCAACGATATTTGGATTTACTCCAAGAATCCTCTGAAGGAGTATTTCAACATACTCGTTCCCACAGCCGAGACACAATCGGTCAAAGGAATCTTCCCCAAGATCCTTCAGCTTATCTTCCTACTTTTCAGTCAGGAGACGAATCTTTCTCTGATTATGATGCATATAGTGAAAGCTCTGAACAAACAGTTTCGTCTACTGTGCCTAGAGAAGTGACGGCATATGTTGTTACTGATGATCCAGATGCTTCAACTTCTGTAAACCAAGAACAGCGTATTGTTGCACTGGAGGACAAATTGAAAACCATGGTTGAAATGGTCGCCAGTATGCATTCTATCATTATGGCACAACATGCTACTCCACCAACTGTACCGGCTGCTATAAACCCTGAAATCATAGCTTCATCGGTGCCTGTCAATACTGGGCTGGGGGTAGTACTTCCTCAGATGCCTCCTGTGCAAGTACAAGTTCAAAATACACCCAGTCAATCAGGTGCTGGAGGTAGTGCTTATAATGCTGTCCCTCCTCCTACCACGGCTCCTTCTTCTTCATCTGAAGATGCTAATGAAGCAGTCAAGCTTTTACGAACTCAGTTTGAAGCTTTCAAAGAGAAAGACAACCTGCAAAGATTGGGAATCAAACAGCCATATCCCGTCGAATGGAAAGAAGTTCCATTTCCTCCCAAATACAAGATTCCAACAATCGCTCTCTTTGATGGTAGTACCTCACCAAGTCAATTCATCAATCACTTCGAGGTAATGACTGTTCAACTTCAACCAAACGACGCTCTTCTTACCAGAGTGTTCGTCGGTTGTTTAGCCGGCGTAGCATATGACTGGTACAGAAGTCTGCCCGATGGTTGTATCACTTCTTTCTCAGGTCTCAAGCAAATCTTTCTAGAACGATTCTATGAGGGATTCAATGACATGACTATGTCAGCCCTAAATAAAATCAAACAGAAACATAACGAGACTGCAGAGAGTTTCATTGAACGTTTTCGCCGAGAAGCCCTGAAAATGCCTCCAGGGACTCCTGCTGCTGTTACTAGATACTTGTAAGGCAAATCTCTTGCCTATTATCAGTATGTGGACAGGCTCAACTCAGTTTCAAGACTGGCCATCCTTCATTGTTAATGCCAAAGCAGCTGAAGTAAGTGCTGATAAATTCAAACAGTTGGGGGTACAAATGTCTAACCCCGATCGGGATGAACATCAAGCGTCAGGCGGTGGAAATTGCCAAAACAACCGCAAGAACAAAGAGACTCTGAACATTAATCTGAAAAGCAAAGAGTCTTTGGCTGTCAACGTAGCTCAGCCTACGTCCACTTCCACTCCTTCTGCACCACAACCGAGGGAACCTCGTCCTAAGGTAGAGTATTCTTTTGACGAGAATGACACGGCAAGTATCTTCGATTGTTTACTCAAAAGCAATAAGATCCAGCTCCCAGACCCGAAGAAACCTGATGAAGTCGGTAAGACCGATCATCCTAAGTATTGTGTTTACCACCGATTCATTGGACATCCTACTAGAGCATGTTATGTGCTCAAGGGCAAGATTCAAGAGCTTGTTAATGCTGGAGTTGTTACTCTGCAACAAGATGAAAAGACTGTCACCGCCAATATGGTTTCAGTTCAGTTCGGTAACTTTCCCCCGCAGATGATACAGCATGGTGTCATTCCTATTCCGAAAACTACTCTTGAGATTGAAAATATTCCTTCTCCACCAAATGAAGGTCTTGTTCCTTTGTCTCTAGACAATGGTGAAGTTATGTGGATTCACCCCGATCTTACTTCAGAGTTCGAGGATTCTTCTTCTTCCAAGAAGAAAAGTCGCTCCAAAGGCAAGACGAAGGTTTGTAACATGGTATCTTTTGATCCCATAGTTGACGAAGAAATTCTATTAGGCACCAGATCAGGAAAGCCCTATTTGAAGGATTACCCTGAAACTCAAGAGAATCCTACTTCTTCTCCTGAACCTACCTCAGCACAACCTGCTCTAGCTGAAGAGAATCCTGCTACACCTTCACCAGCTGTGATTCCTATTTCTCCCAAGCCAGTGAATGCTGATAAAGGCAAACAACAAGTCCGCTTTGATAAACCTTTGAAGAAATCGTTTCCTACAGGACTTGAGAAGCCTTACAACTTCGATATATTGGCTCAACTAGCCAATACCCCAGCAAAGTTGTCTATCTTTGAACTCTTGCGTCTTTCCAAAGAGACTCGAGAAACCCTCAGCGAAGCTCTTATGCAAGCAGAAGCTTGTCTAACCTTTCTCAAAAAGCCCGAAGCAGAATCAGTCTCTTGTAATAGTGTTCAGGAATTCATTCCGAACATAACTTTTACGCAAGATGACATGCTGATGGAAGACAACAGGCATGACCGTCCTCTTTACTATACAGGATATATCGATTCGATGAAAGTCGATCGTATTCTGATAGATCCAGGGTCTGCTCTTAGTATCATGCCGAAGACAATGCTCGATGCTTTGAAAATTCCTGTGCATAGTCTCTCCACTACAATCACTACCATCCTTGGATTCAATCAAGGAAAGAGTGAACCTTTGGGCAAGATTCGCCTAAAACTTCAAATTGGCAATCTTCGCACAAAAGTTACATTCTACATTATTGACAATTTTGGTTGTTCTTACAACGCTCTATTGGGGAGACCATTCTTACACGAGCACAATGTTGTTCCATCAACCCTTCATCAATGTTTCAAATATGTTGATGACAAAGGCGTTGTTCGTAAAGAGGTTGCGGATCTTTATCCCTTCAAAGGTGTTGAAGCATACTGCAACGACGCTCGGATGTATAAGGATGAATTCATGAAAATCGTGTTAGCATTAGACACTGAAGAAGAACAAGAAGCGACGCCTAAAGACACTCTTATCATACCTGTCAAAGGGCGAGTTTCACATCCTCAGTCTTCTAAACCATTGGCTATTCACTTGCCAGTACAAAAGAAGTCAGTTGATGCTGATCAAGATCAAAGGGAGCTCACCTCTTCTGAGCCACTTGTTATCGATTTACGTCGTAACAAGGACAAAAAGCAGCTCACTTCTTCTGAGTCAATTGTTGTTGATCTCACTCGCAACAAAGAAAAAAAGGAGCTCATTTCCTCTGAGCCACTTGTTATCGATCTCCGTCGTAACAAGCCTCCCTCACGTTCTTCTTCTCCACCTCTTGTAATTAACCTGACCAAGCCTGTTAAGGCCAAAGGTCCTGTTGTAAATACTGATGTACAAATCAATGAAAAAGCACCTATTTTCCAGTATACTGATGTTATTTATCATACTAACTACTATTTAGATATGTTAGATAGCTTCCAATCAATTACAATGGGAGTTGTGCAATCTCTTCATACAGAAGTCTTACTCGAACACTCAGATGATTCATATTTTGTTGTCTCTTCTCGAAAGAGAGGTGAAAGTCCAATAATTTTTATTAAAGGACCAGAACAAAAATTCAGTTATACGGATGACAGTAAACTTAACGACACGGGGCGTATCCAACTTCATCGTTATAGTCAACAATCAAAAGACATCATTCGAAAAATGGGTTATGATTTCAAAAGTGGCTTCAATTACGGTAAGGGTAGACGAACTCCTATCCGTACAACTGTTCCGAAAGGAAAGTCAGACATGTACTATAGCAGGACTAAGAGAGGTCTCGGATATGCTTCTCCTCCATTATTATCCCCAGCAGTTTCCGACTCCGACAGTGAAGAACGCTCTAACTCATCTGATTCCAGATCTTGGGATTCTGATACTAGCATTGGTGAAGTCCATAGGTTGGTCGTATCATCTAACATGGTCTCCGTTGAACTTCCAGAAGGCTATGACGAAGAGGTGGAAGAAAATCCTGAAACAGATCCTTGGGCTCAGCATATGGACAATCAGTGGGTACTTCGCTTTGAACAACGTGAACCACCTACTGAAGATCAATTAGTTCAAGTTGATGTAGGAGAAAGCAGCTCGCCTCGTCCAATCTTTATCAGCAAAAATCTTCCAGAGACAGACAAGGAAGAGTTGATTCTTCTTATTAAAGAATATATTGATGTCTTTGCCTGGAGTTATGAAGACATGCCGGGTTTAGATCCCAAGATTGCTACACATAAACTGAACATTTTGCCTAACGCAAAACCTGTTAAGCAGCAACAGCGACGCTTCAAACCAGAAATGATGGATACGATCGATGATGAAGTCAAAAAGCTCATTGCTTGTGGCTTCATTCGAGAAGAACAACATCCTGATTGGGTAGCCAATGTCGTCCCA
Source organism: Iris pallida (assembly GCA_029216955.1). Classification (NCBI taxonomy): domain Eukaryota; kingdom Viridiplantae; phylum Streptophyta; class Magnoliopsida; order Asparagales; family Iridaceae; genus Iris; species Iris pallida. The sequence goes on along the minus strand of JANAVB010038020.1, from coordinate 8,147,951 downwards.
GTTCTTAAGAAAACTGGCAAAGTTCGAGTCTGTATTGACTTCCGGGATCTTAATGAAGCATGTCCAAAAGATGAATTTCCTCTTCCTATTACGGACGTCATGATCGACAATACCTGTGGGTTTGAACGAATATCTTTTATGGATGGATTCTCTGGATACAATCAAATCAAGATGCATCCTGAAGATGAAAAGCATACTTCTTTCCGCACTCCTCGTGGTGTTTATTGCTATACGGTGATGCCATTTGGTCTTAAGAACGCTGGTGCAACCTACCAACGGGCTATGAGTACTATCTTCAAAGATCATCTTCGCAAAACTGTTGAATGCTATGTTGACGATATTGCTGTCAAAAGTCGTCTAAAGGAAGATCACCTCCAAGACCTGAGAACTATCTTCAATCTCATGCGCCAACATCAACTCAAAATGAATCCCACCAAGTCGTTCTTGGGTGTCTCTAGTGGCAAATTTCTCGGCTTCGTCATTACCTCTAAGGGTATACACGTAGATCCCGAGAAGATCAAAGCCATTCAAGATATGCGTCCTCCATGCAACTTAAAAGAGCTACGAGGATTCCAAGGTCGACTTGCATACATCAGGCGATTCATTTCGAACTTGTCTGGACGTTGCAGACCATTCACTCAACTAATGAAGAAAGGTGTATCTTTCGTTTGGACTGAAGAATGTCAACAAGCATTCGATGATATCAAGCGATATCTCATGAACCCACCAGTCTTGGTGCTACCTATTTCTGGTATTCCGTTCTTAATGTATGTCCGTGCTATGGATCATTCATTGGGTGCCTTACTTGCCCAAAAGAACAAAGAAGGTCACGAACAGGCCATTTATTATCTTAGCCGTACTATGATTGGTGCTGAACACCGTTATAGTCCAGTTGAAAAAGAATGTTTGGCTCTCATGTTTGCTGTACAAAAGACGAGGCATTATATCATTGGTCAAACTATTCATGTTATATCTCGAGTTAACCCTCTTCGGGTACTTATGAAGAAACCAAGTACACTTAATTCTCGGTTGGCTACATGGGCAATCCTACTAGCTCAATATGACATGGTGTATGTTCCACAGAAGTCTGTCAAAGGTCAAGCGCTGGCGGACTTTTTAGCGGCTCATCCTGTACCTGAGACATCTAAGCTCTATGACGAAATTCTAGATGAAACATTGGAAGTTAATATGATTTCTGAAGAATTTCCAACCTGGCGTTTATTCTTCGACGGTGCATCAAGGATCGGACCAAATGGTGCTGTTGTGGCAGGTGTTGGAGTGGTCCTCGTTTCTCCAGATGGATCAACTATCCAAAGAGCCTACTCTCTAGATGAACCTTGTTCTAATAATGTAGCAGAGTATAATGCTCTACTTATTGGCCTTCAGTTAGCTAAACAACTGAATGTTGAATATCTTGAAGTATACGGTGATTCTAAACTGGTTGTTAATCAGGTTAGAGGAACCTATGAAGTTCGTCATCAAGACTTAGTGTCTTATCATGAAGCGGCAATCAATTTAGCTATATCATTCAAAGATTTCTTCATTGACTATGTGCGGCGAGCTTGCAATACTGAAGCAGACGCTTTAGCCAATCTTGCAGCTGTCTTAGCTATCCCTATTAAAAGACAGCAGGTGGTAGTTATCTCCAACCGAGAACTGTTCTGTATTGAAAATAATCGTAATATTGAATTCAGCAATTTTGCTGAAGTTAATATTATCGATGATGACTGGAGAACTCCTTTTATCGACTTCGTGGTACATGACATACTTCCCGAAGATCCTAAGGAGGCTACAAGTGTTCGTCGACGATCTCTCCGATTCTATTATAATCAAACTACCAAGACACTCTATCGGCGAACTTATGACGGTCTTCTTTTACGCTGTCTCGCTGGTGATGAAGCTAAACAAGTACTACGTGAAGCTCATAACGGTGTATGTGGAGCACATCAACCTGGTCCTAAGCTACAAGATCGCATTAGACGTATGGGTTACTACTGGCCCTCTATGGTATCGGATGCCATAGAGTATGCAAAGAAATGTCGAGCTTGTCAAATCCATGCAGACTTCATTCATCAACCATCAGAATTCTTACACCCGACGGCTGCTTCCTGGCCTTTTGAAGCTTGGGGTATGGACATCATAGGGCCTATTAACCCTCCTTCTTCTAGAGGACATCGGTTCATATTGGCAATAACTGATTACTTCTCCAAGTGGGCTGAAGCTATACCACTGACTGAGGTTAAGACTAGCAATGTCATCAACTTCGTTAAACACCACGTCATATATAGATTTGGTGTACCCCGAAGAATCATCCATGACAATGGACCTCAGTTCATCAGTCAGAAGTTCACTAGATTCTGTGATGATCACCGGATTAATAATGTCGCTTCGACAGCATACAATCCTGCCGCTAATGGTTTAGCTGAAGCTTTTAACAAAACCATCATTAAACTCCTCAAGAAGTTTGTATCTACTAACAAACGGAACTGGAGCGAGAAACTTGGCGAATGTCTTTGGGCTTATAGAACGACAGTCCGCAATCCCACAGGCTTTACACCTTTCTCTTTGGTGTATGGTTGTGAAGCTGTTCTTCCTTTAGAGCTGCAAATTCCTTCTTTAAGGATCGCTATTGCCAATGAGCTTACCATAGAAAATAATGATCTTCTTCGGCTTCAAGAGTTAGAAGCGTTGGATGAGAAGCGATTAATGGCTCAACAGCATATTGAGCTATATCAAGCCCGCATCTCAAAGACTTTCAATCGCAAAGTTAAAGTCAGAGCATTTCAACAAGGAGAACTTGTTCTAGCAGTCAGACGTCCTATGACTATGACTCATATGAGCAAAGGGAAATTCGATGCGAAATGGGAAGGTCCCTATGTTGTAAGCAAAGTCTTCTCAAATGGAGCTTATCAACTTTCAGAGCTTGATGGTCGAATTGCCATGATGCCTATCAATGGCAAATTTCTTAAGAAGTATTTTGTATAAATGTAAATGCTTGTAAAATCGTCAAACAGGATCAAGTTCATAAATAAAATGCAAATTTTATTTCATTAAATGATAGTACATAATATTAAAGGTCATTATCATCTTTCTTTACATTGGGACGAGGGCCACTGCCGTCCTTTTCGAAGACATGATCAGCAAAAGAGCTAAAAACCTCCTTGCTAGAACCCACGAGGAATTTGCAGGCGGCCATCCTCATGGCTTCTTCTTCTTCAGTCCTTCCTGGTTCGAGCAGGAAGTCCAAGATATCCCGTGGCAGCTGGGGCGCAGACGGACCTTCGCCCGCTTCTGCCTCCTTCGGCTGGATTGGGTCGGCAGGGCGCTCTTCAGTGCTCTTCTCAACCTTCGGGGCGATCTCGGCCTTCTTAGATGCTTCTCCGGACGACATTTTTATGTTGAAAAGCAGAAGTGTTCATTCCTGTCAGATTTCTGCTATATTTATAGACAGAAGTTCTTCAAATAACGAAGTGACGGTTCATCCGTTCATTTATCACATTCATCAGACGGTTCATCCGTTCATTAATGCCTGACGGTTCATCCGTTCATTTATCACATTCATCAGACGGTTCATCCGTTCATTAATACCCGACGGTTCATCCGTTCATTTATCATATTCATTTGACGGGTTCATCCGTTCATTTATCATATTCAACCGACGGTTCATCCGTTCATTACTATCACCTGACGGTTCACCCGTTCATTTCACCTGATGGTTTATCCATTCATTTCCATTTAATGGCTTACCCATTCATCACCACTTGACGGTTCACCCGTTCATTGTCATTCATCATTTGACGGTCTTCCCGTTCATTCATTTCACAAACATTGACGGTTCATCATCGTTCATTATCTATATCAGCAACTGGTTGTTTTTGACTAAGTTGTCAAGTCGAAGTAATAATATTCAATATATTCTGCCATGTCCATATTACCTCTGAGCAGATATAATAAATATAATTATTTTCTACAAAAATATCAAAAAAAAATATATATATATCATGTCTTGCACCTTTGAATATATTTTCTATCTCTATTATTTATATCTAATAAGATATGCAATAAATAATGGAGCCACAACAAAAAAATGTCTTTTATTTATGGAAATATGAGACATTACAAAAAATGTTTCCATAGCAGCAAAAGCAAAGATACAAAAAAAGTTCTAATCAAGAAGGAGGAATAATTAAATTGTCGATTTGCTGCTTCAATGTCTGCAGCTCTTCTTCGTGACTAGTTGTTACTCTCATTCTTGCTTCCTCCATCCCATTTTCTTCATCAAAGATAGGCATATCTACTGTCCTGCGGGTAATTTCAGCACTATGAGTCTCATCATACTCATTTTTCTCCTGAATTAGGGTATTGAGTTGTTCAATCATAAATTGTTGATTGGCAGTTTCTTCTTCAAATTCCTTCTGAAGGCGAATAATTTTCGCTTTCAATTCAGCAAGCCTCTGTCCTTTGTTCTCAACTGCCAAAGTAACTGATTCTATCTTTGAGTTGAATTCAGCTGACTTTGCAGAATGAGCTTCTAAAAGGTTCTGAAGGTTTATCCTTTCCATATCAGCTTCTTGGGCTAGTCGTTCATATTCAGCTTGCACCAGAGAGTCTATATTCTTCTTCTTGAGCTCTTTATATTTCCTTATGGATACTTCCAACTCATCTAATATATGTTCAAGAAGAACGGCTTGGGCTTCGTCTCCTTGGCCTCTTATGGCTTTTATCAGGAAAGAAGTGGGGTCCCTAACCATAATGAAGTTAGCTCCTTCCTTCTCTATCATTTTACGGACAAGAGATCCCAATGACTCAAAGAAACATCTGGTAAAAGATTGGACAACTTGCTGATTGATGGCTATGGTTCCAGGAGTCGAAGCTACCCCTGTTGAGGATGGAGTATTCGGTTGCTCAAACCTTTGCTGCTGAATGATGGGCTCTTTAAATAAAGGAGCCAAAGTAGAGCTGGTTGCTCCTCCTGCTTGTTCTTCTGCAAAAAGTAAAATTATTATTTTACTAATTTGCCAATAAATAAAAAGATCAAATAAAAATAGTCTTACCTTGATTTGATCTATCAACAACTGCATCTCCTGCTGGAATAGACTCCCGTTGAACGGAGGTAGTTTCAATTGCGACAGCTTGGCTGCTGCCCGCTTCAGAGCCGCAAGATAAGTGATGGCTACTACTAACAACCACCGTCGGAATAGGCACCATTGCCAGGTCCATCGGAGGTGTTGGTAGAGTATCAAGATCTGCAAGAACTACAAATGAAGATATTAGATATCAATCTATTTTAAAGAAAGAAGATTGTTAAATCTCGTTTTATATACCTTGGGGTTCGGTGGCGGGATTTTCTTGCTGGACATCTTCACCAGCCGCTTCTTCAGGAGATATTTCTATCTCGACGTCTTCATCTGGGTTAACAACCTTTTCTACGGACGCCTCTACTTCAATATCCTTTTTAGGATTAGAAGCATCATCGGCGGTATCAAGAGATATGTGTTCTTCGTTGTCCCCTTCAGGATTCTGTATATACTCATCAACATTTCCAGATGAAGAGCTTTCTTCTTCCTTATCTTCTTCTTCTTCTTGGGCTGCATTCCCACTATCAGTTGCGGTTAGATCCTCCTGCAGGCTATAACAATCGGCCAAAGCTGCTATCATTTCATGCTCTTCTTCTTCACGAAGAGTCTTAGGAGTAGGAGGAAGCTGAGTTGTTTCCGCGACGGGTGAAAGAGGTTGTGTAATATTTTGCTCATCTTCAATGATATTTTCTCTGAATGTTTCAACTTCAGTTCTGGGGTCAAGATCTCCCCTCTGTTCAGTTTCTTCAAGGGTTTTACTCCCTGATTCAGAAACAGGGGTGGGAGATGGCATTATAAATCCTGCTGCAGCATCTACTGAAGTCAGGAGTTGTTTGGAAGAAGAGGCTTCTAAATTTCTTTTGGTAACCAACTTCTTCTTCTTTCTGTGTAGAGGTCTATCGGGACTCTCTACATTTATTGGTGCTATTTGCTTCTGTACAGAAGTTGGTGTTGTAGCAACTTCCTGAGTTGTCTCGGCTAGCTGCCGAGATTGGGATCTTGTAGTCACTTTATCAGAAGAATGCTCCAAGACCAATTTCTTCTTTGCTGCAGGAGCAGGAGGCTCCTCTCTTCTTCTTTTCTTGGCAGGAGACTTTCCCACTCTTAGAGAGATCCGCATTGCTGCGTTTATCTCTTGTTGGAACATCATTTCTCTTGAAGTTTCTAAGGGTTCATCCGCCGGTTCGTTTGCCTCATCATTGGCAGGGATTGATAAAGCTATCCTCCCTTTCCTCAATCTTATCGCAGAAGCAAAACTATCGGCGAGGTTAAAGTTCTCGGCAAAAGTATTTGCAGATGTGTAGAATACCGAGTATGTAAAGAGCATCCGAGGCCCTTGAGGAGTGCTCTTTGGTGGCATAGAGAAGGTAGCCTTTGTGTCACGGGCATTGTAGTAGGCCCAAGCTCGGGCCCCGTCAATCAAGAAGCCCTTGCCCTGAAGGCAGGTGATTGCGTTCCCTACGTGGAACTGATCATACCCAAATTGTCTAGCAAAACGGCTAGGGAGGTATGGTTCCAAAAAGCATTCTTCTTCAAAGCGGTATACTAAATGAGATGGTCGAATTGTCTTCAACCATTCAAAGGCCACACGGTTTAAGGGCTGCAGTTTTGAATCTACCATGTTGGGTGGCATTTGGTCATGACCGGCCGGGAGAGCGGCGCAACAGAAGTTCCATCCTCTGTTCAAATTTAAAACAAATCTGCACTCACTCAGAGAGGTGTACTTCCATTTACCCTGAGAATATCTGCGCAAGAAGCTGCCATCTACTGGTCCCATACCAGGGTCCATTAAAGTTGGATAGTGGAGGAGTAACCATCCAAAGAGATAAGTGTACGGCATTTCGAGACGGGAGAATTCTTTCTCTCCCTTTGCCTTTAGCATCGAGTCAACATACAAGCGAAGACTCGCATTCAATCTGCAGGTCATTGCCGATAACAAGTCAACCTTATAACCGAAGACTAGCTTGACGGCAGCAAAAAGTACACCGCGATGAAAACGGTCCACTGCACTAGATCCTGGGACCACGAATCGTCTGAGCCAGTGTGTCAGAAACCCTGCTAACTGGGCTTCTTTGGACATGGGTCTGTAACCCATTCTCAAAAAACTTTCCAAAATGTCACCTTTCTTTAAAGGTGGACATTGATAATCATCCTTCATTTCCTTATCATAATGTTTACTTTCTTCCATCATCTTCATGACTTCCGTGTTAATCAGGGGTTTGAAAAAATGAGGGTAACATTTGTCATTTTCCTTGGTTTTCTTCTCTTCAATATGATTTAAGAATAAATATGGCAACCACTTCGAAGAATAGCAAGTGTTGGCCGTAGCACTCTTATAGTACAAAGAGCAAATTTTGTAATGGCATAGCAGTTCTTCAAATACTGCTACCATTTCTGCATTTTCTTTTCTGAGTTTCTCTAACTCGTCATTTGTGGGAACAAACTCCTCATATGGAGCATCCGCCATGGGCAAGTATGAGATGTATTTCATCTCGTGGAGTGCAAACCCCATCTCTCCACCCGGGGTCATGAAGGTTCCTGTTCTGTAATTGTATCGCTCAGCCAAGGCCAAAAACATTTGAGGGTTAGGAGCAAACCCGTATACAGTGGCATGCACTGCTTGAAACAGGTTAATTTGTTGAAGTTTATCTTGGAAGGTTGTCAGAACCCAATTTGCAATGCAATTCCATCGTTTGTAATCTGGATTCACTAATCCAGTCATCCTGATATCCTGTTCAGGGTATCTTCCTTCTTCCTTCGCAAATTCATTTGCGAATATAGGGGTTCTGACGGGCATCAGCATAGATGAGTTTTCTGGTGGGATGCAGCTGGGTCTCAAACCTCTCAACATAACACTGTATCTGTCAGAAGAGCTGTAAAACATATCTTTCCCGTTAACCTTCTTTACAAAAATCTTCCCTGCACGAGCATCCTGGAGAAGGGTGATGTTCCAATCCATTTTCCGTGGGTAGCTCGCATGAGCGTACCGTGACAAAGGAAGGCATCGAGCAATTTTAGGGATGAAGAATGATCTGTCTTCCCGGTGGACTACCATCTCCTCCATCATTGGCCTAGGCTGGGAGACTTTTTCAAAGGCATCACCAAACAAGAATAAGGGTTTCTTGTGGATAACAGCATCTGCTGATTCCAGAGGCTGTCCATTCATCAGACACATTAAAGTTTCGTTGTCCTGAGAAATCAATATTGCCTGACGAGAAGTCGGCAGATCGTATTGAGGATAATGGACGTGAGACAAATCTTCTTTATATTCAGATTCAGACAAAGTTCCCACAAAATGTTCATAGTTTGGATCTTCAGTGGTTTCAACTGCATCAAAGACAGATAAAGATCAGTACAAATCAAAAAACTCTATTTTTTTCAGACAAGCAAAACAGAAGAGTACACAATCCTCAGATTGCGCTAACATAGATTGCGCAAGATTAGTTTGCGTATCATAATAGGGTGCGCAGACCAATCGATTGCGCTGACATTCAGCGCAAATCAATTGATTGCGCTAACTTTCTGTCAGCGCAATTCGATAGATTGCGCAGGATTACAGTTTTCATAAAAATGAAGATTGACTATTTATGCAACCAAAAATCCTAAAAAGGATGGCGCAAGATGAACTCATCTCTAAAAAGAAATGAGTTTCGAAGATCAAAGGAAGTCAAAACACCCTAAAAAGGGTTTTCGATCGGTTAAACAACCTCTCAGAGCGGGCAGCGCAGCTTCGTGACGAGAGGCTCGTCGCGCAGTCCTGGATGATGACTCGGCCGGAGCTTTGCCTTTCGCGGCGGCGGCGGCGGTGGAGGATCGTCGGGGGGCCATTGTTTGTCGAAGAAGGAGGACAGCAAGGGTTCGGGGGAATTTCTCTCAAAAGATCAACGGATGCAAAGTAAAAATGAATGTGAAAAGAGGCTATTTATAGCTTTCGAAATACGAAACGGCTGCCAAGGATTGCGCCTGAAATTGGGGGCACTTCGCTTTGCGCAGACAGCTCATCATCATGCACAACTTGATTCAAAAATGCAAAAGTTCAAAGTATTTCGAAACTTTGAATCAAATCAACTTTCGAAAACTTTGAAGGGGGTCTTGTAGGTCCTAAAAAATCAAGTTGCATCAATCAACAAAGTCAAGAAATCAAGAAACCCATCATTTTGATGAATTGCGCAGACAACAGATTGCGTAGCAATCCGATTGCGCACACTGCTTTGCGCACACAACCGATTGCGCAAGTTGACGTGGCAGAAGTCATCATTACTAAATCAAATCAAATCTTTTCTGACAACTGACAGCGCGAATAACAAGGAGTCTGTTCGTTTCTTGCGCCGCACAGTGCTCGAGGGCGGCTGACAGCTGGCAGCGCAAACCAATGCTGCGCAGTTTGAGTCTGCGCAAATCATGTATGCGCAATTCAACTCTGCACACTTTATCAAATATAACTGTTAAGTTACACGTGGCATTCATGCCATCGATTGTTCATTACGTGGCAACTGTTCATGCACGATCATGCGCAAATCATGCCATGTGTCCATGATAGTCGGCCCACGATCCAGTAACTATCTGCGCAAATCAATGTTGCGCAAACCAATACTGCGCAAATCATCCTGCGCAGTCCAAAATAACTGAAAATTAGTTATTTCTAGAACTCTATAAATAGAGTTTCAAGTCTTCATTTCAAGGGGGATCAAGATCAAAAATCAGAAATTAGAGAGTTCAGGAGTTCTTGCCAAAGTGCTGCTGCATTCTTCCGAGACTTTTGTCTTCAACTTTCGAGGCTTTCGCCTTCAGTTTTCTGAGTTGTTTTCAACTTCAGAGGCTTCGTCTTCAAAAGTTCACATCGTCCAAGGGATAAAGCAATCGTCACCGAGATTGGATTCCTACAGTTGTAATTTTCCCAGAATTCTTGTAATCTTTATTACAGTTTGTATCAATAAAGTTCTATACATTTGTTTTTGCAAACAACTACGTAGAAGCTTCACTGCCTCATTTGTATCCCCTGATCCTTGGGGAGCAGTAGACTGATTCGATGTGTTAGGAGGTGGAACTGCATGATAAGCGCCAACCCCAGCACCAGACTGACTTGGAGTAGCCTGAGTGGGTATAGTAGCATTGTGAGAAGATTGTACCCCCAGACCGGTGTTGACAGGGGCTAATGCTGCTATGTGTTCTTGGGTTGGAATTAGATTCACAACCGGTGGAACAATATGTTGTGCTATGATCGCAGCATGCATACTTGTAACCATTTCAGCCATGGTTTTTAAATTAGTCTATAATGCAGCAATCCTCTGTTCTTGACTGTCAGAGTTAGACGCATCTTGTTCTTCATTAGTGACATAGACAGTCATTTCTCTGGCTATCGATGATGAGCTGGTAGAAAAGATAGTCCGCTCAGAGTTCTCACTATCGGCGTCAAAGTCATGTAGGAAACTACCCCCAGGATGAAGAGTAGGAAGATTCCTTTGATCGAAGAAATCTTGGTCAAAATCATGAAGATTCCTTTGACCGATTGTTTTTTGGTCGAAAGGAAGACCGATTGTTCTCTGGTCGAAAGGAAGATTCCTTTGACCGATTATTTCTTGGTCGAAAGGAAGACCGATTGTTCCTTGGTTGGAAGAAAGATTCCTTTGACTGAGTAGGTATCGACTTCTTGACCTGGTATTTTGGTAGACTCCTTCATCGGTGTTACGGATACGATCAAGGTATTGTTGACTGGAATTACGGGATGCATTACGTCTTAGACGTTTTCCACTCCAGTACTTTGGGATGTCATGTTGACCGAAGCATATAGCAACTCATCTTCGTCCACCATCACAAGTTCAGGAGCCCGAGGGTAGTTCAAACGGTCGAAGACAGACCGTTTAGCTGACCGGCAGCAACATTTTATCACTACTTCATTGTGATGATTATAGTGAGGTTCCTGATGTGGATTTACAGGTGGACGAGATGGTCTTGTCATCTTCTACTTTTGTACAAGAAGTTCGCAAAGATCAGTTACAGTGACAGGATAAGGAGAAGTCGGAGGTACATATTCCTTGATGATGTTAGGAACATGATTCTGGTTCTTGAGGTGCCCTGTACCCTGTGTGTACAGAGAAGTGCTGACTTCGTTGGCATAGGTGAGATGATTCTTGACTTAAGGAACTCTCCATGTGCCCAACTTGGTAGGTGGTGCATATTGTTCTTGATGCAGGCTTGACATTATTCTGCGCTGATTAAGGTAAGTATACATGTCAGAGTCGTATGCCACATGGTTGTCTATCTGGGACACCCTCAGTTTACCCTGTCTTGTTCTTGAAATATGCAGGGTAGGAAGTTCTTGACTCTGGCTTGATTGGTTCTGGCCATGAGGAGTGGGCATGATACCCTGTTGTTTTGTGCGCACTATTCCAGCATTTCTAGCACAGCACAGATTAGCAGTAGAAAACAGACTTTGAGTAGAGTCTAATTTCTTGGCGTTGATTTGATTGTCTCTGCCAAGAGAAGTAGACTTTCTACTTGAAAGTGTTTTCACATTGACTGGCACAGGAGCACAATCAGATGCGTTTTCCACCAAGTCCAGGACTGGGGAAGGATAATGAATGGCCATAGGGTGCTTTTCTTTATTCTGTGCAGGGGCAGTGATATGTAATTTTTTCTCCAAGTTTAGAACTGAGTATGAAGAGGGATTAGCCAAGTGGCATTTTCCCTTGTTCTATGCCAACACGGTGGTTGGCGCATTCTCCATTAATTTCAGAATTGGTGATAAGGAAGAAATGGCCATGTGGCACTGTCCTCTTATTGGCGTAGGATAGTGGTTGGAGCACTCTCTATCAATTTCAGAATTGGTGAGGGAGAGGAAGTGGCTACAGAGCTTTTCTCCAAGCTTGACGCAGGAGTTATGATTGGTGCACTGGAGGACTTCAGAGTCCAGATAGCGTGCGCCCTATTCTTGACAGCAGCAGTGGTGGCACGCTTGGCACCCCATGCGCCAATCATAGCTTCGTAGGCAGTTTGGTCGACTTTTACGACCAAAGTCTTCTGCGTCGTGCCGACAGACGCAACATCGCATTGAGTTGTCACTTTATCATTGGAGAAAAAAGTTGTACCCAGCAGAGTCACCATTTTGTTTGCAAAAACAAAAAGTTTCTTTACAAACTAAGAAAAAGAAAAGTACAATAGTACAATTAATTTCTGGGGAAATACAACTATAGGAATCTGATCAGAAAATGATCACTTTATTCCTTGGACGATGCGATGTCGAAGAAGAGAGCCTTTGGAGAGTGTTGCAGCAAGTGCTTAGGAGATTATGATCATTAGTGATCATTGTGAAGTGATTTCAAACTCTATTTATAGAGTTCTGAAATAACTGTCAGCCAGTTATTCGGATTGGCACAGACAGCCATTGGTGCGCTATCACCCTTTGTGCGAACGCTTAAGTTAACTGCATGAGACGCGTGGCATTATGTGAGAGAGATGCATATGGTCGTGGGTAGTATCGTGTGCACGTTCTTCGAGATTAGTGGCATACACGCCACGTCATCTAACTGCTTTGGATAATATTTGATTGATTAGCGCCAACTATTGAATAGCGCCAGGCACCATCTGCTATTTTAGTGCCATTTGCTTAATTCATTAATTACCTTGCGCCAACTGTGAATGGCGCAGGGCAGCTGTCAGTCATTATGACAAATCTGACACAATCTTCTCGAGCACCGTGCGTTCAGGATTCGAAACAGATTTTTTTTGACTGACGTGCTGTCAGTCATAATGACTGTCATTTGTCTTCTCCGAGAAGATTACAATGTATCAGCCTGCGCCATCTGATTCCTGGCGCCATCTATTATCTGGCACCATCTGATAACTTCAGTCTTGGCACCTTTTTTGAGTAGCGCATGATGATGATTATACTTTTTAGCTTTCTACATAAGTTTTCTCATTCTCTTCTCACTTCCCACGCATAAGAAGTTTATTCGAGTTTTTTTGTAAAGCTCATTCATTCCTGAACAACACACAGAAGAAGTCAGCAACTCATTTTTTGCCATGGATAGAAGTCTGACAATACTATGCTTGGTTGGTGGTATACTAAATGGGTTAGCCTATGAAGGAGGTTTTACTAAAGTTATTTTAATTGATCGAAATATCTCGTTTGAGAGTTTACGTAATCTAATTATTGATCAATTTTTTATTGATTATGAATTTTTATTGGTACATATTTTTCAATCTAATTGTATAAATTTAGCTAGTGAACAAGCATGGAATTTTATTCTTGAAGTTAATATGCAATCACAATATATTAGTACTTTTGTGACTCCACCACCACCACCACCAGAAAATATTAGTAGTATCCTAGTTCTTCTTGTTAGCCCAATGATTACATCATATTTTTTAACATGGCTAATCAGTTAAGTTTAACATAATGATGTCACTAATATTCAAATACTCATTATCATGTTGCTACTTAAACTTAGCATTGTCCTAATTGTTCTATATCATATTGCTATGCATGTATCGTACTACAACATATTGTTTTGTTCGCCTAACATATATTTGTAGACATGAAGTAAGCATGATCAAACATGATCAAACCAGGACATATGCAATAGAGAATTAATGATGGGCTAAAAATGACATCATACAAGAAGATTTCTCTGAACCGCCTAGCGACCTATTTGCTACTTAAACTTAGCATTGTCCTAATTGTTCTATATCATATTGCTATACATGTATCGTACTACAACATATTGTTTTGTTCGCCTAACATATATTTGTAGACATGAAGTAAGCATGATCAAACATGATCAAACCAGGACATATGTAATGGAGAATTAATGATGGGCTAAAAACAACATCATACAAAAAGATTTCTCTGAACTGCCAAGCGACCTATCAGGGGCCTCGCATCGGGGGTTCCGTTTTTCGGTCAGCGGACATGGGTTGAGGGGGCAGCGCCCTCCGTAGGGGTTTGGGGCGAAGCCCCCGAAAGATATTCAGATTTCCAGATCTGTATATCTTTGGATGACTGCTCTCAAGAAAAAAGACGTCTTCAGGTCTGCTCAAATATCAGAAGAAAAAAAAAGGTATCATCAAAGGGCTCTTAGTTTTTCTATTTGTTCCAAGTCTGTAATTTTCAATTTATTAAGTCTAGGAGAATGTGTATTTGAGTCGCCCTATGTCATCTCAACCCCTAGACATATCTCTCTAAGCTCTACCATACAAACAGACCAATTCCTGAACCAAACCAAACTACCATACTGCATTATGAACTTCTGTCCCAAGGGAGACAGAGTTCGGGCCGAACTCTGCCTAAGGCAGTACTCAGGCCGAACTCTGCCCCCTAAATTTTAGGAACTTAACTTTTAGGAACACCATGATCCAAGCTGTCCAACGTTCAAATTTTTCAAAAATTTGGGACAGAATTCTGGCTGAATTCTGCCTTCCCTGACTAGTATATAGAGGGCTTGATTTCTCTCATTTTAAATGAGATCTCTCACTCTCAACCTTCTACGCCTTATACATTCTAAGACATACTCTTCCAATCTACGAGCCACAAAACTTTCTATGCCCCAAGGTGCTCAAGTACGATTCAGCTAGAAGTTCTGTGCAAGAGTTGAAAAGAAGTCACTTGGACAATTCCAAGTTTCGCCTCTGCGAAGTTGTAAGAAGTTGGCGTGCTCTTCTGAGTAAAGGCACGTGTGTGTACCCTATTTTATAAATAGTGGATTTCAATCCTGAGCGAGAGTCCTCACGCCTGGACTAGTCCTCCACGAGGGAAACCAAGTTAAATTGCTGTGTTTGCGTATGCTCTTCTGATCTATCTTAATTTCTGTATTACGACTCTGATTATATGTTCTCTTGATATTTGCTTTCTGGACTTGGTATAGAGTTGAATTTTTAATTGGTTATTACACAAACTCTATTCACCCCCCCCCCCTCTAGAGTTACCTACACGCTACTTCACTTCTCATAAAGTTATACCATTTGCTGAAGAAGAATATGTAATAGTTGATAGTAATAATGACGATGAAAATAGTGATAATTTAACTAAAAAAATTGATGATGAATTTGATGACAATGTTGATAGTGTTACCACTCCTGGATTATTCATTGGAAAAGAATTTGAAAATCATTCTAAATTTAGAAGTTTTATTATTGATATAGCAATTGAGCATAATTTTACTTATTCGGCCGCTAGAAACAATGCTAGTGGAATTGTATATAAATGTAACATTTTAAGTTATAATTTAGGAGTGTATGCTAAAGCCATTGGTAAAGGCGAAAGATTTGTTATTGCTACGCTAGAAAATTTACATTCTTGTTTAAGTGGACTTACAACATGGTGTCATCCATTAGATACTAGTGTATGGGTTAACAACAAGATTATTGATAAAATTCGAGACAATCAGTCGTATATTCCATCGCATATTGTAAAGGATATATATAGAAAATACCAAATACATATTAAATATTGTAAAGCCTGGAAAGCTAGAGAAATTGCTCTATCTGAAATAAATGGTAGTTATATTGATGCATATAATAGTTTTGAAGAGTATGCTCTTACAATTATCGAGACAAATCCAAGTAGTAGATGTTGTATAAAGACTACAGGAAATGGTAGTTTTCAAAGAATTTTTATTTGTTTCAAGGCATGCATTGATAGATTTTAAAGGCGATGTTTACCTGTGATTAGTACTTATGCTACATTTCTTTCCTCTAGATATCGAGGTATTTTATTTATTGCTTGTGCTCATGATCCTAACTATCAGTTATATTCAATTGCTTATGCCATTGCTGAAAGTAAAAACACGGATTCTTGGAATTGGTTTTAAACGGATTGAAAACCTCTTTTGAAGGTTTTTTTTTAATGCATGGAACATAATTTCTTTTATATCAGATAAGCAGAAAGGATTGATAAATGCCTTGCATGATACTTTTCCAGAATCACCTCATTTTTTAGTATTCAATATTTTAAACAAAATTTAAAATCAGTATGTAGATTGCCTATTTTTTAACGTAGATTAGACTATCTTGCAAGATGTTATAATGAAATAGATACAAACATTTGCTTTGAAATGATTAAAGCTGAAAATATTGATGTTTACAATTGGCTCATTGGAGTAAATGATGAAACTCGTATTTTATCACACTGGATAACAGCTTATTCTTCTTGTCCTAGATTAGATATTAACACGTCGAACCTTGTTGAATGCTTCAATAACTGGATTAAAAATCTACTCGATAAACCAATAACAACACTACGTGATAAACCAATAACACTTCAGGATAAGAACCGACAAAAAGCCAAAAATCTTGAAATCGACTATTGTCCAAAAATGTTAAAAACTATGGTCCGAATCACAAAAGAAAAACATCAGCTGCAAATATTGAGTATAGTTAGTTATTTGTTTGAAATATTATATCGTAAAACAAATATAACATATGTTGTTCGCTTAGATGAAAATTATTGTTCATGTTTAAAGTGGTATCATACTTGATGTGTATATGCATGTTATGCATCTAATTCTAAAAATATTAGCATCGAAAGTTTTTATCCAGGTATTTTTTCTAAACAAGCATTAAGAAGCATATATAAGCCACACTTGGAGCCAATTCCAGTCCCTTACAACCTTCAAAGTATATTGGTGAGAGGACATATTGGAATACCAGATGTGCATCGCAAAGCGGGCAGGAAGACCAAAGAAGAATCGTATCTTAGCAAATGATCATTGTTCAAGAGATCTTCGATGTAGCAACTACAATGGTTTAGGACACAATAGAAGGAGATGTACAAACCAACCAAGAGAATGAAGACATTGATTGTTCTAAGCTTTTTAGGAAGTTTCACTTTCTAAGAAAAATGTAATTTTATTGGAATGAAAGAAAGTTGTGAAAAGTTGTAATTTTACAATAGTACATAATTTTACAGTGAATGGAAGTTGTGAAAAATTCATCAACCTCTCTTGTCAAATTGTAAATAGTCCGGACGATCAATTCCCTGTAGAATGAGTCGGTCTCGCCTTTGTCGTGTATTCTCCGGGGCCGCATCACCACCTTCTTCTTGGGTATCCTCCTGTTGAGTAGGCATATGTGTTAATAGAGTCGTCATGATCTGTAATTGAGAAGTCCGTGTAGTGCCCCGCTCCCGTTGGGGCGAAGCACTATGTAATAGGCTCGTGGCAAGTCAGACATAGTCGAGAACATAGATGGCTAGTCTGACTCAGCGACGAGTTTGGTATACGAAAACTATGTCATCAATAAAATCGAATTGGATGAATGATATGAGTACCGTTCCAACTAATGGATCGGCTACTGCTGGAATAAGTCCTAGATGCAGCGGACTGTGTCTTGGCGAATGAACTCTAAAGAGAGCAACGCAACTGGTCTGCTGTTGGTTTTGTTGGTTTTCTTGGCTTTCTGAATGAATTGTTGCGTGGGTTTGATAAGTATACTTTCGCGTCGATTTCTGAATGCGTCTTTGGGATTTCGAAGGAAGGATTGAAGGAACGATTCTAATTCGATGCTCGTGCCATTGTAGGAGTTCATGTAACTGACGCTTGACCGTCGCGAAGCGTTCTCCTACTCTCGGCGTAATCTCTCTAGGTGGGTGGTTCTTTGGCCCCTTCTTTTCTACTCCTTCCCGCCAACAAAATTCTTAAAGTTCAACGTTCAAATCGATGATGCTAACTGGATGTATGCTTTGCCTCTAAGATCAAGAACTTGGGATAATTACATCAACTTAGAGAAGTTAACTTTGAATTTATAAGTTTCACACTAAGTAGAGAAAAGATAAAGTTCTAGAAAAGAGATAGAATTTATTTCATGTTTTGCAAACCATAATGAAGAAACTTTGGTTGCGGTATATTACGCCTCGGAGAATTTGGTGCCTACGGGGTGCTAAATCAGAACGTACGTCTTTAGGGAAAAGAACTCTTGCACGAGTAGAAATGATTATGTGGTTTAATAATGGCTGTGCTATGCAATTTACTTCATACATATTAAATTGTTCATACATTCGCATGGTCATGGACGACTTGTGCACAAGGTAAGCTTTCCTCGAAACGGTACCCGGGGTGCTGGGACCAAATCGACCTAGCAGGAAATTATGGAATCGTGCTTCGGCGTGAGGCATTGTGAGACCTCCAGTTAGGCTCGTAACCTGGACTGGTAGGACGCGTCGCAATGCTACGTAATCGTCCTTCATAGTATCGATATCACCAATGATCGCATATAAGATAGATTGCATGCTCACCTATTGTCTTATGCATGTGGTAAGTATTATGTCTATTTTGTGCAGAAAAGGAGCACGACCGTGGTAAGATAAGTTGAAATTGGTTATTTTATATATTGTTTAAAATGTGCCTTCAATATGAACTGTAAATCATATAGTTCTAAATGGAAAGATCACTTCGTATGCTAGAATCCTTAATAAGCAGTATCGGTTTTGACGAGTGGGTTCGTCCCATCCACTAGCAAGTGTGCTAACCCCCAACTCCCCAGGTAACGAGCGCGCTGCGAGAGCTCAAGACTAGACTGAAGCTGAAGAACGAAAGGTGGCTCGAAGCTCTCCTATTTTGAAGTATTTTGAAGCCCAATTCAAATCGAAGGCATTTGTTCAAATGTATAAAGGGGCATGAATGTATGGAACGACAAGGATTATTTCATGGCAGCTTGTCGAGAGTTTTCTTTTGTGTTTTCAAAGATGTAGTCGCAACGGTATATGTAATGTAAAAATGACCTTGCACATACTTTGCAAGTTTTATGAATGAAAAACTAAATTTTTTTCTATTCTACATCTTCAACTCTCTGCACTGTTTAATTTCAACACGTCGTCTCAAAAGAAGCTTCAAGTGCACATCCTTGTCTTATACAAGTCCAATAAAGACATGTACGGTATCACGTCCTGACTCGTGAGATCGATTTATCTCAAGTCAAGGCGATGACGACCGATTTGGCGAGTCGGGGCATGACAAGTTGGTATCAGAGCACGGTTCACAACTCAGACCTTTCGAAAATATTTTTCTTTTAGATGATGTTGCAATTTTTCAAAAATTATGCTTTTCGACATATGCGGCATGAAATAATCGTTCCATACAGATAAGTCCGTAGATATTTTGAGAATACTAATGGGTTTGCTCAATTTTATAGGAATGTCGAAGAGAGCGGGTGTTCCCGCTGTCAACGCCATGTTGATTAGAACGGATAGCACAAAAGACGCGACGCCTAGCGAATCTGCCATAGAGCGATTATTGTGCCTCATGGAAGTCCAACAGCGCCAGGCGGAGATGCAGCAACGATAGCTGCAAGAACAGATCCAGGCCCAAATCAGTGTCCAATAAAAGCAGATGGAGGCCCTGACCCGGATCGTAAGCACCATGGCGACCCAACAGAACTCGATGACCACCGCGTCAGAAGAAGAAGTACAACCAGTAACGATGAAGCATATGTCTTCCTCTTCTCTGCTCAAGGCGACCAAATTCAAGAAGATGAACTCGCCTGACTTTAACGGCCGAGCAGAGCCTGACGAAGTCATGGGGTGGCTAGTGAAGATTGAGGGCCTGTTCAATCTCCTCAGCATCAAATCAAGGGGTCCAAGAGAGTTGGGTGTGCAGCCTTGCAGCTAAACTTGAGGGCCTACGACTGCTGGGAGACAAAGAAACAGGAGCTCCATGAAGCCAACCCCAACGCCAAGATCTCGTGGATGACGTTCAAACTGGCCTTTCTCGATCAATACATTCCTCGTGTTGTTCGTCGACAAAAGGAAAAGGAATTCATGTTCTTGAAATAAAGAAATATGTCAATCGAAGATTACAATGCGAAGTTCACAAAGCTTGCGAAGTTTGCCGGGGCCTTCCTGCCGAACAAGGAAGCGTGGTGCGAGCACTTCCAATAAGGCCTGGATGACGATTTGCGTCGAGACGTCATGAACCAAAGATGTCAGACATACAGGGAATCATACAATGTTGCCCTTGATAGCAAACAGATCTTTGGTCAAGCTTCGCAAAGGACCGGGTCAGGCGTTCATAACAACTTCAACAAGCGTCCTCACGACGTGGGAGGATCTGGTGTGCCAAAGCGCCAGAACACGTTCGAGTATCGGGGGCCTCACCCCGGCGTACGGTGTCATCGATACGACAAGATGGGACATATGGCGGTCGATTGTCAAGAGGGATGCTTCAAGTGTGGCCAGCTAGGTCACAAGGCAGTAGATTGTCGAATGGGGAGGGCGAACCAATATCCACCAAGGAACGTCCAAAATCAGAACATGGCACCTCCCGCCCATGGCGCAAACACAGTGCCCGTGAACCCATAAATTTGCCAAGGGGTGCAAGGCCGACACTGTTGTGACAGGTATATTGCTTTATAAAAATATGCCTGCTAGAGTACTGTTCGATTCGGGTGCTACGCATAGTTTTATATCTGCCGACTTTGTAGGAGAGAATAAATTACCCATGCAATTATTAGATATGAATCTTAGCTTTAGCACTCCATCGGGAGTAGATATGCCTGCCACTAAAATTTGTAAGGATGGTTACATATGCATCGGAAGGAAAAATCTATCATTGGAAGTTATCGTCCTTGACATCAAGGAGTACGATGTAATCCTCGGCATGGATTGGTTGGGCGCATGCCATACAACCATCGAGTGTGCAGAGAAGAGAGTTGTGTTCCACCTTCCTCGTGAAACTGAGTTCTCCTATTCGTGCGAAACAGTGTCAAAGACGGCAATGGTGATATTGACGATTTCGGTAAGGCGCATGTTGCATTATGGTTGCAGCGGGTACCTAGCATCAGTTTGAGACACAAGAACGGAGATTACAGGCACGACACAGACTAAAGTAATGGCAGAATTTCCTGATATGTTCCCAGACGAGTTGCCAGGGATGCTGCCGGATCGAGAGATAGAATTCAGCATTGACACCTTTCCGGACACTCGACCGATATCCAAAGCACCCTATCGAATGGCGTCGGCGGAGCTGAAGGAACTGAAAGCACAACTACAAGAGTTGTTAGATCACGGATATATTCGCCTAGTGTCTCCCCGTGGGGTGCTCCAGTGTTGTTCACAAGGAAGAAGGATGGATCGATGCGGTTGTGCATCGACTATCGGAAACTTAACAAAGCTACAGTACGAAACAAGTACCCGTTGCCAAGGATAGATGATTTGTTTGACCAATTATCAGGGGCGATGGTATTTTCCAAGATTGATCTTCGCTCAGGCTACCATCAATTGAAGATCAAGTTCGAAGACGTGCCGAAGTCCGCCTTCCGAACTCGATACGGTCACTACGAATTTCTAGTCATGCCCTTTGGCTTGACAAATGCTCCTGCCGCTTTCATGGATCTGATGAACCGGGTGTTCCGACCATTCATAGACAATATTCATCGATGACATTCTCATATATTCGAAAAGCAAAGATGAACACGTGGAGGACATGAAGACGGTGCTACAGACTCTACGTAACATCAACTTTATGCCAAATTAAGTAAATACGAGTTCTGGATGAGCAGTACGACATTTCTTGGGCACGTTATTTCAGCTGAAGGCGTCACGGTAGACCCAAAGAAAATTGAAACGATAGTTGAATGGAAGCGGCCTACCTCGGCAGGCGACATCCAAAGTTTCTCGGCTTGGCAGGCTACTACCGAAGATTTGTGAAAGACTTTACCAAGATTGCGTTACCTCTGACTCGCCTCACCCAGAAAGGAGTCGCATTCAAGTGGAACGACGCCTGTGAATCTAGCTTCTAGGAGTTAAAGAAACGGCTCGTCTCAGCTCCAATCCTTGTACTTTCGGACGAACCAGAAGGGTTTCAAATATTTAGTGATGCATCGCGAACTAGTTTGGGATGCGTGCTTATGCAAAGGGATAAGATGATTTTGTTTGCTTCGAGACAATTGAAGCAACACGAGAAGAATTACCCTACACATGATCTTGAGCTAGCGACGATTGTATTCGCATTGAAGCAATGGCGGCACTGTCTATGGTGTGGCTTGCAGTATCTATACATATCATAAAAGCCTCAAATATATCTTTACCCAACGGGACTTGAACTTACGGAAGCGACGTTGGCTCGAACTCATCAAAGACTATGATCTGACTATCGAGTACATGTCGGGTAAGAGAAACGTCGTAGCGGATGGTCTGAGCAGAATATTTGCAGGATGCCTGGCTATCAACCATGACATACAGTGAGACTTGGCAGAAATAGGTATCGAACTCCGAATTCGCTACCGTAGAGCACAATTGGCCCAATTGTACCTTGAGTCGAGCTTGCACAACAAGATAAAGATCGTACAGGAGGATGATCCATTCCTGAAGAAGATGCACGAGCAGATTTCGACAGGAAAGGCGGTTGACTTTGTGGTGGACGAGAGCAGAATGACGCGGATGAAAGGGAGAATATGCATGCCAGACCATGCCGAACTTAGAAAAGAAATTCTGACGGAGGCCCACTATACAAAGTACTCGTTGCATCCCGAAAGCACCAAAATGTACAAGGACTTGCGTACGACCTTTTGGTAGCACGGCATAAAGAAATACGTAGAAACTTTTGTGTCACAGTGCATGGCATGTCAACAAGTGAAGGCCGAGCACCAAAGACCAGGTGGGGAGCTACAGAACCTCGACATTCCAGTATGGAAGTGGAATGACATCTCTATGGATTTTATCATGGGCCTTCCGAAGACGTCGCGGGGAAATGATGCGATTTGGGTCATTGTCGATCGATTGACCAAATCTGCTCATTTTATCGCTATTAAAGCATCATGGTGCGTCGATCGGTTAGCTCAGATCTATATCGATGAGATTGTCCAACTGCACGGGGTACCTGCCATGATCATTTCGAACAGAGATGGGCGATTCTTGTCACGTTTTTGGACGAGTCTGCAAGCGACGATGGGCACTAAGCTGAACCTTAGCTCCGCGTACCACCCGTAAACCAATGGCCAGACAGAAAGGGTGAATCAGATCCTAAAGGATATGTTACGTCTGTGTGTAATAGATTTAAAGACTAGTTGGGACACGCACTTGCCGCTGGTGGAGTTTGCGTACAACAACAGTTATCAATCAAGCATCCAGATGGCTCCCTACGAAACACTTTACGGGAGGAAGTGTCGATCTCCGATTTGCTGGGACAAAGTCGGTAAGCGACAGGTGCTCGGGCCAGAACTAGTCGAACAAGCCGTTGAGAAGGTCCGCATGATTCGAGATAGGCTCTGTATTGCTCAGAGTCGACAGAAGAGTTATGCAGATACTCGTCGGCGACCGTTCGAGTTCTTGGCTGGGGACCATGTGTTTCTGAAGGTGATGCCGATGCAGGACGTCATGCGATTCGGGGTAAAGGGCAAACTGAGTCCGAGATTCGTAGGCCCCTTCGAGATTCTCGAAAGAGTGGCGGCAGTTGCTTACCGAATTATGCTACCTCCTGCCCTGGCTGAAGTGCACGACGTCTTCCACGTCTCCTAACTTCGGAAGTACATGCATGACCCAAGTCATGTGGTTAGCTTCGATCAGTTGGAGCTGCGCGCCGATCTATCATACTCGGAGGAGCCCATATAAATTTTGGATCGTAAAGAAAAGATCCCTCGAAGCCGATCGATGTCCTTAGTTCGCGTACTCTGGTATGACCATTCAGTTGAGGAGTCGACATGGGAACTAGAGGCGAAAATGAAGGATAAGTACCCTTCACTTTTCGCCGACGAAGGTCAGACCCTTGTTCTTAAGTTTCGGGACGAAACTTTTTCTTAGTGGTATATTATGTAGTACTCCGCTCCCGTTGGGACGAAGCACTATGTAATAGGCTCGTGGCAAGTCAGACATGGTCGGGAACATAGATGGCTAGTCTGACTCAGCGACGAGTTTGGTATACGAAAACTATAGTATCAATAAAATTGAGTTGGATAAATGATATGAGTACCAATTCAAATAATAGATCGACTATTGCTGGAATAAGTCCTAGATGCAGTGGACTGTGTCTTGGCGAATAAACTCTAAAGAGATTGACGCAACCGGTCTGCTGTTGGTTTTTTTGGCTTTCTGAATGAATTATTGCGTGGGTTTGATAAGTGTGCTTTCGCGTCGATTTCTGAATATGTCTTTGGGAATTTCGAAGAAAGGAATGATTCTAATTCGATGCTCGTGCCATTGCAGGAGTTCATGTAACTGACGCTTGACCATCGTGAAGCGTTCTCCTACTCTCGGTGCAATCTCTCTAGGTGGATGGTTCTTCGGCCCCTTCTTTTTTACTCCTTTCTGCCAACAAAATTCTTAAAGTTCCACGTTCAAATCGATGATGCTAACTAGATATATGTTTTGACACTAAGATCAAGAACTTGGGATAATTACATCAACTTAAAGAAGTTAACTTCAAATTTATAAGTTTCACACTAAGTAGAGAAAAGATAAAGTTCTAGGAAAGAGATAGAATTTATTTCGTATTCTGTAAACCATGATGAAGAAACTTTGGTTGCGATATATTACGCCTCGGAGAATTTGGTGCCTACGGGATGCTAAATCAGAACGTACGTCTTCGGGGAAAAGAACTCTTACACGAGTAAAAATGATTATGTGGTTTAATAATGTCTGCGCTATGCAATTTACTTCATATATATTAAATTGTTCATACATTCGCATGGTCATGGACGACTTGTGCACAAGGTAAGCTTTCCTCGAAACGGTACCCGGGGCGCTGGGACCAAATCGACCTAACAAGAAATTATGGAATCGTGCTTCGACACGAGGCATTACGAGACCTCCAGTTAGGCTCGCAACCTGGACTGGTAGGGCGTGTCGCAATGCTACGTAATCGTCCTTCATGGTGTCGATATCACCAATGACCGCATATAAGATAGATTGTATGCTCACCTATTATCTTGTGCAAGTGGTAAGTATTATGTCTATTTTGTGTAGATAAGAAGCACGACCGTGGTAAGATAAGTTGAAATTGGTTATATTGTTTATTTTTTAAAATGTGCCTTCGATATGAATTGCAAATCATATAGTTCTAAATGAAAAGATCACTTCGTATGCTAGAATCCTTAATAAGCCGTGTCGGTTTAGATGAGTGGGTTCGTCCCATCCACTAGCAAGTGTGCTAACCCCCAACTCCCCAGGTGACGAGCGCGCTGCAGGAGCTCGAGACTAGACTAAAGCTGAAGAACGGGAGGCGGCTCGAAGATCTCCTATTTTGAAGCCCAGTTCAGATCGGAAGGCTTTTGTTAAAATATATAAAGGGGCATGAATGTATGGAACGACAAGGATTATTTCATGGCAGCTTGTCGAGAGTTTTCTTTTGTGTTTTCAAAGATGTAGCCGCAACGGCATATGTAATATAAAAATGATCTTGCACATACTTTGCAAGTTTTATGAATGAAAAGCTAAATTTCTTCATATTCTACATCTTCAACTCTCTGTACTGTTTAATTTCAAATCGTCGTCTCAAAAGAAGCTTCAAGTGCACATCCTTGCCTTATACAAGTCCAATAAAGACATGTACGACATCATATCCTGACTCGTGAGATCGATTTATCTCGAATCAAGGCGATGACGACCGATTTGGCGAGTCGGGGCGTGACAGTCCGGAGGAGAATATGATATCCCACTGATCAGTCCCCTCAACCGCCTATTGAGAAGTTTTCTTACAAGGCCAGTGAGAAGTCTGCTGGCCAGCCCACTGAGAAGTGCCTTGACTAGGCCATTGAGAAGTTCCCTCACCAATCCAATAAGAAGTTTCTTGGCTAGCCTACTGAGAAGTTCCCTCACCAGTCCAATGAGATGTTCCTTGGCTAGCCCACTGAGAAGTTCCCTCGTCAGCCTCCTGATGAGGGACTTCGTTATCTTGTTGAGGCGGGCTATCCACATGCAAAATATTGGTATACTTCCTAGGGGGTGTGCTTGTCGTTTCCTAACAAGCCCTTAAGGATAATCAGACGAAATATGTAATGGAGGGTTTGGGGGAACTAGAAATATTGCATACTATCCAAAAATGCTTTTACTGTTGTGTCGTAGGAGTCTCTATCTGAATGAAGATTTTGGTATATTTGCCACAAACCTGGCAGCTGAAATATTGAGTGGAATCTAATTAATTCATATAAATAACTACTATAGAGACATACATTTTTCATAAAAAAGATGTACCTTTCCAACTACATGTTCATAAAATTCACGCAAACTAGAATCATCTATGGCCCGATATTGGAATTGAGGCTCCTCATATTGGTAGGATCTGTTACTGATAAGAGGAGCTCCCCACCAAGACCTATATGCAATATCCCCTAATGCAATGAGCATATAATTTCGTATGATATTTGGAATTTTATTTTGTTAAACTTACCATCTGACATAGAGTTCATCATTTCAGACAGGTGTGCCACGTTATGTGTCTCAAATCTAGAATTCCATCCAAGTATCAATCTGCATGCTCTTACCATTGCATTGCCTCTACTACGGTTTAAACATGGCGGCTCGTCGGGAATGTATTGTTTCATCCAGAATTGTTGCATAACACGATCAGCTGGATGGTACATTATATCACAATGGAATATTATAAAAAATTATGGAGACTATGGTTGAAGGCTGTTGTTTGTATAACAGAAGGATTCTGCTTATCAAGTCGGTATTGTAGATATATGACCTATTTGATATCAAAAAAATTATAAGATAATAAACATATTGACACGATGAAAAAAATTTATAAGATATATGAACTATTTTACCTCGTTATACTTTAGGGAATCAAATTGGCCCCAATATATAGAGACAATCGGGTGTTCATAGTGTGCGGGATCTGCTACAACCGTAGTCACCGTAATGCTGACGGAAAGACACCATCATCGACCGATCTACCAATATAAAAAAATGCTTGTAGGACCAAACCTAAAAATTATGAACATATGATATAAGTATACATATTTTGAATGTAAATAAAATTAATTAACTACTTTATACCTGTATTAACGTCATACATCCATTCAAATTTTTCTTTCTTTTATCCATGGAGAGAAATTGTACAAAATCTGACATAGAACTACATAGATATGACATCACTGATGCCCCCATGCGTGCCACGTAGGTTCGGTCAGGTCTACCAAAAAAGGTAGAAAATGCAAATCTACCTTATCTGATGAGTCTGGGAACAAAATTGCGCTAATTAGGCATAGTAAGTAGGCTATAGTACAAGCATTGACCTGAACATATTATGAAGAAATGTTATGTGTTAAATTAAATTAACAAATATACTACGCAGACAATAACATTAAATTTTATATTTACATGATCATCGTCTACTGAGATCTCTTGATCGCCAATATGATCTAGGCGCAAAAAGTTGTGACGGAGCCAAGTAAAAGTCACTAAGTTTTTTCCATGTAATTTTGGCACATCCATACCTAGATACTCCATTATGGAAGTCTGAGCAAAAAAATAATTCATCAAATATTATAGGTTCACCTGTAATAGGTAATCCTAAAATATTTGTCACATTTGCTAAAATAATAGACATTTCTCTAAATGGGAGCTGAAAGGTATTTCATTCTGGCCACCAACGCTCAACTAAACTGAGGATGAAGTCTCTATCGTGTTGTAGAAATTGTATTTGGTCAATATACTGAAAACCAAATACTCTGATCAATGCCAGTTGCTCGGCACTCAACTTCCAATAACCTAGGCTGCTCTCATAATGCCACGAGGTATGCTCTCGTTATCGTTCACCAACATTATAATCATCTAACTATATATGAAGTACATAGACAAAGTTATTACTAGAAGTGTAAAACATATCAATTATATTAACTTACACAATTTAATTTTAATATACATGTCCGAAAAATATTAAACTAGATATATGCGATGCACATTTCTGGATTATCAAATCAATAGTAGGTCCCCTGGGGATACGTCCATCATTTTGACTATCCATCTGTATAATGATGATTATCAAAACGAGTATTTTTAGGATCAAATTTACGATTTGAACTAAAAAATGTTACATGTGCTCTCTTACCACTTACTTCTCTTTCTCCTCAGAGTCTACCTCCTCCTCGGATTACTTATTTATCCTCAGACTCTACTTCTCTTGGAGTTGTTTCTTTCTCTTCTTTTTGGTATGTATTTTCTTCTTCTTCTATGGTGTGAAGTGTTCTGCTTCTCTCCTCTTATAATAAAATTATAAGAGGAGTTCATCTCTCCCTCTACCTAACTCTTATAACTCTCCATCTTTCCCTCTACCTAACTCTCTTTATCACCTAACCTAACCTAACCCTCTTATCTTTTTGTCATCCCCACCTCGTGAACCCTCCTATCACTGCCATCTCTCCAACCTAACCCTTTTATCTCTCCAACCGTGAACCAACCTAAAAACCTAACCTAACCCTCTTATCTCTCCAACCCGTGAACCACCCAACCCTTGAACCACTCGAATTGGGCCTGCCCAAATTCTGCTAGCTAGGTTGGCAGAAATAATATTTCAATTTTTTTACAATTTTCCAACCCGTGAACCCCCATGAACCGTGAATCGCTTGAATCGAACCTGTCCGCCCAAATTCTGCTAACTAGGTTGGAAAAAATATTTTTTATTTTTCAGCTTTTGTTTTTCTGCTATCATGGTTGGCGGCAAGTTTCGTTGCTTTAAATTTTTTTTGAAACTATTTCGTTTGTAGTAATTTACACCAAATTTATTTCGGTACAGTAAATTTTTTGTATTATAAATAGTGAATATATTTTCTTGTGAGTTGTGGGTGGGGGAATACTATGAGTATGCATGTGGTCTACGTTACCTGTATACCCTTCATGTTTAACCTGAATAATATCAATCGTGCACCACATGTACGATTGACGTATATCCTAAGTCATCTACATGCAGAAAGTTAGTATTCTAAAACACACAGTACACGTGATTTCATATTGTTTATTGTTCAATTGTTCTTCTTCCATCGAGTTTACTATCATATTGTCCTCATGTTATAACTGTGCTCTTCTTATCATATCATGCATGTATATTATATTGTGTAGTGTGGTGGTATGATGAACTTGTTCTAATTCTGACTGGATATTTTTTTAGTTGACAAACTCTTGATGACTTACTGTCTTACTTTGGGTTCCTTTGGGTGGAGTTAGAGATCTTGGAGGCCAACATAGATTCTAGTTAGATTAGAAAGCTCTTGTATTTAATATTTAGCGGGTTTGTTCTCGAATATCATTTCAATGTATTATTAGATTATAATTTAAATAATTATTGTGAATGAGCAATTAGATATAATTTATTGTATTTGAGATTGACTTGAGGTCTAGACAGCATACTACCACCGATGTTGCGGTGTAGGCTGGACTTGGCTACTTATTCGTATCCCAAAAAGTGGGTGCGGTTCGTAATAAGTTTTTTTGCTGGCCCATGCAGGTCTGTTTTCGAAAAACTATGCGAACTCGTGGTAGTACCTAACTTAGTCGTACTACTGCGAGCCTGCGATTAGAAAGTGCTCATTCAAATTAAGATTGATTTGATTTTAGGATAATGAATAGGACTAGGTATACAATAGGAAGCTCTTATCTAATTTTATTATTTGGGTAGTTTAGGTTGCTACATAGGCTATATGGTTAAGATAGGAATACATGTTGAATTTTGAGGTTAGATGAATTTGAGAAATTTTTATATTTGTTCGTACGAGGATTTAAATTTTTTTATATGATGTTATGATCAAAGGTGGGTAGACTTCTCGGTTAGTAAATTAGTTTCGAGGCTAATTGATTATTGATGATTATAATTTTTAAAATTTTGTTGATTGATATGAATTTCTTGCTAAGGTTAAAATCTTAAAAGAGAATGATTTTCGAAAAATTGTGATAAGATTGAAGACTTATGAATTTTAAATATTGAGGAGATTAAGAAAGTGTGGATTTAAATTTATAATATTTTGAAGGATTTAAATTTTGTGAAATTTAAACTTTGATAAGATTTGATATGAATTCGAAAAATATTAGATATTGAATTATTGATTTAAATTTTTAAAAAAATTAAATTGAGGATCTTTTATATTTTTGAGGATATCGATTGATAGAATTTTAGATGTGGATCAAAGGAATAGATTAAGTCATTGATGGGTGTTATGTAGGTCAAACTCCTCTAACAATATTCCTTTACTTCTATTGCCTATTTCAGTCCTAAGCTCTTTAGAACTTTCTAGGATTCAAGACCTTAATCTAGATTTTCTTCCATCCTTCTTTGACCAAAGATTAGATAAATCTTTCTATCTTTGCTATTTTCATATAATGACTTATGCTTTCTTATTTCGATATTTGCTACTACGTTTTAATTATATCCTAAATATCTTTAAAATTCGAGGACGAATTTTTCTTTAACGTGGGTAGATATGTAACCCCATTTCTCAAAAATTTAAAATTTTATTTATTTTTAATTATTATAGATATTTTGTGTTAGAAAAATATACTATGTTTGAATTTCTATATATGGTAATCATAAATATTTTGGATGACGACGAGATTTCCCAAACTATTTTTAAATTAGATTTTAGAATTTATAAAAATATTGTATAAATTATTTTGGAAATATTAATTATTAGTTAAATTTATTTTTGTTATCGAATATCATATTTAGATTTGGTTTAGTCTTTGGCTAATAAAAATATATATTAGTTTGATATTTATAGAAATATATTTTATAAGTTATTTGATAATACTTAGTACTTATTTAAATTTATTATTGTTATCAAATATTATATTTAGATTGGGTTACATTTAGATATTATTTAATTTTATTTATGGGAAGATTTGATCAAATCCTAATCACTTCCTATCTAGGAAACCACACTCCTATATATAGGGGAGGCTTCCCTTTATTTCTCACGGAAATTCCTCAAACACCATCGTAGCCAACTATCATCGCAGTAATTTCGTATTGTGCACCGTGTCTGCATCTACCCAATTCCTTCCAATATTTTATTTTACAGTTACATCTTCTCTTTCATGTCCGACACTCCGGACACCCATCGAATTCCAATTTTCTCCTGTCGTATCGGACAACCCGACACGACCCAACCCAAAATTCTTAGCCCTAACCCTAAGTCTAGCCGCCAGCAACCTTCCACAGCTAGCCTTCTCGACGCCGCGGCCACAGATCAGCCGCTACATCCTGTCTTCTCTGACCAGCACCCATATACGGCCATCCATAAGAAAATCTATGTCCTCGACCTCATCAAACTTCCATCGAACCATCGTGGTCACGCCACCGCCGTAGTTAGGACGGCGATCACCCGAGCTCCTCCAGACCCCGTATCCCGACCCCCGTGGTCGTCGTTCGACGCCGTGGTCGAGACACTGTCGACGACCCAGCCACCATCACCAAATGCCACCACCTACCAGACTGGAGTGCGTCGCCCTCTTTTTCACCGATTTCCACCTACCTCCATCGTCGGTGCCGCCTCGCCAGACCTTCGTCGGCGAGCTATGCGACAGCACCGCAGTCACCTCAGTGAGCCAGCGCTCAGCAATCCTTCGTGTTGGCCGAGGAAATCAAATCCGACGCCGCCTCCTTGGTTGTCGTGGTCCGTTACGCTCTTCTCGGGCCATCCCTGAGAACGTGCGCTCTCCAGTCTTCTTACCCCTTCGTTCTCCGCGCTCGGCCCCTCTTCTCTAGCGACGAGCCCAGGCCGACGTACTCTGCCGATCAGAGCTCTCCCCACTCGAAACCCCTCTCTCTCGGTGGAACCCATCCTTCTCTCTTGATCTCCCTCTCTTCCATCCCTCTTTTCATCTCTCTCTCGCTCTTTGTCGCTCTTTTTCCCTCTTCCCTCTCTGCTCAGTCTCACTCTTCCCATTCTCTGTACTCGTCTCTCTCTCTCTCTCTCTTCCTTATTCTTATTTTATTTATTATTATTTTATTTTATTTTTATTTTGTGTGGATAACAGTAGTCTATGTGTTCTATTCGTTTTAAATTTTTAGGGTTTTAGTATTAGGCTTATGTTATATCGGCTGGGTTTTATTCAATTATGTTTTTATTTTAATGATGGGGTTAATTCATAGGTTGTTGGGCTCAACGTTTTGACAAGGGGTATGGGTCTTATTAACGGGTACTTATTCTTTTATTTTTAGATTTTAATTAATAATATTGAGCTTTATAAATAATTAATTTTAGACCTTTTATATATTTCTACTATTGGACTAGCCTACATTGATTTTCAAACTGGATTTAGAAACCTAAAATATACTATTATATTACTTGTATGGTATTTTAATTATAGTATTGACCTAATATATATTATATATTTGATAACATTGAGTTTTAACCTAAAAGATATTCCTAGATTTTCAAAGCATTTATTTAATATATTTTTACTAGTAAAATATACTTTATAAAATATTATAAATATTTTCATAGAGAGTTCTAAATATGTGTTTATATGAATTTTCTTCTATTATCGAATTTTGTCCATGACCAATCGTATAAATTCTTATTTTTTTCGAATTTGGACTTCTACATATCGATCCTAGCTAATTTGACTATTCTGGACTCAATGACATAGTCTGTTCCATCATTTGAGATCATCTTGCGTAGTTTTGACACCTAAACCTATTCTGTGCTAACATGATCATATTGTGCGACAACTGCAACTTAACTCGAGGTAAGTTCACTATGACACTACGTTACTTTTATTTTGTACTGCTTGTATCTTTATATCAACTTTTCATGGTTACTTATTCATATATCATGTTATCTTTGTTTTTGATTCACCATGATTGATTACTTTTGCACGAGCGTAGTTCTTATCTAGTTACTTGTTTATGTTCACATGTTATACTTGTTCACTATATATTGTACCATGATTACATGTTTATCCTGTTACCTATATTGTTATAAATAGTGAACATGTTTGCTTGTGAGTTGTGGGTGGAAGAATACTATGAGTATGCATGTGGTCTACGCTACCTGTATAAATTTCTTCATGTTTAACCTGAATAATATCAATCGTGCACCACACGTACGATTGACGTATATCCCAAGCCGTCTACATGCAGAAAGTTAGTATTCTAACACGCAGTACACATGATTTCCTATTGCTTACTGTTCAATTGTTCTTTTTCCATCGAGTTTACTATCATATTGTCCTCATGTTATAACTGTACTATTCTTATCATATAGTATCATGCATATAGTTCGTCTTTCCTTATTCTTATTTCTACATGCATGTATATTATATTGTGTAGTATGGTGCTGTGGTGAACTTGTTCCAATCCTGACTGGATTTTTTTTCAGTTGACAGACTTTTGATGACTTACTGTCTTGCTTTGGGTTCCTTCAAAGGGAGTTAGAAATATCTTGGAGGCCAACATAGATTCTAGTTAGATTAGAAAGTTCTTGTATTTAATATTTAGCAGATTTGTTCCCGAATATCATTTCGATGTATTATTGGATTGTAATTTTGAATAATTATTGTGAAGGATCAATTAGATATAATTTATTGTATTTGAGATTGACTTGAGGTCTAGACATCATACTACTACCGATGTTGCGGCGTAGGCTGGACTTGGCTACGTACTCGTATCCCGAAATACGGGTACAGATCGTGACAATAATTTACTAGAATACCCCCAATATAAATGTTAATTATAACGTTATAGGTGTATTTTGGTAAATTATCCCTCAAATAGCCATATTAGCATAAAGGGTATTTTTACCCCTAATATTATAATTATTTATGGTCATTTTAAGGCTCTTCGTTATTTGCTAAAAATAAGCAAAATATTCTTATGACAACTATATTTTAAGGGTATTGTGAGTAATTTGTCACCCAAAAATTCCTATAAATAGGACATAATTCTTTTAAATTTACGACACCAAATTTTTTCCTCTTTTAATATTTACAAGCAAAAAAATTTAGAAAACTCCCTTACAATACAACAAGCTAGTGAAATGGCAACTTTCTAGAGACTGAAGTGCAACTTTTTGGAGGTTTTAACTTGATCGACTACCACAAAACTGTAACTTTATTCCTTCTCTTCCAGTATTTTTTGATTATTTAATTTTTGGTTAGTTAATTTTCTTCCCTTTCTTTTTATTTTTAGTTGGAAAAATTTATTCCCTCTTTTTTGTTATTTTTTTAAAAGATAATTTTTTAAAGTATGGATCATAATGATGCTAATTGTTCTAATCGGATATTTTGTTATTTTTTTAGCAAGAAGATATGTATGATGTTGTTAAATATTTTGGAAGTCTGCTTTTGCGTTCAAGATTGGATTTGTAGGAAAAAAATAGACTCAACACTTAAAAGGTGAGGGTGACGACATTAATGAACTGGACTTTTAGTCTCTCACTATTGACGATCCTACTGGAGGAGGAGGAGTTGAACAATAAATTGGCCAGAAGACTAAAGACTTAAATGTTATATATATATATATATATATATATATATATATATATATATATATATATATATATATATATATATATATATATATATATATATATATATATATATATATAATGAAATTAAAATCTGTACTTTCATTTTTTTTCAATTTATTAAAATAAATGTTATATCAAAATTTTAAAGTTATTTAAATTAATATAAACTTCTTATTTTCTTACTTCAATTTATTTATGAAGTTTTTTTAAAATCGGCCCAACCCAAACCCGACCCTGAACCGGTCCGGACCCAGCCCGGTCAGGCCCAACCCACTTCCAATCTGCGTTCGGGTCCGGGCTGCGTTTGAGATAATGAAAAATTAGTCCGGGCAAGCACAGCTAGTTTCTTCCTCGGACTAAGCCCGACCCCGCCCTGCTCGATAAATACCCTGATGATACTCTAAACTTCATTCAGATGTTTTACCACCGAGACACCCTCCGTGTACTTCGAGTTGACAAGTTGGTGAATAAGAAGTGCCTTGTTGTCACGTCCCGATTCCATAGAATCAATAGTTTTCCCCCGAACGGAATGTCGTGCGAGACTAAGTTGCACTCACACAAGGCATGATCATAAAGTTATCTGAAACATAACAACAAATAGACTACGCGAAGAAATCGAACACTAGCATAGAAGAAAACTTTGATTTATTGATAATGAATATTATCTACAAGACTCGATTACATAGATTGCCGCTCAGGCATACAAACTGACTCAAAATTAATGCTATTGAGATAGTCGTTTCATACATTACACCCCTTTGTACAACCAAAATATTCAAGACACCTGGAATCATGGAGAGTTGAGTCATTTCCGTTGGACTAATGCGGGATCTTCAAAAGTTGAGCAAGCCTTCGCACTGGAGCAAGGCTTTAAAAGGTTTAAGCGTGGCCTTCAGCTATATGGCATGCCCTTCCTGGTTCGTAACACCTGTGGAGAGCGAAGGTTAGTATATAGTCGTATAGTCGTGGATGACTAATTAAATCCCACGCTTTCATTTGTTCAAGAAGTTATGTGAAACATACAATATAATTGGTAATCTTTCTATTCATTCTAGTCATTTGCATGTAAACATTTGATAGTCATAATAAAATAAACTACACTATAACACCCACGACAGAGTCTATCGTTGTAGTATAAGGCTTACCATGTTTCTTCCATGTCAGTTTGATATCGTTAGCTAAATTGTGTGTATTTGTCGAGGTCACTGGCGTGACAAGCCATCCGGGACATATAGCTTGGTTTAGACGGCGATCATTTCAGCGCGAGTAGCGAGTCCCGTTGAAAGTCCCCAAATATTCGCGGTACAAATCCAATATATCTATCGTGTTTCCTCTTTGAAAAAATCGTCTCGTGGCCCCGGGATACCATTCGAAGAAACATCGTCCTTGTGCACAAGTTGTCCATGACAGTGCTAGATTAAAACTAGTTACTCAAGATGGTCTATTATAAATTCATAAGAAACTTAGCCAATTTCAGTGTGTTCCGCCTTATCGTTGCAACATTCATTAATCGATTCATTCTTC
This sequence comes from Iris pallida, assembly GCA_029216955.1. NCBI lineage: Eukaryota > Viridiplantae > Streptophyta > Magnoliopsida > Asparagales > Iridaceae > Iris > Iris pallida. The sequence goes on along the minus strand of JANAVB010038020.1, from coordinate 8,111,958 downwards.
GCTTAGCCTAGTTATATAACAAGCATAATATAAGTAACCATGCATGTAGCAGTTTTGTGATATAACATTTCTATAGAAAATCTATAGAAATTCTACATAAGTAATCATGTAACAGTTCTATTTACAGTTCTATGGAAGCAAGAATGCAACATCGTGTCTACGCCTCTATATCTAGCATTCATGTTATCGGTACCGTTGATTGATTGGAGAGCAAGGGGGTCAAGGAGAGAAAGGTCAAGCCATTCACCGTTGTTTGAATGTGACAAAAGAAAAAGGTCTTTTATACTATGTGTCGCCTCGATCACCTGCAATCGCATAAGCAAATGATCAAAATACTCCTTTATTTCTCTCAGAATTTGATACGTGGTGAGAAGTTCAAAGAACGCAAGCATAAAATCCATCGAAAACATTCTCGAAAACACATTCATAAACTAAAGCAAAAAGGGGCAAGTGCGGCATCGAAAACAAGCAGCAGAGAGATCTCTTGCGACTTAATCGTAGAGTCCTTACTTGAGCCGCAACCTGCTGAATATGAGATCTAATTCCAAAGAAACCAATCCACAACGAGAAAAATGATCTTGATCGGTCTGTCCGATCAATCGATACCGATAATGTTTCTTAACCGTATTCCCCGCAAACGAGGAACGTGGCACAATGTTGGGACGGGGAATTACACTTGTTGCCATCCATCTTTCGTCCGTACAATAATTGTAACTTCTTTCATAGTATTTTTGCTAAACACTCCATGGACATGTAATGAAACACCGAATCGTCCCACCATTGGTAGATGAATTGAACAGCCTTTCTGACCCCACATTTTCCATTTATCAGCAGATTTATCTAATGGCTTTGTGCTATCGGCCTCCAACGAACTAAGCAAATCTTTGCACCATAGTATATCCTTCATCCTTGGTTTCACCCAATTTTTCCTGTCAGGATGATCATACGTGTGTTCATCTGCTCCATAAATATGGTTGCACATTCTCTCTCAAAAATCTGAGAGCTTTTATACCAATTTTTGGACCCAAATATCGCGGAAGCGATGCCAATCCATATAAAGATAACAAATTCCTGTCTCACACAAGCACCAAGATAGATCAAACACAATATATATTTAGTGACTATGTCACCAAGACAAATCTCAATCTATATATCTCAATAAAATAAAAGATTGAATACATTAATGTTGAACCCTTTGCCCCCAAATTCAATCCTTCACCAATCCCAAAGAAAAAGATGAAGAAGATATACAATAAAATCACTCATCCAACCCTGTGATGATCTCCCTGAATGAAGAAGATGACTATTCGAACAGATCTTCTCCTTAGACTATCTCGAAAAGTGAGCCCCAAGCGCAAAGTATGAATATTTTCTTAGATTTTTGTGGACTTGCTCCGTCAAATCTCTTAATTTTTCTTCTTCTTGGTGGCAATCCTAACTTCCTTAAATAGGTTAAGAAATCCTAATTTAGGATCAAAATTTTTCTAAATTAGCCCAAACATTAATTCTGGCCGTCCAAATTAGATCACACGGTCATATTACATACTGACTTGGGCCCATGTCTGAACCAATTTTCGATTGGCGATCCGCCGTGGTATACCTTTGTTATACCGTGGCATACAACCAAACCCTCAAAATTGGATTCTGGAACGAACTGTCCAAAATTTGGTATATTATTGGTGATGTTTTGACCCAGTTTGAATCCCGGTTCAGTCACTGATAATCCATCATCTTTGCTGCATCTCCCATCGATGCTTCACGATGTCCAGATTGTCCTTCCACACACCTCGAATTGAGGTTGGAACCCAAACACTAAGGGCACATGTTAATATATTGATAAATATACAGTACTATCATCAGCACATTTATCAATGCATCTTTTAACTAAAATACGTATTAATAAAGGGTCCGACTATTGGCACCCCACCCATTTCTAAGGACACCCCAAAAAAATTAAAAAACATGTTAAAAGACCAATATACCCCCAAACGTTTTCTTAGTACACCCCAAAAAAAAATCGCGATGCGCTCGACAAATACTGGTCGAACAGACAAGGTCTGTTCGACAAGTATTGGTCGAACATGTCTTGACATGTTCGACCAATACAGGTCGAACAGACCTTGTCCGTTCGACCAGTACAGGTCGAACCTACTGCGCCCAAATTTTTTTTCACTTTTTTGTTTCGGTCGCGGTCGTCGGAAATCGGAGAGGGGGAGGAGGAGGAGGAGGCGGGTCGGGATGAAGGGGGGTCGGAGGAGGAGGAGGTGGGTCCGGGGGAGGGGGGGGTCGGAGGAGGAGTCGGGGAGGAGGAGGAGGAGGGGGGTTCGGAGGAGGAGTCGGGAAGGAGGAGGAGGAGGAGGAGGATGGGGGGGTTCGGAGGAGGAGGAGGATGGGGGGGTTCGGAGGAGGAGTCAGGGAGGAGGAGGAGGAGGGGGGGTCGGAGGAGCCAGGGGGGAGGAGGAGGAGGAGGAGGAGGAGGAGGAGGAGGAAGAGGGAGGGATGGGGTGTGCTTAGTAGGGGAGGGTAGAATAGGAATAAGGAATTTTTTTTTTTTTTTTTTTTTTAATGGGGTGTCCTTAGAAATGGGTGGGGTGTCAATGGTCGGACCCATTAATAAATATAAGAGAAATTTTGAGTTGTCTCCAATTTATTTTACCATAATTCAAGGTGAATCACACCGAATTATCATAATGCATGAAACCTTCCACTTTTAACGGAGATCGTCTATCAACTCTTTTGACCTACATAAAAATAGAGAAAAAATTGAGTTGCAACCCACTTATTTTACCATAATTTAAGGTGCACCCAACTTATATTAAGGATATGTTGGTCATAATTCAAGGTGCACTACACTTAAATGAGGTCAAAGAAGTTGATTGTTAGTCATTGACGATTTTCGTTAAAAATAAAAATTTCACACATTATGCTAATTCGGTGAGGTACATATTAAATTATGGTAAAATAAATAGAAGGCAACTCTAAAGCCTCGTTTGGTTCGGAAATCAATTCCTTAGCATTTTCTTTCCTTTGAAAAAATACAATTTATATTAATTTTTCTTTCCGAAGTTTGCCAAAAAAATTGGAAAGGGAAGTGAATACTTCAATGTGGAAAAATAATTCCTTGTTTGGGTAGATAAAATTACTTTTTCCTCTAAATTTTTTTTATTGGAAATTACTTTTCTTTTCTCTTTCATTCTTTTTGCACCCAAATATAAAAAAAGTAACCACTTTTTTTCAACTTAGATGATTTTGTGAACCAAACAAGGCCTAAATTTACTGATAAAGGCGGACACCGAGAATATATATTTATTAATATATTTATTATGCATCTTAGGATACATCTTAATATAACCCTTAGAATATTAAGGTGCTCACGTGCAAACACGAGTGAGAGTGTGAGACCTTACCCGGCCCCTTCACCTTCGGCGTGCATCGACCTGACATGATTCCATATGATGATATTTTGGGTGTGTGTTTTTTTTTATACACCTTCAGGTGAAACCCTCTTTGGGAGAAGAGGAACTTCCCAATCTCATTGATTGAATATCCTCCTCCTCCGATTCCCCGTCCTTTTCCCCATTTGATTATTAGGCACACAAAGCCCATCTTCCACCGAACAAAGCGACAACAGCGTTCGAGACCCTTCTTTCCATCAGGACCACCACTGGTATTCTCACTTTCTGCCATTGTACCTACGCATAATGGCTATCCACTTGTTCTCAAAAAAAAAAAAAAAAAAAAAAAAAAAAGAAAAGAAAAGCTTAGTACTGATTTTAGTTTTGGTTGCAAAGGATATTTTAGCAAAAACTTCCCTTTTAAATGTTGAAACTAATATATATTTCTACTAATTTTTTTTAACTAATAAATGTCTTCATTTTTACTGAACAGTAAAAAAAATTAAGATATGCTCTTACTTTTAAAAAAAAAATTGTTGTTTTACATAGGAGTTAAGATATTTGTTACTAAAGAAATAGTGGGAGTTTCAATATTTGGAATGGAAACATTTGCTAAAATATCTCTAGTTTTAATACATATATATATATATATATATATATATATATATATATATATATATATATATATATATATATATATATATATATATATAAATGTTGGGGGTATCTGGAGCCCACTCAGTCCTTTACCGGTTCCGTCTCTGCATGTCAGGGTTACAACAACCCTTTTCGTACCCAACGAAAGATTGTTGTATTGTTGACTTTTGGGTTATTTAGTAATATTGTCTCACATGATGATCGCTATTAGGGTTTAGATCTCCAAAATTTTCAAAGTTAGTGCAACATTACTGTTCACTTTGGCTAGTGAACAATGATTTTAATACCCAAATACTAACGTCAGACATTTTCGAAATCTAAACCCTAATTTGGACCGTGTTACTAAATATCCCTTAGTTTTTTTAAGATCGAGTAAGCCTTACATTTTGCTTGGCTGGTCTTGCTTCTTTTGTTTTTCCTTCCATTGGCTTGACCTCGCTCTGGTCTTTTTTTTTTTTTCCTCAAATGCTTGCAGAGTTTTTTTTTGGGCTAATTAGAGTTTAGATCCTGAATTTTATACCAGCTTAAAGTTTAAGTCCTATCATGCCCAATTAAAAAGTTTAGACCCTGAATTGTTATATTTTATTTTATCTTTTCCATAATACCCTGCCAGTTTATATAGAAATTTTTTATTATCATGCATGGAAAGGAAGGGTATAAAAGGAATAAATAAATATTTAGGGTCCAAAATTTTTAATTGAACATGTTAGGATTTAAACTTTAAATTGATATAAAATTCAGAATCTAAACTCTATTTAGCCCTCTTTTTTCGTACTCTCTATGGATACCTAACGAGAATGTGAAGGAAGGTGTTAAATGATACAACTTAGTAAAAGTAAGAGGGCGATGAGGTCGTCGTAGTAGTATGCCAACGACTTTGATTTATAATTTAGTCGATAAAAACAACAAAAATGAAGAAGATACCGTTGCTCTTTTTATATTTTTGTCAATGAAATTATGGTATTAAAGTGTTTAAAAATAGCATAGTAGAATGGAGCTCAAAAGTGTATATTGAGGTCCAAATTTATAATAAAAAAATAAATGTAGAATTGATTGTATTTGTATGAGAATAGTAAACAAGTAAATCTAGAGGTCAAATAAGATAAATTGATATAGATTCATGTTTTTTTTTTCAAAAAATAATATAACATTTCGAATCTATAAATTGGGTTCTAAATTGAGCCTTACTATTCTACAGAATGAGTTTTTACATTCTGAATATAAAATTTTTGTGTCATATACTATAGTTCCTGTGGCTGGAATGAGACTATCATAAAATTTTAATTGAACTTTATTCATCTACAAAAATGGACTTCTACGATTCAAATATAGAATCTAAAAATTGGAATGACTCTCATGGTGCTCTTAGAAAAAGAAAAGAGAAACAATAATAACAAGAGAAAATTCCTCTTTTGTGAATGTAGATTATTATGATGGTGCTATTTGGCCTATTCGTGGGCCTAACCACCATTAGCTTGCGTCCAAGTGGTGGGCTCTCATTGGTCTGTAGCATGTCGAGTTGGTGGGGTCCACTGGAACGTCACCATGTCGGTGCGGGCCAGCCATGGTCGGGTCCAAGACAGACAAGTATCAATTTTCATATTTTTATAAGGTTTTTTCTAAGGGCACCACCCTTTTTACTTGGAAGCAGCCCAAAATAGTTTGAAAAAATTACAAGTTTGCCATGAGTTTTTTTACTTGGGGGCAGCCCAAACTTTGGTATAAAATCCAACTTTTTTTTTTCTTTCTCTTTCCTTCCTCTACTCTTTTCTTCTCTTCCTCTCCATTTTAGGTTAGAACAAAACCTAGCCAAAAAATTTCCCCGACCTAAATTTTAGAAAGATTGTTGGTGAAATATCTAGTAATAATGTCAATGATTTCTCCCATTTATTGGTAAGTCATTGAATTAATATTTGTTTTAAACATGAATTTCACATATAAAAGTTGAATTATGTGTTTAATGTAGAAAAAAATTGAACATGGAAAAACCAGGATCATCAAATGTTGTATACTCTCTTCCCGCCACGTCCGAAGAACACTTTGATGCATCGGAAGCCCTCTTGGTAACTAAAATTTAACTTTTTATCGGATGAAAAATTGGGTTATGACACAGAGGACTGTCACCTCTCTGGCAGTCCCGATCATAGATTAGGACTGCCAGAGAGGTGGCAGTCCTTCACATATGTAGGACTGCCAGGCCCCTGACAGTCCTACTGTAGTGAAGGATTGCCACCTCTCTGGCAATCCTAATCTATGAGAATATATTAACCTATTTGCTTTATGGTGTTGTTTAATTATATTAACTTTTAAGTTCTATTGTAGGACTTGAGATCTTCCGATTATGCGGTACCTGCTCCAATTGCAGTCAATGTAGGCCATTTATTCTAGACCGATCTTTGGTTTGAATCAAGCGACGGTGCGGTACATGGTGTCGAGAAGTTGGTCGGAAAAATAACATAGTTCTAATGATATCCAGATCGGCCCGAAATCGCCCGGGACGACAAACTGTGGTGGTTGGCTGTGAAAGAGGTGGTGTGTTCAGAACGCACAAGAAAAACACAGTTATCCAAAGTAAAGTTACAAAAAAATGTTGGAACGAGGAAATGTGGTTGTCCATTCACGATACATATTAGAAACGAAGAAGAAAAATGGACAGTATAGAAGTGAAGAATGGAACCCATAACCATGAGATTGCCGAGACACTATTGGGTCATCCGTATGTCGGACGGTTGAACAATACGGAGAAAAAAATAGTCGAAGACTTGTCCACCTCCGGAGTTGCACTAAGACAAATATATTATGTCATACGACATGAAGATGAGAAGAATAAGTCTACAATGAAGTCAATATACAACGTCCTATCTTCTTCGAACGTTGTCCGGACGAAATCAAGAATGGCGATGCAAGAAGTGCTCAAGTTGCTTGCCGATAATCATTATGTTGAGTTCTATAGAAGACATCCCCAGAGTAATGAAGTAATTTCAATCTTTTGGGTTCATCCCGATTGTACAAGTTTGGCCAGGTCTTTTGTCGACGTATTAGTCCTTGATTGCATGTACAAGACCAATAAGTTCAAGATTCTTATCTTTCATATTGTCGGGTTCACCTCTACTTGGAAAATATTTCCAGTGGCATTTTGCTTCATGAAGAGTGAGAAACTTGAAGACTACACATGGGCGTTGGAGAAACTGAAAACACTTTACACCGTCATACAGAGCCGTCAGTTTTTATTACCGACAGAGAGTATGCCCTAATTAATGCTATTCGTATTGTTTTTCCTCAAGCAGACACATTGCTATGCACTTGGCATGTCAATCGTAATATTCAAGCCCAATGTAAGTTGAAGTTTCGGAAGGAGGATGGTAAAATTAACATGCAAATTTTTGACAAATTCTATAATGATTAGAATTGTGTGTGGCGAGCCTCTACAATTGCCAGTTACGCCGCCGCATGGTACTTGTTCAAGCAAAAGTGGAAGGCGAAGGAGCTGACATATATTTCTTACATCAAAGATACATGGCTTGAACCGCACAAAGATCAGTTCGTCTTAGCATGGTCGAATGTGGTAAAGCATTACGGTACGACAACTACCAACCGTGTCGAAGGAGCACACTCTTTATTGAAGAGACACCTAAAATCATCTCTCGGCAACTTTGTCTCTGTTTGGCAAGCTATACATCTATCGGTAGACCGGACGGTGAATAAAATTAAGGCATCATTTGAGATGAGCTTGAATATAGTCAAGCATGAGCATAGAAAGGTAGTACTCTTAGATGTTTTAATGCGCGTGGTATCTCATAAGGCGTTGGCATTAATATTTGATGAGATTGAAAGGTCAAAGTTTGTCGGATTTGATCCCGAGATTTGCGGGTGTGTATATCGACATACACTGGGCCTCCATTGTGCACATCAGATTAATGAATATTGCCGTGAATCCATTCATATTTCAGTAGATGCTGTCGATCAACGTTGGAGGCAGTTGTCTATGATGCCCCTGGTGAAGACGGACGATGATTTCTTCTCTTTGCCACAAGTGAAACTTCTCCATGCAAGGTGGTGTGCCTCAGTAGGAGCGGAACGGATGTCCATTGAGCTTAAAATCCAAGAAATTGCATGTCCGGTGACTACTAGAATGTATGAGCCGTCCATTGTTTCCAATTCTAAAGGCAAGCCTCAAACAATATTGACTAGTTCACAGAAGAGAAGGCTGGAGTCAACTAAGAGAGATCCATCGTCCTTTGAGCATGTTGAATGAAGCTTACAACAACCTCCGCCTGCACGGAAGGACAAGCTTGTCGTTCGCCGAAAAATGGAGAAAATGGACCTCCCAAGAGAAGATACTGTTGTAAGCCAAACACCGAGTTTATATATTGACAAATTTCAACATGAGCTTCGCAGTTACATTTGGTCTATTGTCGATGTCCCCGGTGATGGCTATTGCGGATTTCATGTGCTTGCAAGACATCTTGGTTATGATGACAAAGACGGATGGAGACGGGTGAGGCAGGAGCTGTACAAGGAGTTAGAGACTCATCTTCCATTCTACTCCCGCATCCTAAGTGAAGAAACAGTTGCAAGTTTGTTGTTAAGTATCCCTTGCACCGACAGTGTTACCGAGAAAAACTACTACATGTCAGTCCCGTTTGCCGACTATTTATTTGCTAATAGGTACATGATACCTGTTGTACTTATCTCGCCGAGTATTAGCAATACATTATTTCCGATGTGCGCTCCTCCGATGGACCACAGACATTCTAACCTATGTACTATAGGTCTAATCGGGGATCACTTCGTTATACTAAAGATGATTGCTCATTCTTCGATTCCTCCACCTTCAACAGTTTGGTACAAAAGAGCACCGATCGAAGCCATTGCTTGGACCACACCTTTCGTTGATCAGATCAACCATTGTAAGAAGTTGTTAAAGTTTGAAGAGCCAAGAGACTTACATGCTGACCACTACGACATCGAAATCGACTGAGTATAGATATATTTACAGTTTGACATTTTGTATATGGAGGACCACTTTTGTATACAGTGAAATATGAAGTCCACTAATATATATGGAGTAAATTTTGTATACAGTAAATTTCGTGTATTGGACTTACCTATATGGAGTACGACTTTTGTATACAGTGAAATATGAAGTTCAGTATGTTATATGTGTTTACCTGTGTGCTATTTGTGTTATGTGTGTTTACCTGTGTGCTATCTGTGTTATATGTGTTTACATGTGTGCAAGTATATACGGCAAAATATACCAATTTGTTAAAGTATCAGACTAAGTATCAGGACTGCCACCCTTTGGCAGTCCTACACTTAAGTAGGACTGCCAGGGTGCTGGCAGTCCTACTTGAAACTTGCTGTCACAGAGAGTTTCTGTCACTCCCCGTTCCCGGAATGCGTATTTTTATATATGTACAACTCATGTGTATTTATTTAGTATTTATCATGTATTATTATGTATTTAAATTCCTTTAGTTTCATGTTAATTAATTATCTGCTCTTTAAATTTTCATGTTAATTATATTTCTGCAATTTTATTACCTGCATTTTATTTGTTGCTTTAGTCTTATTGGGTTTCGGCTTGGATGGATCTGTGCAACCCGGCCCACTAACTCCCACCTACCACCACCCTTCCTATTTAAAGCATCCTTCTCCTTCTCTTTCCTCATTACTTCATTCTCACCATTACTTCTTCTTCTTCCTCTCATTACTCTCCACCACCTACCAGCAGCAGGAGAAGGCAAGTGCAAACTTGCTTCTCAATCACCCATTTTTATGGATCATTATTCTTCCTCTCATGATCCTGAGAGAGTTTAGTGTTTGGCATTTGTGATTTCTGTGGCTTGTTTCCTCTAGATCTAAGTTTGCATTTTCGGCTGTTCATGGGTTTTTGATCTCCCAACTTTGCGTGTATTTCTCTGACACTGGAACAAGGCTCCATAGGGCGAGTTCGGGAGATGTTGTACGCACACGTTCTTACGTGCTCGCGTGAAACATCAGCCCAGTCACGCACACGTCTTTACGTGTTTGCGTGTATTTTTAGTCACGCTAACGTTCTCATGAGCGTGCGTGTATTTTTAGTCACGCTCATGTCTGTGCGTGTTTGCGTGACTTTTCAGTTACGTTCACACTGTGCGTGTCTGCGTGACTTTTGAGTTACGTCCACTCTGTGCGTGCGTGTGTTTTTAGTCACGCTCGCGTTTGCGTGCGTGTATTTTCGGTCACGCTCGCGTTGTCTGCGTGAATTTTGAGTCACGCTCCTGTCTTTGTACTGAGTGCGTGACTTTTCACGTTCATGTCCCAGAGCTTGCGTGCGTGACTTCTCACGATCACATTGTGCGTGACTTTTGGCGTGCGTGACTTTTTACCCTCGCGCTGAGCGTGCGTGCGTGAATCACTTGTCACGCTTCACTTTTCACGCTCACGTTTACCTGAGTGTACTCCTTTTACGCTCACTCCTTCATGCCGGACTTGGCGTACTTTTTACGCATACGATTCTTGCGTGACTTTTGGACTTAGCTTAGACTGGTTAGCATGACTTCCTGACTTGGGAGTTTTATTTGTTCTATATTTTATTCATTTAATATTGGCATGATAATTCCCTATTATATCCTTATGCCTTTTTGCATGAATCCAAAAATCTTAGCATGTTAATATTTTAATACCTATGGTTGTGTATTAGTGCCAAGTGTCTGGATTGGTATATGGATATCCAGTGAGACTGGAACTTGACCTCGAGAGTTATAGACTCGACCCTATTTGATGATAAATGACTTTCATGCCTTGTCACCATTAATGACGATGGTTATTTGACTAATTGATCATGCGTTCCTAATTGGAACTAAGAGACTGGCTAGTCGTCTTATTAAAATGAATGAATGAGACACGTTCATGTTATGAACTATTGTGATCGACTGGCTGATCCCGAATATTGACATACATGCACATGCAGGCTTCAATCTATTTATTTAATTATTTATTTATTTATTTTTCTACAAAGAAGCATGTGTACTTTATGGTCAAGGCATGATTACCGTGGTTAGATTTGATTGTTGTATTATGCTATGTAAAACCTGCAACCTAACCGTACTGGTATCGTTGTAAGGTTGTGCATATCGTATCCCGTACAAAAGTACTCATTTGAATGACCATGATCTACGGCATGGGATTTCACTCAACGTAGGGACTATTAAGTTAAATAAAATAATGATTGCATGGAGAGAATGGATTCCCGAGTTCTTACATGGCAGCCCCCTTGGGACGAGTAGTACCCGACGGGCCGGCTGGTTTCCACAGATACTGTAAATCTGCCACACGGGCAGGGAACAGTATCTGCTTTTATTATTATTGTATATTGTATATTGACGGGCGTCCTGCTAGGACTCGTCTAATTCATGCATGGCGCACATGATTGACTGGATAGACTAGCCTTGCTCGCACATAGTAAGAACTATGGAATCCCTAATTGCATTATTCCAGGATAACTTGGGACTCACATAGCAAGCCGTAGAATTTGATTGGCCGTCCAAGATGATTTGTCTGTGTACTGTACTACTCTGTTACCTAATGGGATAATCAGAATGTCAGGACATGACGGACCAACTTCTGTCCTTGTTTGGTTGGGAGGTTGGTTCGAAGTGTCGTGATGTGATGTGAATCCTAGTAGCAAGCAGAGATCTATTATTATATTCTTTTACTTACTGGTTTATGTCCTTCATATCGTCCTTCCTTGTGGTACTTGCTATTAGAGGTCTAACCTCTCTGGTTTTGCATGGCCAGATTTAGAGCCGGTTCTCGAGGATCCAGCGTACTTCTACCTCCAGGATGGTCAATACTAGAGGCATGATTGCAGGAGGACTCGAGTGGGTTCCTTACTTCACCGCTCGTTTTGTTATTTACCTTTATACTTAGCCGTTTGGCACTGATATGTTAGTCGGATTGTCTTGTACTTACTTTTACATGATTGTAATTAAGTCAGACTGCAGCTGATAACAATTGTGTATACTTGCTATACCATCTGGCTATGTTTTGTAAAGCCAGATCTCAGGAACATTTTGACTGAGCGTTTGGGACGCCTTACTGCTTTATCTTACATGTTCTCTATTTCTGTTTCCTTGCTTGAATGATTGAGACAATAGATGTGTAATGACCATAGCAAGACTTTTATGTAGTATGCACCCCCTCGTCTGGTTAGACAGCATTGATCGTATTATACGGTATTCATCTACCCGTAATACGTAGCTGGCTGAGTCATTCCCCCGCTCTCCAGTATTCTGGTTCTGGGGCGTGACAAGGTTTTAGTGGTGGCCCATACAGGTCTGATTTCAGACTTGTGGGATGTTTTGATTTATAGGATGTCTCAATCACACATGTTTCCCCTTGATCTCCTGATTCGTTATTCTCAACTCTCGCTTGACATTTCGGTATCCTTTGACTTCATTGATCCTTCATGTCCGGTCGTTTGATTGTTCTCTTGTCCCTTTTCTTAGGGGCACTTCGTCCGCATCGGTCAGAGCTGGACAGCAACAACAAGGGCAACATGACCAGGTTGGTCAGCAACAAGGGCCAGTCTCACCTCAGGAGACTATCCAGGAAGAAGTGATAGTAGAACCAGCGGTTGGACCGCAGTATCCGGATATTCCAAACCCACCCATAGTTCCACCTACTCCTGTGGAAGTGGACACGCCAGCCCTTCTGGAGATCATGAGAGGAATGATGGCTGCTCAGCAACATCAGATGTTGGCCCAGCAGCGCATGCACACTCAGCTGCAAGAGCAGAATGTGTTGCTCAACCAAGGATTGCAGACGGCTTTGGAAAGAGGAGTGAGGACTGATTCAGGAGCATCAGCCAGGTTTTGCAAGTACAACCCCCGCCGTTTCGAGGGCACGGAGGATGCCATCTCAGCAGATGCATGGCTTAAGGATATTGAGGCTATTCTGACCGCAGCTAAGGTGCCGGCAGAAGAACGTGTAGATCTAGTAAAGCTGTTACTTCAGGATCTCGCACGTGATTGGTGGGAATCAGAGGAAGTGGGCATCAGACGTCCTGTGGCTTGGGACGATTTCACAGCAAGATTCAAGACCAAGTACTATGGAGTTGTGGCGCAGTTTGAGCTACAACAGAAGTTTATCAACCTCAGGCAAGCCGGCAAGACTGTAGATGCTTATGCAGCGGAGTTCTGCAGATTGAGTAGATTCGCCCCAGAGATGGTAGCAACAGAGCGCCAGAGGGCTATGAGGTTTCAGCAAGGGTTTCATCTCGAGCTCTTGCAATTGATAGAGGGGCACAACTAACAGACTTTTGATGAGATATTGACGGCAACTCGAAGGCATGAGCTCACCATTCAGAGGCTTGCGACTAGGACTGGGGGTCAGAAGAGATCCCACAGTCAGATTGAAGGAGGAGGGGGAGCAGCGCCCCGAACAACAGCACCATCCACTGGCATTCGTATCCACGATGTGGCGATACGAGGACCAGCACCACCCAGGCAGCAGCAGCAACAGCAACAGAGGAAGAACCAGCAACCCCCGTCAAACTGCACTTATTGTGGGAAGATGGGACACACTAGAGATGTGTGTCGGACATTGAATGGACTGTGTCTGATATGTGGAAATCCAGACCATCGGGTTACCACATGTCCCATGAATTTGAGGTCAGGAGGACCAGGGCAGCAGTTTCCTGCTCTGCCAGCACCAGGGACAGGCCAGTATCGAGGACCAGCGGTGGCAGTTAGGCCATTGGCGCAGCGTCCGTTAGTACCGCAGGCTCAGATATTTCGGCAGCAGGGACCGCCGATGCAGCAACACCAGCATAGACCACCCCAGCATCATCAAGGCAGGGGCCAGCAGCAGCACCAGGCTAGGCCGCAGCATGGAAATCAGCAGGGAGGTCGAGGGCAAGCATTCACTTTGTCCTTGGAGGAGGCATTAGCATCGGAAGATGTTGTGGCAGGTAACATTCTCGTCGCCTCATATCCCGCAGTAGCATTGTTTGATTCGGGAGCATCCCATTCATTTATATCTGCACGATTTGTGACACGACTAGGAATGGAGTTCGAGGCATTGCCAGGGAGGTTGAATATACTCACTGGTAATGGGCTCGTAGGGGTTAGTAGAGTTATTTTAGCGTGTAGCGTTGTAGTTTGCGGGCATTCTTTACCTGCCCGGTTGATAGAATTTCCTGTGAGAAATTTCGACGTTATCTTAGGCATGGACTGGCTGAAAGACAGTCATGCGATAATAGATTGTCGTAGAGGGAGTGTACCTTTTGATATTCCATGCATGAAGAGATTTACCTTAGTCAGATCAGAGGCAACTCAGCAAGAGCAGGAAGTAGTGACGACAATGGAGGAAGTTCAGATTCCGAAGGTAGTTGAAGAGTTTCTAGACGTATTTCCCGAAGAACTTCCAGGTCTACCACCAGTTAGAGATATTGAGTTCAATATAGAATTGGCACCAGGAACTAAACCGATATCAGATCGAGTTTACAGAATGGCGGATTCAGAGCAGGCCAAGGTATATCAGCACATAGAGGAATTGAAGGAGAAGAAGTTTATCCAAGCTAGCATATCACCATGGGCAGCACCAGTGGTACTTGTGGGGAAGAAGGATGGGTCATCCAGATTGTGCATTGACTACAGGAAGCTTAACACGGCAACAGTGAAAAACAAGTACCCATTACCCAGGATCGACGACTTATTCGATCAGTTGAGCAAAGCTAGAGTTTTCTCCAAGATAGATCTTCGTTCAGGGTACCATCAGGTGAGGGTTCGGAAGGAAGATATTCCCAAGACAGCATTCCGATCGAAGTATGGGCATTACGAATTCTTAGTAATGCCGTTTGGTTTGACCAATGCTCCAGCAATATTCATGGATTTGATGAACCGCATCTTTATGCCATATTTAGACCAGTTTGTCGTTGTGTTTCTTGACGACATTCTCGTATACTCAGCTAGTGAAGAGGAGCATGAAGACCACCTCAGAAAAGTGTTACAGGTTCTGAGAGAGAACCAGTTGTATGCCAAGCTCAGCAAGTGTGAGTTTTGGTCGGATCATATTTCATTTTTGGGTCATATCATATCAAGAGCTGGAGTAGCAGTAGATCTCAAGAAGGTAGAAGCAGTAGAGAGTTGGCCAGTACCCAAGACCGTAGCAGATGTGCGGAGTTTCTTGGGATTGGCAGGATATTACAGAAGGTTTGTGTCAGACTTTGCAAGGCTTTCAGCGCCCATGACCCGTTTGACCCGGAAGGATGTGCCATTCGTTTGGTCGACAGAATGTCAGGCATCATTCGAGACTTTGAAGCAGAAGTTGATATCAGCACCTATTCTTACGTTGCCAGTTGGACCCGGAGGTTTTACAGTATATTGTGATGCGTCAGGTAAAGGACTTGGATGTGTGCTTATGCAACATGAGAAGGTGATAGCATATGCATCTAGGCAGCTCCGGGACCACGAGAAGAATTACCCAACTCATGATTTGGAGTTAGCGGCAGTAGTGTTTGCTCTGAAGCTATGGAGGCATTACTTATATGGTGACCGAGTGGAAATGTACACAGACCATAAAAGTCTGAAGTACATCTTTACTCAGAAGGAGCTGAATATGAGGCAGAGGAGATGGCTGGAGTTGATTAAGGATTATGACGTGGAGCTTCAGTATCATCCAGGTAAGGCGAATGTAGTGGCAGACGCTCTCAGCAGGAGAGGCGGCGTATTTATGTTAACAACGCAGAAACATATCTTAGAAGACCTTCAGGAGATGGGCATCGAAGTTATACTTCCTAGTAATGTAGGAGTTCTAACTAGCCTGCTAGTTCAATCCGACTTAGTAGACAGGATCAAGGCAGCTCAGGCACAGGACCCGAGGATTCGGAAGCTTAGGGCAGAATGTGAGTCAGGGCTCAGGAAGGAGATGGAGATTCATGAAGATGGTACACTTAGGTTTGGATCGCGTCTATGTGTGTCTAGTGGGGATATCAGACAGGAGGTTATGGCAGAAGCTCACAGTTCTCAGTATTCTATTCACCCTGGAGGGACCAAGATGTACCAAGATATCAAGCAGCATTTCTGGTGGAACGGAATGAAGAGGGAGATAGCTAAATTTGTTTCCCGTTGCTTGGTATGTCAGCAAGTGAAGGCAGAACAGCAGAGGCCAGCTGGGTTATTGCAACCGCTTCCTATTCCGGAATGGAAATGGGAGCATATTACAATGGACTTTGTGACCGTTTTACCAAGATCGCCAAGTGGTAAGGATACTATTTGGGTGATAGTAGATCGGCTTACAAAGGTAGCACACTTTCTTCCCTTCAGAGTAGGGCAATCTACAGAAAAGTTGGCAGAATTATATATGTAACAGATAGTCAAGCAGCATGGAGTCCCTGTCAGTATCGTGTCGAATCGAGATACCCGCTTTACATCACACTTCTGGAAGAGCTTACATCATAGTCTGGGTACCAAGTTAAGGTTTAGCACGGCTTACCATCCGCAGACGGATGGGCAATTAGAAAGAACGATTCAGACCAATTAGAAGACATGTTGAGAGCTTGCACTCTAGATTTTAGAGGGTCTTGGGAAAGTCACCTGCACTTGGTCGAGTTCTCATACAACAATAGTTATCAAGCCAGTATCCAGATGGCGCCATTTGAAGCATTATATGGTAAGAAGTGCAGGTCACCGCTAGCATGGGATGATATCGGAGAGAGGAAGATGTTAGGCCCAGAAATGATTGTTCAGACGGTTGAAGTAGTTAAAGGAATTAGAGAGCGACTTCGAGTTGCGCAGGATCGGCATCGTCATTGGACAGATCAGCATCGTAGGCCGCTAGAGTTTTCTGTTGGGGATCACGTATTCTTGCGGATCTCACCTACTCGTGGGGTCATCAGATTTGGCGTTCGCGGGAAATTGAGTCCGCGGTACGTGAGCCCATTTGTTATCCTTGATCGGATAGGCGATGTTGCTTATCGTTTATCACTCCCACCTTCGTTACGAGAGGTGCATGACGTGTTTTATGTATCTCAATTACGTAGGTATGTATCGGACCCAAGCCATGTCCTCGATCACTCTGAGCTGGTTGTTGGAACCAACCTGTCTTACGAGGAACAGCCTGTGTCCATTTTGGACCGAAGAGAGAAGATACTCAAGAACCGAACAATTAGTCTTGTCCGTATTGCTTGGGGTCATCACTCCTTGGGAGAGTCAACGTGGGAACGTGAGGATGATATCCGATCACGGTATCCACACCTGTTTGACTCACAAGGTATATCTTTTTCTATATACCTTGATTGTCCTGATTCTTCATGCTTGTCACCTTATGGGTAGAGTTACCTGATATCGTAGATTGATGGATTTACATATATAGTACTTGCTTTTGATATGGTAACAATGATTGCTTGCTCACTAGAATTGCTTGTATTAGTTTAGCTCTGATATTTCTATCCGGCTTGGATTTGAAATTCCGAGGACGGAATTTTTCTAAGGTGGGTAGAGATGTCACTCCCCGTTCCCGGAATGCGTATTTTTATATATGTACAATTCATGTGTATTTATTTAGTATTTATCATGTATTATTCTGTATTTAAATTCCTTTAGTTTCATGTTAATTAATTATCTGCTCTTTAAATTTTCATGTTAATTATATTTCTGCAATTTTATTACCTGCATTTTATTTGTTGCTTTAGTCTTATTGGGTTTCGGCTTGGATGGATCTGTGCAATCCGGCCTACTAACTCCCACCTACCACCACCCTTCCTATTTAAATCATCCTTCTCCTTCTCTCTCCTCATTACTTCATTCTCACCATTACTTCTTCTTCTTCCTCTCATTACTCTCCACCACCTACCAGCAGCAGGAGAAGGCAAGTACAAACTTGCTTCTCAATCACCCATTTTTATGGATCATTATTCTTCCTCTCATGATCCTGAGAGAGTTTAGTGTTTGGCATTTGTGATTTCTGTGGCTTGTTTCCTCTAGATCTAAGTTTGCATTTTCGGCTGTTCATGGGTTTTTGATCTCCCAACTTTGCGTGTATTTCTCTGACACTGGAACAAGGCTCCATAGGGCGAGTTCGGGAGATGTTGTACGCACACGTTCTTACGTGCTCGCGTGAAACATCAGCCCAGTCACGCACACGTCTTTACGTGTTTGCGTGTATTTTTAGTCACGCTAACGTTCTCATGAGCGTGCGTGTATTTTTAGTCACGCTCATGTCTGTGCGTGTTTGCGTGACTTTGAGTTACGTTCACACTGTGTGTGTCTGCGTGACTTTTGAGTTACGTCCACTCTGTGCGTGCGTGTGTTTTTAGTCACGCTCGCGTTTGCGTGCGTGTATTTTCAGTCACGCTCGCGTTGTCTGCGTGAATTTTGAGTCACGCTCCTGTCTTTGTACTGAGTGCGTGACTTTTCATGCTCATGTCCCTGAGCTTGCGTGCGTGACTTCTCACGATCACATTGTGCGTGACTTTTGGCGTGCGTGACTTTTCACCCTCGCGCTGAGCGTGCGTGCGTGAATCACTTGTCACGCTTCACTTTTCACGCTCACGTTTACCTGAGTGTACTCCTTTTACGCTCACTCCTTCATGCCGGACTTGGCGTACTTTTCACGCATACGATTCCTGCGTGACTTTTGGACTTAGCTTAGACTGGTTAGCATGACTTCCTGACTTGGGAGTTTTATTTGTTCTATATTTTATTCATTTAATATTGGCATGATAATTCCCTATTATATCCTTATGCCTTTTTGCATGAACCCGAAAATCTTAGCATGTTAATATTTTAATACCTATGGTTGTGTATTAGTGCCAAGTGTCTGGATTGGTATATGGATATCCAGTGAGACTGGAACTTGACCTCGAGAGTTATAGACTCGACCCTATTTGATGATAAATAACTTTCATGCCTTGTCACCATTAATAATGATGGTTATTTGACTAATTGATCATGCGTTCCTAGTTGGAACTAAGAGACTGGCTAGTCGTTTTATTAAAATGAATGAATGAGACACGTTCATGTTATGAACTATTGTGATCGACTGGCTGATCCCGAATATTGACATACATGCACATGCAGGCTTCAATCTATTTATTTAATTATTTATTTATTTATTTTTCTACAAAGAAGCATGTGTACTTTATGGTCAAGGCATGATTACCGTGGTTAGATTTGATTGTTGTATTACGCTATGTAAAACCTGCAACCTAACTGCACTGGTATCGTTGTAAGGTTGTGCATATCGTATCCCGTACAAAAGTACTCATTTGAATGACCATGATCCACGGCATGAGATTTCACTCAACGTAGGGACTATTAAGTTAAATAAAATAATAATTGCATGGAGAGAATGGATTCCCGAGTTCTTACATGACAGCCTCCTTGGGACGAGTAGTACCCGACGGGCCGGCTGGTTCCCACAGATACTGTAAATCTGCCACACGGGCAGGGAACAGTATCTGCTTTTATTATTATTGTATGTTGTATATTGACGGGCGTCCTGCTAGGACTCGTCTAATTCATGCATGGCGCACATGATTGACTGGATAGACTAGCCTTGCTCGCACATAGTAAGAACTATGGAATCCCTAATTGCATTATTCCAGGATAACTTGGGACTCACAATAGCAAGCCGTAGAATTTGATTGGCTGTCCAAGATGATTTGTCTGTGTACTGTACTACTCTGTTACCTAATGGGATAATCAGAATGTCAGGACATGACGGGCCAACTTCTGTCCTTGTTTGGTTGGGAGGTTGGTTCGAAGTGTCGTGATGTGATGTGAATCCTAGTAGCAAGCAGAGATCTATTATTATATTCTTTTACTTACTGGTTTATGTCCTTCATATCGTCCTTCCTTGTGGTACTTGCTATTAGAGGTCTAACCTCTCTGGTTTTGCATGGCCAGATTTAGAGCCGGTTCCCGAGGATCCAGCATACTTCTACCTCCAGGATGGTCAATACTAGAGGCATGATTGCAGGAGGACTCGATTGGGTTCCTTACTTCACCGCTCGTTTTGTTATTTACCTTTATACTTAGCCGTTTGGCACCGACATGTTATTCGGATTGTCTTGTACTTACTTTTACATGATTGTAATTAAGTCAGACTGCAGCTGATAACAATTGTGTATACTTGCTATACCATCTGGCTATATTTTGTAAAGTCAGATCTCAAGAACATTTTGACTGAGCGTTTGGGACGCCTTACTGCTTTATATTACATGTTCTCTATTTATGTTTCCTTGCTTGAATGATTGAGACAATAGATGTGTAATGACCATAGCAAGACTTTTATGTAGTATGCACCCCCTCATCTGGTTAGACAGCATTGATCGTATTATACGGTATTCATCTACCCGTAATACGTAGCTGGCTGAGTCATTCCCCCGCTCTCCAGTATTCTGGTTCTGGGGCGTGACAGTTTCAAATAGGACTGCCAGCACCCTGGCAGTCCTACTTAAGTGTAGGACTGCCAGGGGGGTGCCAGCCCTATTTGAAACTCTCTGTGACAGAGAGTTTCAGTTTGAAACTCTCATCACAGACACTTATAAATAGGACTGCCACCCCCTGGCAGTTCTAATTGAAACTTGCTATCACAGAGAGTTTCAAATATTACTGCCAGCACCCTGGCAGTCCTGATACTAAATCACAACTACATATCAAATACTTTACAAACACTCCTCAAGCTTGGCCAACAACTTAAGTTTCCAAACATAAATAACAACTACATATCAGACAACTTCTTATCCAACAAGTACATAAATAACAACATAAATCACAACTACATATCAGACAACTACATATCCTTCAAAATATTAACTTCAAAAAAATAACATAAATAACAACTACATATCCTTCAAAAGTCTGCCCAACAACTTAAGTTTCTAAACAACAAATTTATCCTTTAAGTTTCAAACAACAAAAATATCCTTAAAAAACATCCAGATTACATCCAACTTATGCCTGAAAATCCAACTACATATCATGTCGGGCCTTTGAACGAGACTCCATATTATTCATGAAGGGGAACTCGACCACGTCGTTGATGCGATCAAGTTTGTTGGCGATCGCGACACTAGTGTCACTTTGGCAACCTCTCCGGAGTGTCTTGGCCAATTCCTTTGCCTTTTGATACTGTAAATGAAAGTATAAGTGAATTAAGTATACAAACATGGAAATCTCAGTCTAATTACAAATACAGAACTCACCATCCTCACCAACCCAGCATACAAGACATTTTGGGAAGGAAGAGCTCCAATTGCTCCGACGGCCACGGGACCCGGGTTTGTAGGGTTCGACAACTTAGGATGTCCGACCCCCAGGAAGTACGGCATGTAGTCCTCGCTGCAGTCGGCCATCAGGGTGATCGGTCGTCTTTCAGATTCCCGAAGTATATGTCGTTGCTACTCGGAGTAAAAGTCGGTCACCCAGTCGAAATCTACCAGTTTGTAATTTAAAGGTTAGGCTCCGCACGGAGGCTCCAACATTCGTAGTGTGCGCTTCGGCACAGTTTGCACAAAGCCAAACTGACGAAGTACTCTATCGGGCATGTACGGCTCCGTGATCTCATAGCATGTGATCATGCCATGAAATAAAGAAACTGGTTGGACCTCACGATTCTGCTCGCGTAAATCCCAGTATGGATTCCAAACAATCTGTAGGAAGACAGTTAACAACAAAACAAAATTAACATGAAAAAGCAAATCAAAATTTAGTACCTCTTCTGGCACCACATTGTCTAGTACTTCACGAATGGAAGCCAGTGTTTGCCAATTTTTGGTTTCCAGCTGGGATGGCCTCCATCGAGACACTCTAGGAAGGTTTTCAACATACTCTGGCTTCAGGTCACCTCGTCTAAGCATCAAAAAGTGCTCGTATATCCATGCCTATTCAATTTATAAATGAATAGTCAAAAAATAAACAACAAAATAAAGTATACGAGATTAAATTGTTAGAAGTTTTCTTACATATAGCAGAGTCTGACAGCCGGCCATTGTCTTAGTCCCGACACGGGATGCGATGCCGAGCTCGCGGTAAAGATTGGCTAGGATACCGCTTCCCCGGGATATATCAATGAAGTCATCCACTTCAGATAAATTAAGCATGTACCTAGCATGTATCGATGTTCCGGACTTGTCCGGAATGCCGATCGTTCCTAGGACGAACAACATGTACGCATGGGCCACCGTGTCGACCATATCATCGTCATCGTCATCCACCTCCATATCCATGAAGTGGTCCAGTAGAAATGACAGAGGAATTCCATATGACTTCTTGAAGCCTGACAGAGTTGTAAAACTGGTAGCCTGAAGTCCAAGGTGACTTGAGACAAACTTGACGATCTTTTCGTACCATTTCACAGATTTCTCATTGGTGTAATGTTCTTTGGTCATGACGCGCCCGGTCACTGGCAGCTCCAGTATCTGATAGACGTCGTCAAGTGTAATGGTCATCTCCCCTGCTGGGAGATGAAATGTGTTGGTCTCCGGGTGCCATCTCTCCATAAAGGCGGATATGAGGGCACTATCCATTGTCCTATAGGCATTTTTTGCCAAATTGTGCAAGCCGCTCGGTATGATTTTGCTCTTGACGGCCTCCGATAAGCTTCCAAACTGCCAGGACACGATTTTCTTCCCGTGACTCACAGCCCTAAGGATACGATATGTCCTCTGTATATCGAACAACAAAAAAATATAACAATTATGAAATACATATATATATAGTATACTAAACTGCTAACTTACAAACGTCATGTATATACTGGGTTCTTTCATATTTCATACGCAATGTGGTTCTCAAAAGAAACCAACATTGAGCAACCGGACGGACGGACAGGCGGCTCAGAAGGATCGGCCTCCTCAGATGGAGCAGAACCGCCTTGACGTGATAGGAGTCGGCCAATTGGCACGTTGTCGTCGTCATCGGAAGAACGCGTAGGAGTAGGAGCTCGTTGCTTCGACTGAGCTTGACGTGCCGGTGGCGGCGTCCGAGACCGAGCTTGGGGCACCGGTTCGAACATTGTAATCGGACGCTCGAGAGGACGTCCCTCACGTTCCTTCCGCTTTGACGCGGTGGGCCGTATTCTTTTGTTAGCGGCCGGAGGACTGCAGGACAACGTACAGTTATTAAATAATAGAAACAGAAATAGGACATGCAGTTACCCCCCTCCCCTCCCGCATATGAGCATCATGCAGTTACCCACCCCCTCCATATGAGCAACATAGAGTACTAACCCTCCCCCTCCCCCCAATTTCTTCCCCCATATCTCATTACATTAGGACTGCCAGGCCTGTGGCAGTCCTAATGTAAAGCAGGACTGCCACAGTCCCGGCAGTCCTCTTTCATAAGAGGACTGCTGGGACTGTGGCAGTCCTGCTTTACATTAGGACTGCCACAGGCCTGGCAGTCCTAATGTATTCAAGCCCGACTGTAGCAGCCGAACGGCCAAAACGAGATGCTCGTTTGTCGTCTTCTAGGGTTAGAGTTTCAAGAAAAAATGTGGGTTTGTCGTGTTCGAAAATTCCTTTCATGAACCATAAAGAGATTCTAAACCTAATTTACAAATTTTTTTAGAGAATTAAAAATATTCTATGATTTTGAATAGAATGTAGAAAATTCTTGAAGAAATTAGGGAAGAACGTACCTAGATTTCGGTTGCTTCGACTTGCGTGTCATCTCTTCGAATCTAGGAATGTTGTTGAAAAAATTTTAGTGGGAGAATTGGGAGTGGAGTGGTGGAGGAGAAGAAAGTAGGATTTTGGGAGAGGGAGAGAGAGCTTTTTTTTTTTTCTTTTCCTTTTAGTGGAGAGAGAGTGTAATATATAAAATGGGAAAGAATGGAGGGTTTGGAGGGTTGGGCTGCCCCCAAGCAAAATGTGGATGCCTCGCAGCAAAATCTTCACCTTCTTGGGCTGCCCCCAAGTAAGGGCTGCCCCTAAGTAAAAATGGTGGTGCCCTTAGAAAAAACCTTTTTATAATCAACATATGAGAAGGAGATTCATGAGAAAGAAAAATAATATGGGTGTGAGAATATCAGTAGAATATATCATATGCACTCGCAAAGTGGCGACAAAGCTCACATTTAAGCAAACTAAACAAAAGAAACATCATCACGACTTGTGCCCTCCTCCTCCTCCCTTCTTATTCTTCTTGTTCTTCTTCTTCGAGGGAGAGAGTTCACATCAATGGCGGCGAATCTCAAGCCCGGAAGCCGCCCGCCGTGGGTCGGGCTGGCGGCGGCGGTGTGGGTGCAGGTGGCGGCGGGGAGCGCCTACAACTTCCCCCTCTACTCCCACTCCCTCAAGTCGGTGCTCGGATACAATCAGCGGCAGCTCACCATGCTCGGCGTCGCCAACGACGTCGGCGAGAACTTCGGCATGGTCCCGGGGGTCCTCTGCAACCGCTTCCCCCCCTGGCTCGTCCTCCTCATCGGCGGCGTTTCGTGCTTCCTCGGATACGGCGTGCTTTGGCTTGCCGTGTCGGATACCGTTTCCGGGATGCCGTACTGGCTGGTTAGTTGGTTTTCTGTGATTTTTATGGTTGTTGCCAATGTGCTGTATGGTAGGTTCGAGTGCTTTTTTTGTTTGGGGCATTTCTTCGGACGCTTCTGCTTCAGTATCCTCAACTTGTGAATAGGGATGTCCACTCAGTTTAACCGAATAATCTCAAAACTGTATAATTCGGTCTTTGCCAAACCACGTTGCATTCAAAAAGGAAAAAAAAAGAGAGAGTAAATTTTAAAATTAAATTGTGGCACAAAATATCTATACTACTATACAGTAAAGAAAAGTTAGGGTTCACCGAGAAAGCTTTTTTTCCCCAAAAATGTTCTTTTTTATATTTACTAATCAAAATTGTTTTCATTAAATTTAACATGAGCAGGTAATTACGTATAGAAAATAAATAAATAAAGGAAGATGTTGTTTGGTATTTTGAAGCTTATCTAAATATTTTGTTATAAGCTGTGGTTGTAAGTTGCTCTTATAAGCTGCTGACCGAACATGTTTGCACTTTTAATAAATGTTGGGATAAAAATGCTTTCACTACTGAAATTATATATATATATATATATATATATATATATATATAGGGAAGGGATATTGTACCAAACTTATTGCATCAATTGTTGCACCAAACAATCTCAACTACACATTTATTTCTATTGGTTATAAAGCATTCCATAAAGTTGTTGCCTATATATATATATATATATACACATTTATTTCTATCATGTGGTTATAAATCATTCCATAAAGTTGTTGCCTATATATATATATATATTATTTTTGAAATGGTAAATCTATATCTACTGCTCGACATAAGCTCGATTTTTTTTTTTATATTATAGTTCTCCTTGGATCGTGTCCATGTCTATTTATTTGCAGGCTGTTACTCGATTCTTGCCTCAGTTGCATCATTCCTCAATCCGGATTGCATCTACTATTTGTTTGCCATGAACAAAAAGTTGAAGAACTTGTTCTGATTCTCTGAATGCCTTCTGAATGCCTGTGTGTGGATAATCTGGGGTTGCCAATCAAGAAGCAGTCGAAGTCCCAAATGAAGGAAGACTTCTTCTATTTATAGGCTGGTAGAATGAACCACCCGTGCGCACATATGCGATGCGCGCACGAAGATATAGCTGAATTTGTTGTAACTGCACTGTTGGACTGTGGATGAGCTGATGTGACAGTTGTTGAGATTCGTTTGTTGCTGAGGTTTTGGGTGATTGACACCTGTTCATAAACATTACTGAGTTAATGCCACGTGGCGTGTGCACATTGTTCAAAGATCTCATTCTGTTGAAACAAAATAGATTTGATCGTATCTGAGAGATACTGCACTCTGGCCACGTGGCATCCTTCAACAAGAGCTGCGTTTTGAGGATGCTATGAGAGCTGCGCTTCTAGGCGTCGTGGAGGCTGAGCTTTTAAGCTCTGCTGTTGAAGCTGTGCTTTTGAGCTCTGTTGTACAAGCTGTGCTTTGGAGCGCTAGAGTGGCTACGCTTTTGGGTGCGTTGAAGGCCGTGCTTTCGATTGAATCGACGACGAGGATCTGACATCCGACATCTGGCTATTGACAGCTGTCTAATAATAGCTGTCTCCTGACATTTGTGTCAGCATACCATAAATATTGAAGTGATTGTCCGGGGTTACGTGCCTATGAGGCTGCGCCTTTGGGTGCTGCACTTTCTACTGTTCCAAGGCGCTGCACTTTTTGAAGCTGCATCTTTGGGACACTTGGGCTCCCATAGACTGCGCTTTTTACTGCTCAAGGTGTTGCATTTTTTGGAAGCTGCGTCTTTAGGACACTTGGGCTCCCATAGACTGCGCTTTTGAGGCTGCGCTTTTTGGGACGTTTAGGTCAAAGCTCCTTAATTTCTGCCGCTACATGAGGTTCGAGAAGTGATGACTTGACCAAGGACTTAGTCAAAAATCTCATTAATGATATTTATTGTTATAAATACTAGGTTTATCCAATTAACTCATAGCCTTTGACTGGCTGTCACTTGGCGTGTGGGTTTGACCACACACAGCCTATAAATAGGGATATTTTTAGGGCACAACCCAATCGTGCACCCTTCTTCCCTATTTCATGTCGAAGACGACGCTGTACCTCGATGACTGCCAATCTTTTCCTTGGCAAACTTGGCAGAATTTGTGCCAGTCGTGGGCTAAGATTGTAGATCTCTTTGTTCAAATAAGCGGCAAGTTTGATGAAGGAGTCTTCGAGATGAACTCAGCTGACTGTGGACGGAGTTGTCCCTGTTCATGCAGCATGCTAGCTGTGTTTTGCCCCGAGACGACATCGTTCAACATGCTAGCTGTGTTTTGCCCCGAGACGACATCGAGTGCCAAGATGTTGAATACAGGATCTTGGATTGATTGCCATTCCGAGCTTTGTTCAGTCAGCGACTATGAGCTGCAACGAGAAAATGTGCTTTTCTTGGCCTACATTGTTGGGGCAACGAGAAAATGCGCTTTTCTTGGCATACATTGTATGCTGCGCTTTTATCTGCTGCGCTTTCTTGGCATGCATTATGAAATGCTGCGCTTTCTTGGCATGCATTATGAAATGCTGCGCTTTTCTTGGCATATATTGTATGCTGCGCAGTAGGTAGATAGCTTTTTTTGTAATCATGAACTTTAATGAGAACTATATAATAGACTTCCACTTGTAATCATGACTATCAATGAAAAAGCATCTTTTGTGCGCTTCTCTTGCGACTTTTGTACTACATTTTTCAATACTGTCTTGTTTATCTGATGTGCGCAGCAGTTTGTGGCCCACTTCTTTTGTAGATGCTGTGCTTTGTTTTAGCTTACTGTGCGTATTCTGAATTTTTTCATGCTTCTACAAGACCTCCTTCAAAGTTTTCAAACTTGGATAAGTTTGGAATTCTTTAAAGAAAAAGCATGAAATGACACGTGGATGAGGAGTGCGCAGCACTACACTGACAGGCTATCATCATTTAAAGCAGCAAGTAACTGTCAGCAATTAGTGCTTTGGCCGTCATTTATTAATGATAATGACTCCTCGTTTTTCGGAAGAAATCAAGAATGATTTCATTCCACCACTGCATGCGTTTCGAAACGTCTTCTCAGACCCGAAGCGTCTCTTGGTCTCATCTGCTGACACGTGTCTTCACCCTGATTTTTGGAGAGAAGAACTTTACTTTGTTCATTTTCTCTGAACCTTTTAAAGAAAGACTTCTCCTCCTTCCCTAAGCAAAACCCCTAGCTTTTCTCTATGGCATCTAAGAGTCCAAGAGCTCCCAAAGTTCCTAAGGCCAGTACTGCGAGCACTAGCAAGGCCAAGGAGAAGAGGCCGGCAGTCGAGGCCGTTGCCACCGACACTGTTCTGGTCATTGATGAGCACACGCACTCCGATGTGCGAAAAGCTGTTGCGGGTAGGCTTCCAGTATTCGTTTTGACAGAGGTGGCCTGAGATAGGTGATCGTGCATAAGTGTTTGCTTTCGAAGCAACATTTCGAAATATGCACCGATACCCTATTTGCTGATGCGCATGGGCACTACTTTTCGAAGTAGCGTCTGGAAGATGCATTGATGCTCCTTTGCTGATGCGCATAGGCACTACTTTTCGAAGTAGTGTCTGGAAGATGCATTGACGCATGCTGACGCACATGGCTACTGAACAATGCCTGTGTTGAAGCTTGCTTGCTGATGCATATGGCCACTGAACAGTGCCTGCGCTGAAGCTTGCTTGCTAATGCGTGTAGTGCCCCGTCCCTATATCGTGTCCCGTTCTCCGTCCACGGGGTGCGCGAGAAAAGAATACTGTCACCATCGATTCGGTCGAAACCGATAGGTCGGGATTGATCGAATTAGTCGAACGGGAACGGTTGAATTAAGATTCATTCTCCGTTATGGAATGGCTTCTTCGGAACCAAGTGCCATATTCAGCGGGTTGCGCCTCAAGGATAGACTCTACGACTGAGTCGGGAGAGACCTCCCGTTGCTCTGTTTTTCATGCCGTACTTGTGTTGGTTTTGGCTTTGGTTTTCTGAATGCGTTTTCGTGAATGTTTTCGATGGTTTTCATAGCTTGCATTGCGAACTCGTATTTCATATCGAACTCCTTGAATAATACAGTGTTCTAATCGGTTGCTTGTGCGATTTCAGGTAATCGCGTAGGCGACGTCTAGTGCCACCAAGCAAGTATCTCGCCTCAAGCAAACTCAAGATGAGTGGCTGACCTTTCTCTTCTTGACCTCCCCTTTCTTAGTTCAATCGATAACCTTTTCGCGAATGAAATAATAGATGCAAAGCCACGGACACACTGTAAATTTGTAGAACTGTGTTAACAAAAGATTGACTCAAATAAGGTGGTGCCATGACAAGGCGGGACACGATGTAATGGTCAAGTTCTCAAAAGAAATGTAGACTATGCCTTAATAACTAAATTGTTCTAAGCACGGTCATAGACAACTTGTCGACAAGGTAAAAGTTTCCTCGAGCGGCAACCCGGGGCCACGGGACCGTTTCGGCCTAGGAGAAAACAAGGTATAGTTGTGCTGGATGATAGCACGGGTTAGGCGGAGACTTGCAACGGGGCTCGCTACTTGCGTTGAAAGGGCCCCGACTAACAAAGCTATAAGTCCAGGATGGCTTGTGATGTCAGTGACCAATCACACATAAATTGCACACGCTATGCTAGCGATAACAATTGACAGGGAAGAACATGGTAAGTCTCACATTGCACGACACGCTCTGTCGTGGGTAAGTTCTAGCGTAGTTTACATTATGCTTGTCTGAAATTTATTAGGATGGTTAGAAAGATTCACCAACTAAGTCATATAAACTCTTTAACCAAATGAGAGCATAGAACTTAATTTGCCACGCACTAGTACAAAGTGTAATGTACTGATCCTCCCTCTCCACACAGGTACCCCGAACCAAGAAGGGCGTGCCACTTAAGCTCAAGGCGACGCAAGTACATTGAAGTCTCGTCCGTGTGTTGAAGTCTTGTTTTTGAATCCTTTTGAAGACTCCACATTCAGTCCAGAAGAAATGGCGTCTCGACTCCCCACTATTCCAGGTCCTTGGGGATGTTTTGTTTGTAAAGGAGGATGTAATATATGGAACGACTATCTCATCAGTGTTTATTTTGTAATCGAGTCATGTTGTAGCCCGCACGGCAATGATTGTAATGGAGTCTTGTAAATGAAGTTTTATTATCAATGAAAACAAAAGTTTCTCTCATTTCAATGTGTTCAATTTCTCTGCGTACTCTATTTGATGTTGTGTTTCGGATAACCTTATGACTATGCCTTGTGCGATCGCAACTTAGGTTCGTACGGCATCACGTCCGGGGGACGACTATCGATTCTTCGGAATCGGGACGTGATATAATGGTATCAGAGCACGACTTTACATCATTTTGGCCTTCCGTCTAGAGTCTCAAAGTCAAACCTTTGACATCGCATCGATGAGATAAGTTGATCCATACAATGAGTCCGAAATATCTTGAGACTAATGTGTGTGTCTACGTATTGCAGAAGTGACGAAACCCGTGGCAGAAACCGCGATCGAGCAAGAACAAAGTGCTTCGAGCGGTTCGAGCAGCTCGCGTTTCGGACCTTCTAACAATGCCATCGAGAGAATGTTGCGCATGATGGAGGCGCAGCAAAAACAGTTCGAGAACCGACATCAGCAGACGGAGGCGCGACAGGCCCAATTTGAAGCTCGCTTCGATGCTCAAACCAAAATACAGCAAAAGCAGCTTGATACTCTACAACAGATCGTCCAGACGATTGTGGCCAATGGAAACTCCGCAACTGTGCCTACTGTCACCGAGCCGACGGGACAACCCACCGAAGTCGATCGAGAGGAGCCCGAGCGTCAACAGGCGGCACCGAAAAGATACAACTTTGAAGTGTCAGAATTCAAGAAAGCGTGTCGCACTTCCTTTAGCGGTACCGAAGGCCCTTCTATGGCAATCGATTGGTTGGAAGAGCTGGAAGATCACTTCGAGCTCCTCGGCATTGAAGAATCCAAGCAAGTCGTCTGCGCACAACTTCAACTACGTTTGAATGCGCACGACTAGTGGGGCGTGCACAAACGAGCGATCCGACGCGACAACAACTCAGCGCCGATCTCTTGGGCCACATTCCGCAAAGCCTTTGAAGTCGAGTACCTTCCCTCCGCCGTTCGTCAAGAGAAGGAAAATGAATTCATGCAGTTGAGCCAAGGGAACCGGACAGTAGAACAGTATGCCGCAGAATTTAACAAATTATCCAAATTTGCTGGTGCGTTTCTTCCTGCAGAGGAGTGTCGTGTGCGACGGTTCGAAGTGGGTCTGCGACGCTCTATCGGTGCTCATGTAGCGGTTCCAGAGTACAAGACCACGGACGATGCTCTAAATCATGCCCTCCGCCTTGAGAGCCAGTACCCTTCCGTTGCTGCAGACGTTGTGCACAATTCCAACTACAAACGTCCTAGCTATACGGGAGGCAACAATCATGCGTCAAAGCGTCCAGACCATGGCGGCTACCAGGGACATAACCTATCATCTCGTTGTGCCAAGTGCCATTCCTTTGGGCACAATGCCAGCAAGTGCTTTGTCCTCGAAGGAGGATGCTTCTTTTGCGGACGGAAGGGTCACCAAAAGCGAGACTACATGTCCCGAAGACAACATCTCAATGCTCCGTCCCAACAAAACCGTCAAAAAAATCGAGGACAGGCGCTCTGACCTCCTCAACCCACTTAGCCCAACAACCGGGACGAAGCGTTCGCCTCAGACACGGTAGTGACAGGTATATTAAATTTCAATAATGTGTCTGCTCGTGTACTATTTGATTCAGGCGTTTCGCATAGTTTTATATCGGCGGACTTCGCCGTCGAGCACAAATTTTCTATGATATCGTTAGACCTCGACCTTAGCGTAAGTGTACCTTCGGGCACGCCAATACTCACGAACTTAGCCTGCGGTGGTGGAATCATCTGTATAGGGGATCGAAAGGTCGGTCTTGACGTGATAGTTCTGGATATGAAGGACTATGACATCATTCTGGGAATGGATTGGCTCCACCCTTGCAACGCCACCATTGACTGCGTAGGAAAGAAGGTCACCTTCCGCATACCTGGAGTGCCCGAATTCTGCTACTTGTGTGGTAAAGCATCGTCGACGTGTATGGTGATTTCGGCAATTTCTGCTCGAAGAATGCTGTATTCAGGATGCGAAGGCTACTTGGCGTCCGTTCGAGACACGCGACTGGATGGTGCAAACGTGGGTCAGGCCGACGTTGTGGCAGAATTTCCTGACGTATTCCCGGACGAGCTACCTGGAATGCCACCCGATCGAGAAATCGAATTCACCATCGATACATTTTCCGACACCCGACCGATTTCAAAAGCTCCGTACATAATGGTCCCAACAGAATTAAAAGAACTCAAAGTACAACTACAGGAATTACTTGACAGAGGATTCATCCGTCCAAGTGTCTCACCGTGGGGTGCGCCTGTGCTATTTGTCAAAAAGAAGGATAGATCGATGCGGCTCTGCATCGACTATCGTGAATTGAATAAGGCCACCGTTCGGAACAAATACGCCTGCCCCGCATCGACGATTTGTTTGATCAGCTCCAAGGTGCCACGGTATTTTCGAAGATTGATCTTCGATCGGATTTTCACCAGCTCAAGGTCAGGCCAGAGGACGTGCCGAAGTCTGCCTTCCGCACTCGTTACGGCCACTATGAGTTCTTGGTGATGCCATTTGGCCTAACGAATGCCCCTGCCGCCTTCATGGATCTAATGAATCGGGTGTTTCGTCCGTTACTCGATAAATTTGTAGTAGTCTTCATAGACGATATCCTTGTCTACTAGAAGGATCGAGCGCAACACGCAGAACATCTGCAGACCATGCTCCAGACCCTCCGAGAGAATCAGTTGTTTGCGAAGAGGAGCAAGTGTGAGTTCTGGCTGAACAACGTATCTTTTCTTGGGCACATTATCTCTGCTGAAGGCATTTCAGTCGATCCGAAGAAAGTTGAGGCAGTTGTTGATTGGAAATGGCCTGCGTCTGTCAGTGAAATTCGAAGCTTCCTCGGTTTGGCGGGATACTATAGACGCTTCGTGAAGGACTTCGCGAAGATCGCATCGCCCTTGACTCGCCTCACCCAAAAGGGAGTCTCGTTCGTGTGGTCAGACGACTGTGAAGCTTCGTACCAGAGCTAAAACAACGGCTCGTTTCGGCCCCAATACTCGCTCTTCCTGAAGGGACCGAGGGATTTCAAATCTTCAGCGATGCTTCTGGCCAGGGCTTGAGGTGTGTGCTCATGCAGCAGGATAAGGTGATATCTTTTGCTTCCCGACAGCTGAAGCCGCACGAGAAGAACTACCCCACGCACGACCTAGAACTAGCGGCGATTGTGTTTGCGTTGAAGCTGTGGCGTCACTATCTTTATGGCGTGGCGTGCAAGATTTATACGGACCACAAGTGCCTCAAGTATCTCTTCACCCAGAAAGAACTGAATTTGCGGCAGAGGCGTTGGCTGGAACTGATTAAAGACTATGATTTGTCGATCGACTATACGCCGGGTAAGGAAAATGTTGTGGCGGATGCGCTGAGTCAGAAGTACCTAGCTTCACTATCCATCAACAGTCGACTGCTGCATGATTTGAAAGAAATGGGCATTGAACTCCGAGTTCGATTTAGAGACGTGGAACTAGCGCAACTGCGGCTAGAACCGAGCCTATTGGAGAAAATCAAGTCTGCTCAGAAGGACGATCCATACCTGGAGAAGATGCGGAAGCTGATATCCACGAGAAACGCGTCCGACTTTGCAGAGGACGAGTCGGGAGTGTTGCGAGTGAAAGGTCGGCTATGTGTTCCGGATGACGCAGAACTTAGAAAGGAGATAATGTCAGAGGCGCATTATGCAAAATATTTCTTGCATCCTGGTAGCACCAAGATGTATAAGGACCTCCGCATTGTCTTTTGGTAGCACGGCATGAAGAGGGATGTGGCGCTCTTTGTGTCGCAGTGTATGGCCTGTCAGCAAGTTAAAGCTGAGCACCAGCGACCGGACGGGGAGATGCAGAACCTTGCCATTCCAGAGTGGAAGTGAGATCATGTCACTATGGACTTTGTTGTTAGCATGCCGAAGACGCCACGGGGGAACGATGCCGTCTGGGTCATCATCGATCGATTAGCCAAGTCAGGGCACTTCATTGCCATTAAAGTCACTTGGAGCGTCGACCGCCTTGCTCAGATATATCTTGATGAAATAGTTCGGCTGCACGGGGTCCCAGTATCTATCGTCTCAGATCGGGATGGACGGTTCGTGTCACGCTTCTGGTGTAGCCTTCACTCAGCGTTGGAGACCAAGTTAAAGTTTAGCTCAGCTTATCATCCTCAGACCGACGGCCAAACAGAGCGGGTGAACTAGATTCTCGAAGACATGTTACGATTCTGTGCGATCGACTTGAAGTCAAGCTGGGACGTTCATCTACCGTTGGCCGAATTTGCAGATAACAACAGCTACCAGTCCAACATCCAAATGGCGCCGTATGAAGCTTTGTACGGCCGGAAGTGCAGATCGCCCAGTGTTCTAAAAATTGGCCTAGGCGGCCGTCTAGGCGGCGCCTAGGCGCTAGGCGGCCGCCCGCCGCACCGAAAACCCCCTAGGCGGCGGTCCTAGGCGGTTTCGGTCTAGGCGGCCCCTAGGCGGCCCTTAGGCGGCCAATTTTTTTTAAAAATTCAAAAAAAAAATGGAAACAAAATTACATACTTACCTGTCGCCGTCGCCGCCGCCGCCGTGGTCGTCGCCGCCGTGGTCGTCGCCGCCGTGGTCGCCGCCGCCGCCGCCGTCGTCGTCGTCGTAGTCGCCGGTGGTGGCGGCGGCGGCTGGTGGTGGTGGTGGTGGTGGCTGCTGCTGCTGCTTCTATTGGTGGTGGCGGTGGCGGTGGTGGTGGTGGTGGTGGGAGGGGAGGAGGAGAGGGGAGCGGAGGAGGTGAGGAGGAGGAGGAGAGGAGAGGGGAGGTGGTGGGAGGGGAGGAGGAGAGGGGAGGGGAGGGGAGGGGAGGAGGAGGAGGAGGAGGAGGAGGAGGAGAGGAAAGGGGAGGAGGAGGAGCGGAGGGGAGAGGGGAGCGGAGGGGAGAGGGGAGTGCTGCATCTGCTGTCTCTCTCCTCCCCCCCTACATATATATATATATATATATATATATATATATATATATATATATACATATTAAAAAAAAAATCGGGGCCTAGGCGCCCTAGGCGCTAGTCGGCCCTCCGGCGCACCGACTCCGCCTAGCGATTTTTACAACATTGAGATTGCCCATTAGCTGGGATGAAGTCGGGGAAGGGCAGATACTTGGCCCAGAACTGGTGGAACACACCGTACAAAAAGTTAAACTGATACGGGAGAGATTGAAGATAGCACATAGTTGGCAGAAGAGCTACGCCGACACCCATCGACGACCCCTTTAATTTCTGGAGGGCGATCACGTGTTTCTGAAAGTCACACCTATGCGTGGAGTCATGAGATTTGGAGCTAAGGGAAAGTTGAGTCCAAGATTTGTCGGTCCTTTCGAGATATTGAAGCGAGTCGCCCCAGTAGCTTACCAGATTGCATTGCCGCCAGCACTGTCGGACGTGCACAATGTCTTCCACGTCTCTCAGTTGCGGAAGTACGTGCACGATCCGAGCCATGTGGTAGACTTTGGTCATCTAAATCTGCAGGCAGACTTATCGTATGTTGAAGAGCCTGTGCAAATCGTGGAGGGCAAGGATAAACTGCTTCGAAATCGTTCCATCCTTCTCGTTCGAGTGCTCTGGAAGAACCATGCGGTCGAGGAGTCGACCTGGGAACTAGAGTCGGAGATGAGGGAAAAGTTCCCTTCCCTATTTTTCCTAGCGGTATGTTCTTTTCTTAAGTTTCGAGGACGGAACTTTTTCTTAGTTGGTTATGGTGTAGTGCCCCATCCCTACATCGTGTCCCGTTCTCCGTCCACGGGGTGCGCGAGAAAGGAACACTGTTGCCATCGATTCGGTCGAAACCGATAGGTCGGGATCGGTCGAACGGGAACGGTTGAATTAAGATCCATTCCCCGTTATGGAATGGCTTCTTCGGAACCAAGTCCTATATTCAGCGGGTTGCGCCTCAAGGATAGACTCTGCAGCTGAGTCGAGAGAGACCTCCCGTTGCTCTGTTTTTCATGCCGCACTTGTGTTGGTTTTGGCTTTGGTTTTCTGAATGCGTTTTCGTGAATATTTTCGATGGTTTTCATGGTTTACATTTCAAACTCGTATTTCATATTGAACTCCTTGAATAATACAGTGTTCTAATCGGTTGCTTGTGCGATTTCAGGTAATCGCGTAGGCGACGTCTAGACGCAAGAGATCGCATGCATGCTCCCCCTCCAGATGAATGCGCAAATGCTCTCCTCCTTCCGGATGGTGGCGACAGGAACCAGAATAGACTAAAGCCAGAAAAGTGCCAATGCCGAGATGACCGATCTAATTAGTTCAATACGCCCGCCAAACGACATGCCAACAACCTGCCACCCTTCAACTCTCCTCTGAGCATACTCCACCAGACTATGGCAATCCAGGTCCCGAGCATAATTGACTGTCAGAGGTACTCCTAGATATTTTACCAGGAGATTGCTTCTATCAACTCCCAAAGCTTCCGCTCGTTCCTCCTTCAGAGAGCATAGGGAGCTAAAGTAGACACGACTTTTCTCTCGGTTCAGTTGGAGCCCAGTAAGAGTTTCCATTTCTCCCATAATCCCAGCGACCGTGGTCATTCCTTCCATAGAGGGGTGGAGGAAGACCAGGAGGTCATCAGCATATACGAGATGAGTAACAGGGGGCTCGATCCTCCTGAACAACGGAACCAGCCTCCCACTGTGAGCCGCCTTATCTATCAGGCAGGTGAAGTACTCCATGACAAGTGTGAACAAGTAAGATGACAGGGGATCGCCTTGCCGGAGTCCTCGGTTGCTGCGGAAGAACCCATAGAGAGTACCCTGGATGAGTACAAAGAAGATAGGGGTCGAGATGCACTCCCTAATCCTCGCAACCCACCTCGTCAAATCCTATGACTAGCATCAGGTAGCACAGAAAGTCCCTATTAACCATGTCATAAGCCTTCCTCATGTCCAGCTTCACATACGCCTTCTCCCCTCCTGGTTTATTGAACCCTCTCACCATCTCATGCGCAAGAAGACCGTGCTCAGCAATCGATCTCCCCTTTATGAAAGCCGCCTAGTTTGGAGAGACCAAGTCCTGCATAATACCCTCCATGCGTCGGCACATAAGGTGCGTAATTATTTTGTAAAGATAATTACAGCACGCTATAGGCCGAAAGTCCGCCAGCGAGGTCGCTCCTTCTTTCTTTGGCACAAGGGTCAGGAAGGTATGATTAAGCTCCTTCAGCAACTTCCCCTCAGAGAAGAATTCCTGGACCGCTTCGAGCACCGGAATCTTCAGGACAACCCAGTGGCGTTTGTAGAACCTACTGTTGAAGCCATCTGGCCCCGGGGCTTTGTTGGGATCCACCTCTTAATGACAGCCTCCACCTCCTCCAGAGTGACCGGCGCGAGTAACTGGCTATTCCCATAGGGCGTCACCAGCTTCTTCGTAATGATATCCGGAAACACAGAGAGATAGTCAGTCTGAAAATAGAGTTCTGACTAGTACCTGACAGCCTCCCCTTGGATCTTCGACGGCTCTCCAACTAGTTTGCCCTCACTATCAAGCAGATGAGAGAGACTATTTCTATGTTGTCTGGTCCGGATCACATCATAGAAGAACTTGGAGCAACGGTCCCCTTCCTTAAGCCAGAAGCATTTAGCGCACTGGGTCGCACTAATCTCCTTCTGCAGTCGGAGGATGTTGACTTCCCTATTCAGTTCCTTCTCCCGTGCCGCTAAGGACCCATCCAATATATCAGTTTGCATATCGTTCTGGATGGCCTTGAGTTCCGTTTCCTGGTCTTCCAAGGAAGGCTTGGGCATTCTCTTCACTCAACTCCGGATAGCCTTATTTGTGCGCTTGAGGATGTGGACCATGTAGAATTGAGCCCTGCCCTCTTGCTGGCCAAGAAGACCCTCTCCAACAGCCTCGGCGTAACCTCCATAGAGAAACCAGCTATTGTTGTTCCGGAAAGGCTGCGACTTCCAGGTAGGCCGCTCTGTGAAGCTGACCCTGATAGGGGAATGATCGCTCGTCCCGGCAACCAGGCCCTCTGCCACAGAATTCGAGAAGCTTCGGAATCACTCCCTATTTTCCAGAGCTTTGTCCAGCTGACAAGCAACTCTTATGGTAACAACTTTGTTATGCAAAGTCCAGATGTGCCCCGTTCGTTCCAAGCCCAGCAGGCCCGACTGAAGAAGACACATCTGGAAATCGTACATAATCGGATCTGGGACCGATCTGCCTCCCACATTCTCCCTTCTGTGGAGGAAAGCGTTGAAATCACCCATCAAGAGCAGCGGAAGACGCAAGGAGTCAGCAGTAGCAGCCACTGTGGCTATATCCCGCTAAAGACCCTCCCGACGCCGCCTGCCATTGTCAGTGTTCTAAATGGCGTCCGCCTAGGCCGCCTAGGCGACGCCTAGGCGGTAGGCGGTCCCTCTCCGCACCGCTTTGCTGTAGGTGGTGGAGTAGGCGGCCAATGGAGGTTGGCGGCATAGGCGGAGGTGAGGCATCGTAGGCCTAGGCGGAGAAATACTTTACAAAATATTTTGGCCAAAAAGATTTTTTTTTTAACATTATGGGCCTAACAACACTAAAACTTTATAAATCTTCGTTCTACAACTTAGTTATGCATGGAACACCCTTAAAATATGCATATTATGCAAAAAACAGTGGTAAAATAGTAAAAAATGTTCAAAATGTATCAACCGCCTAGGCGGTAGGCGGACTCTCTCCGCCGCGCACACCGCCTACCGCCGTTTATAACCTTGATTGTGGCCATAGACCGCCCCCAGCAAGAACCGAAAGTTACCTTTATTAGAGAAGGAGATGGCGACCAGCTGCTCCGACATCAACACCATATCCTCGTCCCAGCTGTTGCTATTCCATCTGACCCAGATCCTAGCCACGTCACAAAGCGCCAGATTGTGAAGTTGGGCCCAATGGTGGTGAGTCCGTCGGGATAATGTCTTCTCTCCTTTAATCTTAGTCTCCAGCAATACAGAGATGTTGCACTTCTCTCTGCATAGGACCTCACAAATCTCTTTCCATCTCCTTAAGGAGCATGCACCCCTGACGTTCCAGGAGATAACCTCCATTAATTATTAAGATGGTGGATCCTCTGAATACCTTCTGGACCAGTACCCGGGGATAGTACCACGTCCGTCAACGCTATGTCCTCCTCCAACCCAGGAGTGGTGGGCTGCTGGTTCGCCGATTGAGAGATCATCAGGGCCCAAGCCGGGTTATCCACACAAAGCGGCTCACCGTGGCCCGGTGAACGGCCCTTCTCCCGGGGGTGCTCGTCTCGTAGAGGGCCAGCATGTCTCTTCCTGCTATACACTCTCTCCTCGGAAG
Organism: Iris pallida; assembly: GCA_029216955.1. Lineage (NCBI taxonomy): Eukaryota > Viridiplantae > Streptophyta > Magnoliopsida > Asparagales > Iridaceae > Iris > Iris pallida. The sequence continues at coordinate 8,072,898 of JANAVB010038020.1, read as the reverse complement.
TACCTCCATCTCCTCTATGTTCTCGTCCCGATGCCAACATGCCTCTGGTAACCATACTCTTCTGTGCGGTGAAAGTGATCATAGCCCCACTTGGGTATACCGGCTGAGGTGGGACAGTCACCATAGCCCCACTGGTGTGCACTGTCTGAGGTGAGATAGTCAGACTCAGTCCACTGGCTTCCTCTATCAGTCGGTCCCTTTCCTGCAGGAACCCTCGGCTCTCTCGTCCTCATTAGTAGTCTCCATCGCTCTTGATGTTCCAGGTTCCTCAGCTGGCTCTGGAGGGGTATCCGTCTTCTGTCCTCCGGTAGAGCAAGTACTGGCGAGATGCCCGAAACAGGCACAATGTGAACAGGCAGGTGTTACCCATTTATACTCAACTTTCTGGGTGAGAACCTCGCCAGATGGGACTTCATACTCCAACAAGCTCGGGAGCTCTCCACCGGCCCTGATCTCCACGAACATCCGAGCATACATCAGCCTCGACCGAAGGGCTGTAGCATCATCAGCCTTGATCGGTTTGTCCACCAGGCTGGCTAGCCTCATAAGCAAGGGAATACTCCAATACCGGACTGGGAATTCCGGGAAACGGATCCAAACATGGATAGCATTAAGGACTTCCTTCTCACACTGCAATTCCGGAGTCCACTCCTTCAGAATGATCAGCCTGCCATCAAACGTCCAAGGCCCTCCTTGGATAATCCTGGTGACGTCTTCCGCCAGTCCGAACTTCACATAGTAGAAGCCATTCTCTCTCGCAAATATCTCCATGCTTCCTTTAGGCTGCCAAATACGTGCCGCATACGTCCGGATCTGTCCATAGAAGGGCTTGCTCCCTAGCACGTACAGGACCAACGTGTTCTCCCAGAAAGCTGTCACCTTCGCTATCTCCTCCGCAGGGAACGGGGCTCGAAAGCCACTCCCTACCTTCTTTGGTGGCACGTACTCCATAGATGCTGGACATTTGGGTCCCAATGGCTTACACATGTCAGCTCAGGACTTTTCCACAGGACGGGGAGACGTCCCCTGAGACCATGGGGCGGCACTATGTGGGGAGGGTCCTGTTCCCGACCCCCCAAGTTAACAACTTTTCCTTTTCCTTTCTCCGCCGCTGACGCCTTGGGCCGCCACCCAATCGTTCTCCCGCCAGCGCTATTCCCCGTCCCGCGGGGGGGGGGGGGGGGGGGGGAAGGCCACTTTCGCGTTCCTGCACCATCGCCCGTCTCCTGTTAGAGTTGTTGTGCGCCTTTAGGTGGGTCTGCGCGCCACCCTCCTTGCCCCCGGTTTTTCCTCACGACGTCTCGTAACCGTCGTCCAGCTACCATTCTCCATCTATCCACCGTGAGATCCAGACATGGATCCAGGTTGGAAATCCGCGGTTACAGTCAGATCCGGAATCCATCGAACCGCCTCGATGTGGGGTACCTTCGCCCTCCCCGCGTTCCTCCCCCGGTCACCAGCCGTCGACCCGCCCCTGCCAACGCTAGCGCTGCTCTGGCACCGCCAGCGCCCGTACTGCCACCACCGCCGCCCGAGCCGGCGCTGCCTCCGCCGCCGCCCGCGTCTGTAAGCACGCCCGCTCGTGCGAGCTCAGAGCCTGCGTCGCCGCTGCCGCTGCCGCTGCCGCCTCCTGTATTGTCGTCTGCGGAGCCGCCCGTGGTCGGCCCACCCTCGGCTGGGCTGCCCCCGCCAGATGCGCCGGGGTCCGATGTTTGGGACCCCCTAGGTTTTCCCGATCGCCCACGCTCTCCATTATTATTATATTTTTTTTTGGAAAAAGGTTAAATTTTATTTCAAACTTAACACATAATCATACATTCATACAATCAGAGTGAGACTTTCACTCATCAGGTTTCCATAGCTTTTGCATCAAAATCAATATTATGGAGGATGCCTACAGGAGGAGTGGTAAGTCCCTCAAAGATGCGACGATTCCTTTCCCTCCATACATGCCAGACAGCAGCAGCTAGTCGAACTCTGGTGGTCTTGAACCATACCAGCCCTCTCCCTCTTCGGTCTCGGATCCCATTGATGATGTCTCCGATCTCCCTGCCAGAATCACATCCGTCCAGCGCACGACATTGTTCATTCCAGATGTACCAGGACACCTCACACTCAAAGAATAAGTGCCGCATAGATTTATTATCCAAGTCACATAGCACACACTTAGGGTTGGGCACCTGGATCCCAAATGAGATGAGTCTGTCCTTCGTCAGAAGGCGACCCAGAAGTAAACGGTAGACACAAAGCTGCATCTTCCTGGCCAGATCCTTGCACCATATGAATTCAACATATGCACTAGTAGGGAAAGAACGATGCACAAGATTGAAACAACTGTGGAACCTGAACTTTCCGGAAACCCCAGTATCACCCGGCGGATCCCAGATCCAACAATCAGCTGGCTGCGTCGGATCTATCCCGACCGTGCAAATAACCTCTCCTAGTTCCTCAGCATGGCAGTAGGACTCAGGACTCCAAATCCATTCCTGATAATGCGCTGGCAAGTCTGCCCCCTACCAGCCTCCCTGTGCGATCGGTCCCAGGATCTCTAACAGAGATTGCCGCTCTAGCCATGGGTCCCGTCAGAGGTCCGTTCCAGCTTCATCTCTCATAGTCCTCCGGATGGAGGATTGAGTACAGCTCTGTGTCGCAAGATATTCTTGAAAGTACAGAGTTATTGTTGTCGATGGAGCAGGTCCAGAAGCTGTCTTGCTTCACATATCTACTGTGCATCCAGTCAGCCCATAGAAACCCCCTTTTAATGAACCTCCAAGCCAGCTTCAGAGCTGAGGCCTCCCTGATCTCAAATAAGGTCTAAGTCCCACCCCTCCCTCCTTCGTCGGGCGGCAGAGCTGCTCCCAAGAGATCGCATGCATACCCCCCTCCAGATGAAATCAGCACAAATCCTCTCCACTTTCGGATGATAGCGGCAGGAATCAGAATAGACTGGAGCCAAAATCGGGCCAGAGCCGTGATAACTGATCTAACCAGCTCAATGCCCCCCCAAATGATAATCCAGCAACCTGCCATTCTTCAACCCTCCTCTGTGCATACTCCACCAGACTATGACAATCCTGGTCTCGAGCATAATTGACTGTCAGAGGGACTCCTAGATATTTCACCGGAAGATCACTCCTCTCCACACCCAAAGCTAAGACTGGTTCCTCCTTCCGGGGGCGAAGGGAACTGAAGTAGACCCGGCTCTTCTCTCGATTCATTTGAAGTTCTGTAAGAGCTTCCAGATCTCCTATAATCTCCGAGATCGTGTTCATACCGTCTATAGAAGGCTGGAGGAATACCAGGAGGTTGTCTGCATAAATAAGATGAGTAACAAGTGGCTCGATCCTCCTGAACAGCGGGGCAAGCCTCCCACTATGCACCGTCATATCCATCAAACAAGTGAAGTACTCCATGACAAGCGTGAACAGGTAAGGACACAGTGGGTCATCTTGCCGGAGTCCACGATTGCTGCGGAAGAACCCATACGGGGTACCTGGATGAGGACAGAGAAGGTGGGGGTCGTGATGCACTCCCGAATCCTCGCAACCCACCGATCCTCGAATCCCATGGCAATCATCAGTTGGCACAGGAAGTCCCTATTGACCATGTCATAGGCCTTCCTCAGGTCCAGCTTCACGCACGCCTTCTCCCCTCCTGGTTTATTGAAGCCCCTCACCATCTCATGTGCAAGAGACTGTGCTCAGCAATCGATCTCCCCTTTATGAAAGCCGCATGGTTCGGAGAGACCAAGTCCTGCATGATCCCCTCCATACATCGGCACATAAGGTGCGTAATTATTTTGTAAAGATAATTACAGCACGCTATAGGCCTAAAGTCCGCCAGCGATGTCGCACCTTCTTTCTTTGGCACAAGAGTCAGGAAGGTATGATTCAGCTCCTTCAACAGCTTCCCCTTAGTGAAGAATTTCTGGACCGCCTCAAGAACCGGGAACTTCAGAATATCCCAGTGGCGTTTGTAAAACCCACTGCTAAATTCGTCCGGTGCCGAGGCTTTGTTGGGATCCGCCTTCATGATGATAGCCTCCACCTCCTCCATTGTGATCGGTGCAAGTAGTTGGCTATTCCCATAGGGTGTCACCAACCTCTTCGTAACGATATCCGAAAACACAAATAGATAGTCAGTCTGAAAATACAACCCTGAGTAATACCTGATAGCCTCTCCTTGGATCTTCGACGGCTCCCCCACCAGATTGTCCTCTCCATCGAGCAGCTGAGAAAGGCTGTTCCTATGCTGTCTGGTCTGTATAACATCATAGAAGAACTAGGAGCAGCGGTCCTCATCCTTGAGCGAGGAGCATTTAGCGCGGGGCCACACTAATCTCCATCTGCAGACGTAGGATGTTGACTTCCCCGATCAGCTCCTTCTCTCTAGCCGTTAAATTCCCGTTCAGCATGTCAGATTGCATGGAATTTTGGATGGCCCTGAGCTCCACCTCCTTATCTTCTAGTGAGTACTTGGGCAATCTCTTCACCCAACTCCGGATAGCCTTCTTCGTGTGCTTGAGCATATGCACCATTCGGTACTGGGCCGTACCCTCCTGACGGCTAAGAAGACCCTTCGTAACAGTCCCCAAGTATCCACCTGAAAGAAATCAACTGTTGTTGTACCGAAAAGGGCGTGACTTCCAAGTAGGCCGCTCTGTGAAGCCAACCCTGATGGGGGAGTGATTGCTCGTCCCAGCGGCCAGACCCTCAGCCAAAGAATTAGAAAAGCAACGAAACCACTCCCCGTTGTCCAGAGCTCTGTCCAACTGGCAAGCAACTCTGTTACGGACAACTTTGTTATGTCAGGTCCAGATATGTCCCGAACGCGCCAATCCCTGAAGTCCCGTCTGGAGAAGACATCTCTGGAAGTCATACAAAATCTGATCTAAAATCGGTCTGCCACCCACCTTCTCCCCTCTATGAAGAAAGGCCTTGGAGTCGCCCATCAAGAGAAGCGGAAGATGCAAGGAGTCAGCAACGGAAGCTACTCTGGATATGTCACTCCACAGGGCCTCCCGACGAAGTCTGTCGTTGTGGCCTTACACCGCTCCCAGCAAGAACCGAAAACCACCCTTATTCGTGAAGGAGATGACAATCAGCTGCTCCGACATCAGGACCAAATTTCCTTCCAAGCTGTTGGTATTCCATCTAACCCAGATCCTCGCCATGTCGCAAAGAGCTAGATTGTGAAGCTGAACCCAATGAGTAAGGGTCCGTCGGGCAAGAGTCTTTTCTTCTTTAATCTTGGTCTCCAGCAAAACAGAGATGTCACACTGCTTTCTGCGTAAGATCCCACAAATCTCCCTCCATCTCCCTAAAGAGCACGCACCCCTCAGGTTCCAGGCGATAACCGCTATTAATTATTAAGAGTGAGGTTACCCTAAACTTCTTCTGGACCGGTACCCGGGGGTGGTACCACGTCCGTCGTTGTCATGTCCTCCTCCACCCCAGGATTAGGGGAATGCTGGTTTGTTGCCTGTGAGAGTATCAGAGCCCAAGCCTGGTTGTCCACTCATAACGCCTCACCAAGAACAGGAGAGTGTCCCCCCTCCCTTGGGGGTCCGTCGCGCAAAGGGCCAACACGTCTCTTCCTGCTGTAGACTCTCTCCTCGGATGATCCTCCATCTCCTCGATGCTCTCACCTCGAAGCCAACATGCCTCTGGTGACCATGCTCCTCAGTGCCGAGAAGGTGACCATAGCCCCGCTAGTATGAACCGGCTGGGGCGAGACAGTCAGACTCAGGCCAATAGCCTCCTCCATCGGCCGGTCCTCCTCCTGCATGATGTCCTCAGCTCTCTCGTCCCTGGAGATAGTCTCCATCGCCCGTGATGGACCAGGTTTCTCAGTAGATTCCGAAGGTGGCACCGACTTCGGTCCTCTTGTCGGACATGTATTGTCAAGGTGCCCGAAAGAAGCGCAGTGTGAACAGGCTGGGGGAACCCATTCGTTCTCCACCATCTGGGTTAGGACCTCTCCAGAAGGTAGCTCCCCACCAGTTCTGATCTCAACGAACATCCGAGCATACATCAGCCTCGATCGAAAGGCTGTAGCATCATCAACCTTGATCGGTTTGCCCACTAGACTGGCGAGCCTCATAAGCAATGGAATGCTCCAAAACCGTACTGGGAACTCCGAGAAGCGTATCCAAACAGTGATGGCATTTTGGACTTCTTTCTCACATCGCAAATCCGGTATCCACTTTTTCAGAATGATCAACCTGCTATCAAATGTCCACGACCCTCCTTGAAGGATCCTGGTGACATCGTCTGCTAGCCCAAACTTCACATAATAGATACCATTCTCCCTAGCAAATATCTCCATGCTTCCTTTAGGCTACCAGACACGAGCCGCATAAGTCCGGATCTGTCCATTGAAGGGCTTGTTCTCCAGGATGTACAGAACCAACATGTTTTTCAAGAAAGCAGTCACCTTCTCAATCTCCTCTACAGGGAACGAGACTCGAAAGTCACTTCCTACCTTCTTAGGGGCACGAACTCCATGGATGTAGGACTTTTGGGACCCACAGACTTGCATATGTCAGTCCAGGACTTTCCCACAGGGCGGGGAGCCGTCCCCTGAGAACGAGGAACGACCCCAGAAGGAGATGACCCTGTTCTTTGATCTCCCAAGTCAATTGCTTTTCCCTTTCCTTTATCCGCCACAGTCACCTTGGGCGCCACCCGACCGATCTCCCAGTAGTACTATTCCTCGCTCGGGGAGGGACCATAGGACGTTTTCCGCAACCCCGAACCCTTACCCGTTCTCCTTTCAGAAGTGTAGTGTGCCTTTAGGTGAGTCTGCACGCCGTCCTCCTTGCCCCTAGTCTTGCCACCCCGTCGTCTCGTAACCGTCGTCCAGCTATTACCCTCCATCTGTCTACTCTTAGATTCAGAACCGGATCTAGGTTGAAAATTTGGAGTTTCCGTCAGATCTAGAACCCATCGATCCGTCCCGGTTACCGCCATTGTCACCGTCGACCCATCACCCCGCGGCCCTGCCAGCGTCATTTCCGCCGCCGCCGGCACCACCGGCGGTCTTGGCGACACCACCGTCAGCAGCCTTGCCGGCGCCGTCCGCGGCCTTGCTGCCCCCGCCGGCGCCTCCGCTGCTCGCACTGCCACCCCCCGCCTCCGCTGCTCGCGTTGCCCTACCGCCCCTATCACCGGCGCCGCCGCCGCCAGGCCCGCCGCCACGTGCGCCGCTCTCGGCCGACCCTCCCCCTGCCGCTCCGACCCTGGCCGCCCCACCGCCGGAGGCGCCAGGGTCCCACGCGGGGGGAACCCTAGGTTCGCTCGGACCATGATCGCTCGATCGCTTCGTGTGGATATATATATATATATATATATATATATATATATATATATATATATATAATGAGTGAAGTTTAGGTTGAATATTTCTCTAATCACACGCCCATTACCAAACAACAGTATCCTTATCAGTGACATTCAAAACACAAATATTTTATCTGACAAACATAATGTGACAGTACTAAGTGGCTCTCGTCCCCTACTCCTCTCCTTTATCATCATGCTTCTTCACTTCGCTAACTCATTGTTAAAGTACCAGTCAATACACCAAAATTCTAGACTTGTGGTGAGTCTTGAGGGTTAAATATTGTTGTTATCTAAAGCCCATTTTGGGTTGAGAATTGGATTTATGCAGTGTCATATTCTTTTTTTTTCCCAGTCTTAAAGTGTGGGCAACTATGTAGATATGTTGCTCTGGAATGTCTTAAGACTCTTAACCTTTCACCTGTGGATCTCGAGAATTGCCTTCTGATTGAACTTATTGAACATGAACCAGTTGACCATTACTATTTTCTTCAGCTTCATAATCAATTCAGTCCCAAACCTTGAACTCTCATATCACCTGTTATGTTTGTGGCCCATTTTTAAGTCAATCAGGCTTAGTGCAGTATTATGGCACAAAGTTTGGCCTTGCTGAAGTTGCCCACTGACTGAATATATTGACAAAAGCAGCCATGGTCTAGTCTATTTATCACAATAGGAGATTATTTTGTTGTATGAGAATATGTTGAACTCCTCTCCCATGAACTTTCTTTTTCTTTGAGACTTCAAATCTTACATGATAGCGAAAAAAGAGATTGAAATGGTTTCTGGAAACCCTAACTACACCTAATAAGTGTGTTGGAATAATATAAATAGGAATAAGATAAATATATAACCCTCAACCCTCACGACAACTCAACAAAGTTCTCATCCCAAATTGATTTGTGGTCAGTCCTATCTCCTATAGGAGCACTTGACAACTGAATCCAATTGTTCCCAATATTTTTGTCCAGAGTAGCATGAAAAGAAGGTCCTATCAGGAATCGTGGGTTGAGTTTCTTGACCCTTTGAGTTAAGATTAGTAATTACCTCTATCTGTCCGTGGGGCCAATAATGCTAATTGGATGTGTTATTACACTCAATGGGGGAGCCTATGATTAAAGTTTCTTTAGGACTAAGTTTAAATTTCTTACCAAAGTCAAGCACTTTCTTCAGGCATTTCTGATTGATGATTGGTCTCTTCTTACTTTGCATCTTGCATTTCTTTGTCAGGCGGATTTCTGAGGCTGTCTTACAATATTACTTTTCCATTGACCTGTCATCTTGAACGATAAACTCTGTTTATGTTCACTACATCTCCTAATTCATTAGCCAAGTTCTCTCTCCAGAACAACGAAAATCAAGCATTTAAAAAAGTAAAGAAAAAATTGATCAACAAATTCAAAATTTGAAAAGTATAATTGGATGGGATATTAACAAATGATACCTAGTTAGGTTATCGTAAATAATATTTTTTACATAAATATGCTTATCACGGTTAACCATGATTGTTCTGTTTTCTCTTTCTTGTCGTGTTTTCTTTTCTGATTCAATTCTCCGTTTCCAGTGATCTAAATATATAGTTCATCCACATTCACCTAGCTAACTACCTTATTTACCACATGCTGATAAGATTTCATTGTAAGTTTTGTAATACCATGGCAGACTCGTCTTCTTAAAACATTTTACTTCTGTTAGATTTCTAACATGGTACAGTTTTTGACAATATGGCAGTTATGGATCGCATTATGTATCGCCACTAATAGTAGTGCATGGCTTGGCACGGGTGTGCTTGTTACAAACATGAGGAACTTCCCTATTAGTAGGGGTACTGTTGCTGGCATTCTTAAGGGTTATGTTGGGCTTAGTGCGGCAGTATACACGGAAATTTATACTGGACTTCTCCGCAATAAGTCTACACATCTGTTACTTTTCCTTACACTAGGACTGCCTGCCATTTGCCTTTCTATGATGTATTTCGTTAGGCCTTGCACCCCAGCATCAGGAGAGGATTCATCAGAACCAGGCAATTTCTTGTTCACCCAAATTGCTAGCATAGTTTTAGGAATTTATCTTCTCACCACTACGATACTGGATGAGGTCCTCCCATTGGGTAATACCATTACATACAGTATATTTGGCGTAATGGTTATCCTTTTGTTAGCTCCTCTTGCAATCCCAATAAAGATGACTTTGTACCGCAAGGGGACTGGTCTGAGACGTTCTTCTGCATCATCCAACCAATTAGATTTTGTTGAAGGGGACGTATCGGAACCATTGCTGAAGGACCCTCCATCAACAACAAATCTTGGTAACTTTAAGGAGGCCGATTATGCTTCTGATGTTGATACCCTTTTAGCAGTCGGGGAAGGTGCAGTAAAGAAGAAGAGGAGACCTAGGAGGGGAGAAGATTTTGAATTTCGTGAAGCTATAGTAAAAGCTGATTTCTGGCTTCTATTTATGGTATACTTTCTGGGGGTCGGATCGGGCGTCACTGTTCTCAACAATCTGGCTCAGGTTGGGATAGCAGCAGGTGTCAATAACCCAACTATCTTGCTGTCCCTCTTCAGCTTTTGCAATTTTGTTGGTCGTCTTGGTGGAGGTTCTGTTTCTGAGCATTTGGTTAGGTGATGCAACTATCATTTGTTTTCTCAAATACCACCAAAAGTAACGTCTCATGGATAGTCAAGTGACTAATACCTACATTGTGTCCCTTTCAGGTCAAGAATGTTACCTCGGCCCATATTGATGACAATCACACAGATTATCATGATTGTAACTTACCTTCTCTTTGCTTCTGGTCTCGACGGAACCCTTTATCCTTCGATTGCGTCTCTTGGAATCTGTTACGGTGTTCAATTCTCTGTCATGGTGCCAACCGCATCCGAGTTGTTCGGACTGAAGCACTTTGGACTGATTTATAATTTTATGCTGTTGGGAAATCCCCTTGGAGCGCTCTTGTTTTCGGGTCTTCTTGCTGGATATGTCTATGATAATGAAGCCTCCAAACAAAATGGAAGCACACCGCACGGTTCCTGCTTGGGGCCCAATTGCTTTAGGCTCACCTTTCTAGTACTATCTGGAGTTTGCACATTTGGAACTCTTTTGAGCGTAATCTTGACACTGAGAATAAGGGGGGTATATCAAATGCTCTATGCTGGTGGTTCATTTCGGCAGCCCAGCAGTGCAGAACACTGAGCACCAGGTCTGTATTAGTCCAGATCGTTTTATGTTTTATGTTGTATGTGGTTTGTACATTTTTATATATTATATAGTCATGGTGAGAGGTGCTTGTTTTTGAAGTTTTTTTTTTCATGGTTGGATGCTATTTTCAGGGGTGTTGTTACTGTTGTTCCTTTTTTTTTCCAATTAATCTTGCAGACATAATTTCTTCAGTGCTCGATCTTTTTAGGAGAGATGTAATATTAATTTTATCTACCCTGGACGTTTTAAATTTAAATATTTGATTTTGATGGGAAGCCTTTCAATAGTTATTAACTATGCAGAATCTATACTACCAAGTTACCAGTAGTCTTTAGTTAGGAATTACCCTCAATCTATAAGTTAAGAGAACATACAGATTATTTCTTGTTTCAGATTTCATCCTCCTAATTTCTTAAAAAAGAGAGTTCATGTGCGGCACTGCCATGAGGCTCCCTCTTATGTAAGGTTTGGGAGGGTGAAGATGTACGTTTCCTACATGATGAGAATATTAAGAAAACTTCCTACTCAATCCTAACTTCTTGATATCTATTATTAGAAAATTAACTATTTTCATAATAGCAATCATTTCTTAGGCCAGTTATTCACTTTTGCAGAAACTATGCTACCAAGTTACTGTAAAGTCTGAGTTAGGAATTAACCTCGACCAGTTGAGAAAACATAGAAAATTAACTATTCAATCAGCACATTTTCCTAATAGCAATCATTTCTTTGGCCAGTTATTCACTTTTGCAGAAACTATGCTACCAAGTTACTGTAAAGTCTGAGTTAGGAATTAACCTCGACCTTTAAGTTGAGAAAACATATTATACAGTCCAGAAAGTTGCATAATTAATCCTTTTTCTTCTTTCAGACTTCATCCTCCTAATTTCTTGAAAATAGTTTCTCAGTCGCTTATTCAAGATATGTGGAGGGTTAAGATGTAAGCATCCTACTCGACTAGAACATTAAGGAAGCTTCCTATACAATCCTAATTTATTGTAACTATTACAAGAAAGCTTCCTACTCAACTAGAACATTAAGAAAAGTATTACAAACATATAAGGCTGCACTCAAGTCATAGTAGCAGTCATTCTGTAGGCCAGTTTTACTAATAAGCCCATGAACCTGTTGTTTGATTAATGACGTCATCTGTGGCGCATTTATATGTTTATTATTTTGCACCATAGTCCTCTGTTAGTAGTGTTAGGTCTCAGTCAATTTAGCGTAGATCTCATTGAATTCCCAAATCGTCGAATTATACTGGTCAACTCTATTAAACCGAGTCGCTTGCACACTCATGGTATGCAAAGCAAGGAACATATATCATTTGATTCTTGTTATTTAAGAAACACTGTTTGATGTGGAGTTATTTATTGTGGAAATTGCAATTTACTCCAGCGTCTGAACTCCTACGAAAATTCTTCCCAAAATGACCACATATGGCTTTATTAAATAGTAAATATTTGATTTTGATGGGAAATCTTCCAATGGTTATTCACATTGTAGAATCCATGCTACCAAGTTACCATAACATCTAATTTACGAGTTAACCTCGATCTGTAAGTTAAGAAAACATATAATGGTGTCCAGAAAGTTGCATAATCAATCCTATCTTTTCATACTTCATCATCCTAATTTCATAAAAATGACGTCCCCATGTCACGAGGCTCCCACTTATGAAATGTTTGGGAGGGTCAAGATGTACGGTAGGATGAAGCATAGGTACCGCTATGACTACCAAGTATGGTGTGTACCTGGTAGGTAGATACGACAATTTCTAAATATCCATTGTACGACTACAATATTTGTATGTATGACCTATATATATTAGTAATGCATCTTCGTGACTTCATAAGAGTAAAACTATTGAGAGTTTAGATTTCTTTTTCTTAGTCATCAAATAAACTTAGTAAAAAATATGTACTTTTAAGTTTAACAATAAAGAAACATGATCTCTAATACAAAAGTACTAAAGCTATATTGTGAAAGACGTCAAATAACTTGTATACAAAGTACCCACAAAGTGCCGAAGAAGTACCAAAATTAAAATTGAAAATACTAATCAATATAATTTTGGATACTTTTGCAGTAAGTATCCGTGATTACCCAAGGAGTACCGGTATCCGGTACGGATACAGCTGCCTAGTTGGAGTACCCACTTCATAGCATCCTACTCATGGTATGCAAAACAGAGTACATATGCATCACATTATTTGACTCTTGTTACTTCTGAAACACTGTTGATATGTGGAGTTATTTGCTGTGAGTAATGCAACTTTACTCCAGGTTTGAACTCTGAATGTGAAGCTTCTTGCAAAATAATTACATAGGGCTTTAAACATATTAGGTATGATTGCACTTCAGCTTACTCCAGTATCAGTCAAGACCCCAAGTTAGTGCAAACATGAAATGATGGAACCAATTTCATTTTGATCAGAAGCTTTCTTCGAACTATTCCGTTATATGGATGTCATAATCATCTATAATGTTTCCTTTTTTGCCCAAAAGCATTTCTCCCTTTAATGCTGAAAGAAAACTACATAATGGAGTGTTTTTCTTAATCCTGTGTATTTGATAGAAATATAGATTGCTTTTGGTTGGCATAAAATTTTCACTAAATTAAAGTATAGGGACAGCAGGAGATTTGATCCTTTTTATGTCTTTGCTTGTTTACCACATATTATACAAACCAAATTCTTACTTCTTGATTTTTATGCCTTATTTATGAGTCCTAGCATTGAACGTTCATCTCTTAGTGTAAGATCACACACGCCAACTTCCTAAAACTACATATTTGTTTTATGGATTTTATTAGACCTTAAAGCTGAATATCCAAGTATCTGCTCTTTTAAGTATCAGTATTTCTTCAACTATATCTGTGTTGAAAAAACAAAAAACTTCTTGTTCATTTGTATTTGTGATGGTTGACATTGTTGTTCCGTTATCTACCAAAACTCCATTGTTGCAATTAGGGCTGCAGATTACATATTTGAATTATTCCAATAATTCTTGGAATAATTCTTATTAAAGTGGATGATTAAGGTAGCAATACATTATATTTAACTGGGAGAGGTTGAGCAGCTCCTTCCTTATATCCCGTTTAAGATATAGCTGTTGAAGCTCCAATTATTTGTGCTTAATAAGACGGTTGTTTGTAGTTGTATAACGACTCGACCAACACATCTCTTACCAAACTACTACTTTGAAGAATTTTTTTGCTCACATTTCATGATATGGTAGTCTATGTGTTGATAACATTAATGTGGTGGTTTCACACATGATAAAACAAATATGCTGCTTTGTAATATTCTTCATTGTTGTAGGCCTAGGATTCACTTCTTGCAGGGTTTCATATGTTTTTTTGTTTTTTTTTTCGAGTTTCCATACTTCATAGTAGGCATGATGATACAGAAGAGGAGATGATCAACCTTAGTTTTCGGTGGAGAACATCTCAATTGGATCTACTTCCTCTAAACTAAGCATCATAATATTAAATACAATGGAGAGTAGTACTACTACTCTCCTTTGAAACTCTAGGTAGTAACAAATATGGACTGAGAATTGATATAAAATGCTCTTACTATTCTTTTTTGCTTGCTGCTCCATTTGCTTCCTGGCGTTTTCACCTTCTGATGCTGCTACTGCTCTAGTCCTATGTAACTTCTTCACCAAATAGCATAAACATAAAGTCACCCTTCCATTTGATATCTGAGGCTTGGGATGTAAGTGTCACCTCCAAAATTCCATATCTAGATTATGCTAGTATTTATCAATATTTAGTATTAATTAATTAATTATTTATGATTAGTTTTGGTCATAAATCATTAATCGTATCATTAGACTTAATTGTGATTAGTTTTGATCAAAAGTTCGCTAATTGTGATTAGGGACTAAATTACATGGATAGCCATCCGATCCTCCATTTCATCAAACCACACAATCAAACACCCCTCCTCCTACACATGTGGCTGGCCCCCCTCTTCTCTCTTCATTCATTCACTCATCATCCAAAGTTTCTCTCCATAGTTCATTTCCTTAGTTCTTTAGCTCCCAAACCTACACCACCACTCAAACACCTTCACAACCACCACTTCAACCTCCACTCTACAACACCTCGTCCCCTTCATAAAACATCAACAAAACAGCCCCCGTTGTCCCCACAAATTCAGCAGCCCCTCCACCATTTCATCATCTTCATCAATAACTTCACCTAGGCCACCGCCACACCCATCACCTAGGCCACCACCACCATCACCTAGACCCTCTAAAACACAAATAGGTGCTGAAAACAGCAGCTATATAGCCTCAAATTTGACAGCCTTTTACCAACCATTCCATGGTTTTGATGTATTAAACCTCCAACAAACCTTCACAATTCAATCTCCTTTCAATCTCCATCTTCCCTACAACCAACGAACACCCTAAAACGGCCACGAACACCCCCAAATGCGACGTGGACAGCAGCTATAGGCAACATAATTGTGTACAAAACGAAGGCGTAGCCCTTGCAAGCAAGGACGATTTGTAGTGGAGTTCGTACCGAATATCGGACGGTAAATCCCTTAAGCATTTTCCTATTCAAGTTGATATATATTTATGAATAAGATATGAATATGAATAGGGTTAATAGGATAGGTTAATAAACCAATTGATAATAGTTAGATACGTAGTTGGTTATGAACCTAGAAGCCTAATAACTTTGTAGATAGGTTCGTATTGTTTCAATTCACCTTTTGACACTGTAAATTCATAATATAGGTTATTTGGATCTAGATACGGATTCTGATCCGTATCACCCACTCAGGACGACAGACGAGTACATTCTCTGATTGTTTTCAGTATTCAATAGATTCTATATTTCATGCTCTAGTTATGTTTATTTGATTCTCGTCACGATTAATTCACGGATTGATATTATATGGATTCATCTCCATGATATGTGTTTACATGTGTTGGTCATGTTGTCCATAATTACTTACTCCAGGTTATCTAGTTTCATGTTTCCATATTTCTAGAATCATTGTATACAGACTCGAATCCATGAGTATTAGTCGGGACGGAGGAAATATTAAGTATAGATGTGATCAACCCATCTAGTTTATTTTTATTTTATCCAGCCTGCTAGCTAATCATACATTCACATATGGTTATGCCTTACCAATCTAGTTTGATAGCCATCAATACGATATGCCTTATACCTTAACCGATTACAAATCTAACATAGTATTTTAAATCACTTAGAATAGTTCAGTTTTATTGGTCATTTTATTTTCATGTTGTCACACATTATCTCTTGCTTGATTACTTGTTTTCTTTTTACCTATGACATACATGATTCCAGTCTTCCCAGTTATCTGGTTTTTACATATACTTAACATATTTTATAGTCTCTACCATGTATTTGGAACTGCTTTCGTTGTATTGTACTTTGCTCCAATCTTGACTGGATATGTTGAAATATAGGAGACGATTATGAGGTCTAGTGTTCCACCTATTATGGCCCGCATGAGGACCTTTTAGCGGAGCTTGATCTTGTCCTACCAGAGGATCAAGAGACCCTCGCAGCAGAGATCCCGACTGCGATTACTTACTTTAGTCAACGTTCTACCGTCTACAGTCTCTGGTAGTCTACAGTCTTTATGTTTTACTTTTGGATCGAGACTCTTCTGAGTTATCTTACCTAAACTTTGGATTTAGTAAATAAAGTATGTTGTCTATAAATTGTTTCTTCTTGTGATATCTTCTTTAGAATCGAGTTTGAGTACTATAAACTGTTTCATTTATTCATTGTACTTATTATGAGATTTTAGACAACGTTCTACCGTTGACACTGCGACGTAGGTTGGACGTGCTCCCGTACTCGTGTCCGATCATCCGGGTGCGGACCGTGACACGTTTTTATGGTAGCCCATGCAGGTCAGGCTTCGTAATTAGTACGATGTCGTGGTAGTACTTAGGTTTAGTCATACTGCTGCGAGCCTGCAATAGAATATGATTGATGGATTATAGGAGAGTCTGAAAAGTATAGTACTCAATCATAGATTATGATTTCTTGATAGATTCCTGGGATGACCCTTGAGAATCTTACCTTGAATCTTGCTTAAATCTATTTTCACTTGCTTTTATTCACCTTCACTTGAATACATGTTGTTGTAGAACCTAATTCTTGCATCGAGATGAGACTTATGGAATATAGAAAGACCAATGGAATAGGTGTTAAGCTCATAACTATTTTAGATTGAGAATAGAAGAATGGTTAGTCAAAAACTTATGTTAATAAGTATTTCGAGGTTGTATTTGTTGGGAAAGAAACACGGAAACCTTTCCCCAAACCGGAGAGTACCTGCGAGAGGACCGAGCAATACAACGCACGAACCCAAAAACAAACACATAAAACAAATCCACGCAGACACAGAGAATTTTTGACGTGGAAAACCCTTGCGGGAAAAATCACGGGACGATCGGAGTCCAACCCTGAGAAGCCTCCACTAATGGAATAGAAGAATTACACCCTCTACAAACTCCTCCCGATCCAAATCGGATCCCCACAACACTCAGAGATAAGAACAATGATTACAAGGCTACGAAGAGCGAGAACGACGAGTAGAGATTACCCGAATACGATCTCCTTCGAATAGCGACCTTCAATCCTCCGTCTTCTTCTCCGAAGTTGCAATGGCACTCTTGCCTCCTTCCTCTCTCTCCAAGTTGTGTTACGTTGCGTTATGGCGTAATGAATTAGGGTTGGGAAATCCCAACTTAACTCCCCAATCCCGCAACCAACCTGGACCGTTGGATTAGATCCAATGGTAAAAACTCACCCGAAATCCCGCTTCAGCCCCCGACGACATAGAGTTCGGCCAGAACTCTGTGTCGGGCAAACAGCACTGGACGGCCAACTTCTGGAAGAGCCAGACCGAGTTCGGCCAGAACTCGGCCTGGGACCGAGTTCGGCCCGAACTCGGCTGCCTCATTCCAGAACCTCTCTCCGGGTCTTCAACAGCAGCAGCGACTCCGCGTCGCCTACTTCCCGAGCTTCTTCGACACACGAACGGTGCTCGTCGCACTCCGGGGTCTTCTCCACATAGGTTGGGAACCCCACCCACTCCAACAAATCTCCCCCTTCACAACTATGGGGAGGATAACGTCATTCCGACGATCTGCCTGTAGTACTCAAACTTTTCCCTTGGTAGAATCTTCGTGAACATATCAGCTCCGTTGTCATCTGTATGAACCTTCTCAAGCTCTGCGTCCTTCTTCTCAACCACATCCCGTATCCAATGATACCGGGTCTCGATGTGCTTGGACCGGCTATGAAACGTCTGATTCTTCACAAGGTGGATAGCACTCTGACTGTCGCAAAGTAAAGTATACTGCTCTTGCTTCAGTCCCATTTCCTGCAACAACTTCTTCATCCACAACAGCTCCTTACAAGCCTCCGTCGCCGCAATGTACTCTGCCTCTGTCGTCGACAAGGCAACACACTTCTGCAACCGCGACTGCCACGACACTGCTCCTCCCGCAAACATCATCACGTAGTCCGAAGTCGATCGCCTCGTCTCTACATCTCCAGCCATGTCAGCGTCGGTATACCCAACCAGCTTCGGCTCGTCACCACCAAAGGAAAGTCTCCAACCAGCAGTGCCCTGAAGATGTCGTAGAATCCACTTGACCGCACTCCAATGTACCCTTCCAGGATTTGAAAGATACCTACTAACCGTACCAACTGCATGAGCAATATCTGGCCTCGTACACACCATGGCATACATCAGGCTTCCCACAGCTGAGGCATATGGAACCCGCTCCATATCTTCCTTTTCGTCCTCGGTAGATGGACACTGCTCCTCAGTGAACTTAAAGTGAGCCGCAAGAGGGGAACTCACTTTCTTCGACCCGTCCATCCCGAAACGCTGAAGTACCCGGTGAATGTACTTCGTTTGGGACAAGTGTAGCAGCTTGGACTCTCTCTCTCGGCTGATCTCTATCCCAAGAATAGTTTTCGCTGCGCCCAAATCCTTCATAGAGAAGGCCGCGCCCAGTTGGCGCTTCAGCTCCGCTATCCTAGTGGCATTCCGACCCACTAATAGCATATCATCAACATAGAGCAACAAAATGATGAAATCATCCTCGGCAAAATATCTCACAAATGCACAATGGTCCGACGTCGTCCGTGCATAACCATGCTCCCCCATAAACGACTCGAACTTCCTGTACCACTGCCTCGGAGCCTGCTTCAGACCATACAAGCTCTTCCTCAACCGGCAGACCAAATGTGACTTGCCCTTCTCACAGAATCCCTCTGGCTGCTCCATGTACAACTCCTCCTCAAGATCACCGTGGAGGAATGCCGTCTTCACGTCCATCTGCTCGACCTCCAAGTCGAGACTGGCTGCTAATGCTAGCACCACCCGAATAGACGAATACTTGACGACAGGCAAAAAGATCTCATTATAATCCACGCCTTTCCGCTGACCGTAGCCTTTGACTACCAGCCTCGCTTTGTATCGAGGGCGAGTAGCATCTTCCGTCTGCTTCACTCTGAACACCCATCGATTCTTCAAAGCCTTCTTGCCCTTTGGCAACCGCACCAGATCATAAGTGGAATTGGTGTGCAAGGAACTCATCTCCTCCTGCATAGCCTCCATCCACTCCTGCCTGTGTTCGTCTTCCATAGCCTCTGCAAAACTTTCGGGCTCTCCCCCGTCAGTCAATAGCACATACTCATCCGGTGAGTATCTCGTAGATAGTCGACGATCCCTGTCGCTCCTTCTCAGTGGAGCCACTGGTGCTGGCTGTATATCGACAGCCTCCTCCCCTTCAGGAACTGCCTCCCCGGCATGCTCATCCTCCTGAGGGACACCCTGACCACCATCAGCAGGCTGATGATCAAGATTGGGAGCAACTCCATGTACTGGCTCCCCCATAACTGGATCCTCTGCGATGTCCTCTGGAAACTGCTCGAAGCGAAATGACTCTAACTTAGGCAATTCCTCAGCCTCAGAAGGCGTCTCGGAATCCTGAGTGTTGGTCATGGTCTGATCCTCGACGAACACTACGTCCCTGCTTCTGTAGAGCTTTCCTTCTACTGGGTCGTAGAGTCTATAGCCAAACTCATCCCGACCGTAGCCAACAAAGACGCATCGCCTCGTCTTCGGCTCAAGTTTGGTCCTCTCGTCCTTCGGTACATGCACGAAGGCCTTACAACCAAACGCCCGCAGGTGATTGTATGACGGCTCTTTGCCGTACCATACTTTATCAGGCACATCACCCTGCAAAGGAGCACTAGGAGACAAATTAATAACATAAGCAGCTGTGAGAAGAGCCTTACCCCAATAACTGCCCGGCAAGTTTGCTTCTGACAGCAAACACCGTACCCTCTCCATCAGTGTCCTGTTCATGCGCTCTGCTACACCATTGAGCTGAGGTATCTTTGGCGGAGTCTTTTGGTGTCGTATCCCTTGCTCTCTGCAATACGCATCAAAGGGACCGATGTATTCGCCGCCATTGTCGGACCGAACACACAATAACCTCTTGCCCGTCTCTCTTTCAACAGAGGCCTGAAACTCCTTGAAAGTAGGCAGCACCTGATCCTTGGTCTTTAAGGCATAGACCCAAACCTTCCTGGAACAGTCATCAATAAAGGTTACAAAGTAAGAAGCACCACCAAGAGATTTTACCTTCATAGGACCGCAGACATCCAAGTGAATCAACTCGAGCAACGCCGGCTTCCTCGAACTTGGGTGACTTTGGAAAGATACCCTATTTTGCTTTCCAGCTAAACAGTGCGTGCACTTCTCCAACTTTGTAGACTTGAGCCCCGGAATCACCTTCCTGTTCACCAAGTAGCTCATCCCCTTCTCGCTGATATGGCCGAGCCGCCTGTGCCACAACTCGGTAGACGCATCACTGACTGCGTTCACCTCCTGTGCCCCCTGTGCGCTCCCCTCCATATAGTAGAGACCGGACTTCTTGCTTCCTCTGGCAATCACCATCGAACCCCTGGAAAGCTTCCACTGACTATTCCCGAAGAGACTGAAGAATCCCTCGTCATCCAACCTTCCAACCGACACCAGGTTGAAACGGATATCAGGGACATGACGAACATCTTTGAGAACAAGAACCGCACCCGTCTTCGTTCTCAAATGCACATCTCCAACGGCAACCGCCTTCGACACATCTTCGTTGTCCATCTTCAACACGCCACAGTCGCCTGTCGTGTAAGTGGCAAATAGTGCCCTGTTGTGAGATACATGTGCTGAAGCCCCTGAGTCCACCAGCCAAGAATTGTCATCGCAGGCGAGGTTAGTAATGACCTCATCACCTACGACGATCACATCGCCTCCGTGCATCGAGGCCGCCGCTGTAGTGTTCTCTTCTTGCTTCCCCTTGTCGCCCTTCTTCTCTCTCTTCCAAGCGAAACAATTCCGCTTGATATGGCCCTTCTTACCACAATGGTAACACTCTGAGTCCTCGTAACGACCCTTGGACTTCCCCCTGCTCTTGTCTCTGCCACCACCTGGACCCCTGCTTTTGCCCCTTCCGCGGCTCTCTGAAACCACTGCCTCTGAGTGGTGGGATGTGGATGAAGTGCCCTGAGATCGTCTCCGCATCTCTTCATTCAGCACCCCGCTCTTGGCAAACTCCAGACTGACCACGCCCTCTGGAGCAGAAGCGATCATAGATATTCGTACGGTCTCCAACGAGTCTGGCAATGTACACAGCAGCCATAGTCCCTGAACTTCGTCGTCGAACTTGACTCCCATAGAAGATAGCTGGTCAACCACGCCCTGGAACTCACTCAAGTGGTCCGAAATAGACGCCCCATCCTTGTATCGCAGACCCATCATCGTTCGGATCAGGAACAACTTGTTTACCCCGGTCTTCTTCGCATACAAGAATTACAGCTTATCCCACAACGTCTTCGCGTGCTCAATATTGGCAACGTGATTGTACACGTTCTCGTCCACAAACTGCCGTATGTACCCACACACCTGTATATGCTCGAATGTCCAGTCCTCCTCGGATTTATCACTGGGCTTCTCGGATGCAAACACGGGTAGATGCAGCTTCTTGACAAACAGCAAATCCTTTATCTTGCTCCGCCAATAATGATAGTTTGTGCCATTAAGATTCACCATGCGCACCGGCTTCGCGTCCATCTCTCCTCTCTGGTTTCTGTCAACTCCTGACACCCTTCTGAATTTCAGAACCTGGCTCTGATACCACTCTGTTGGGAAAGAAACGCGGAAACCTTTCCCCAAACCGGAGAGTACCTGCGAGAGGACCGAGCAATACAACGTACGAACCCAAAAACAAACACACAAAACAAATCCACGCAGACACAGAGAATTTTTGACGTGGAAAACCCTTGCGGAAAAAACCACGGGACGATCGGAGTCCAACCCTGAGAAGCCTCCACTAATGGAATAGAAGAATTACACCCTCTACAAACTCCTCCCGATCTAAATCGGATCCCCACAACACTCAGAGATAAGAACAATGATTACAAGGCTACGAAGAGCGAGAACGACGAGTAGAGATTACCCGAATACAATCTCCTTCGAATAGCGACCTTCAATCCTCCGTCTTCTTCTCCGAAGTTGCAATGGCACTCTTGCCTCATTCCTCTCTCTCCAAGTTGTGTTACGTTGCGTTATGGCGTAATGAATTAGGGTTGGGAAATCCCAACTTAACTCCCCAATCCCGCAACCAATCTGGATCGTTGATTAGATCCAATGGTGAAAACTCACCCGAAATCCCGCTTCAGCCCCCGACGACACAGAGTTCGGCCAGAACTCTGTGTCGGGCAAACAGCACTGGACGACCAACTTCTGGAAGAGCCAGACCGAGTTCGACCAGAACTCGGCCTGGGACCGAGTTCGGCCCGAACTCGGCTGCCTCATACCAGAACCTCCCTCCGGGTCTTCACAGCAGCAGCGACTCCGCGTCGCCTACTTCCCGAGCTTCTTCGACACACGAACGGCGCTCGTCGCACTCCGGGGTCTTCTCCACATAGGTTGGGAACCCCACCCACTCCAACAGTATTTTCAACCAAGAAAGCCTGAATTTGGACCAAGATACTACATCGGGATTTAGAGGATTTAATGAAATAGGATCGAATAATAAATGGAAGAATAGCATACGAATTTGAAGAAACAAAACAAGGATTGCAAAAAAAAAAAAAAAAAAACAGGCTGAGAATGATTCGCAAATGATGATTATAATTTATGAAGATTGAGAGGACGGTATTGTGGACTTGTGAAGAAAAGAAAAAAAATTAAGCATGTAATTTTATACAATTTTAAGATAGTAAAAGACATTGAGGAGGATGTTAATTTGTCTTATCATGCTTAAGTAGCTAAGATAATGGTTCATTATGAAATGCGGTTATTAGATGAGGAATAAAACTTTGAAATTATAAGGATAAGAATAATGAAGACAAAGATATTAGGACAGAGGATCAGATGAATAAATTGGTAAGATTGATGATCCTAAGTTCTGAATTATAAATACGTAAAGGTTACAACTTAACTATAGGATTTGGCAAAACCGATAGAAGCATACAAGACTTGGACCAATTACTGACACATGAGATTTTAATGACAGTTGTGAAATATGAATTTATGATTTTCAGGTGATTATTGGCAAAAAGATTTTAACTATTTATGAACAAAATTGAAGGTTGCTAAAACAAAACAAATGATGATTTTGGAACTGATGGCCTTATGATTTATTCTTGATTTTGAGGATAATAGAATTAAAGGGAGATGGAAAATTTTGATACTAGAAGGCCTTAACTAATTTATTGGATGGAGTCATTAGTATGTTTAAAAATCTAAATATAGTAGAGTTTATATGGATTGATAGATGATGATATTGTGGATGGAAATACCAATTGATAACGATATTTTGAAGGACCAAGTCTAAATCATTAAATATTGGTAGTTGATAATCGACAAATGTGAAGTAAGAGAATTGGATATCAAAACAATGTGAACATCTCGGAGGGTGGAATTGAAGGATTTGTTGATTATTGACATATGCAAGAAAATGATAGAACAACAACTTCATAATTCATTATAATTTGGTGAGCAAGAGTAAGATTCCATCATTTGGCTTCTATCTAGGAATATGTTACTCTAACATAGCTAATGACTAAGATCTTGTTTTTTCCTTTTGAATCTTATTATCCTCCTTACTTTCGGATGGCCGACGGAAGTGTCCTAGTCATTTAGATCTAGAATAGAGGAATTGGTTATCATGTGGTACTGATATATATTTTTAGTCTGGTAAAAAATATCTTAGACATTGAGGTAATTGATGAAAGAGAGAAACATGAAATCTTTGCCTCTTGAGTTACAAAAAATTAAATTAGGAACAATAATCTGAAACAAGATTATGAATGGAGGGGTTTTCCAAAACTTTATAAGGCAAAATTGTTAAACGAAGATTGATGGATTATAAATACTTTGAGGTTAAAGTCTTAATTTAGCAACATTTATTATTGATGGGGAAGATAAGAATATGATCGAAACAATGACATTGAAATTTTAGGTGGATTAGAGGAATACAAAGAATAATTCGAGGTTAATATGATGATGAAATAGAACTGTGGACATAAATTCTGAAATGAAGATCATGGATCTAGTTAAAGTCAAAGATTAGATAATTTTTTTTATAGATTCAGAGTTCGATAATGGATCACGAGATTATGTGGATATATTTAAGGTTAGTTAATTTTGAGGCAAATTGAGTATATATTCTAGAACAATCATTTCAACCATCTATTTTTATTTTCCTGTTAACTTTATTCTTGTATTGATTCATGCTGAGTCATTTGCAACATTTACAACAGTTAAACTCTTCTCTCTGTCTATCCTAGTCGTGTTATTTTTTAAATTTTTAGGACAATTCGTTGAATGTCCATGAGGATTAAGGAGTTCATAAGTAAAATTTCTTGGTGGTAAATTTTGATTAATTGCTGAAAGGATATATTTTGGGAATTTTAATTTTGATGGTTCTAAGATCATAATGAATCTTGAGTTTTTGTGGTTTTGATGGTTGAAGGAAAACTAATGAAATGATTATGATAAAAATCGACCGATGTGAAAATATGAATGAAGATGTGTGACAAAATTTTGTCTGAGGGTATATATTCAAATTGAGGCAATAGAGGAAAAATTCGAAAGATAAGTTTGAATTTTTGGTAGTTATGGCAGCCACTGAGCATTAAAGAGTAAGTTAGTTAGCCTATAATGTAGATACGTTTTGACTCTTCTATATTACCTGAATTAGACAGATTGAATAGGCATTAAGAAACCTAAATATCGAGGATTTGATTGTAAAGGAATTGCGTTGAGGTAATGAGGTCAAAGGATGAACAAGAACTTTTTGGTGAATGCTTGCATTTGAATTCGAATTTTAAGAATATTATATAAATAGCACAATGAGTAGAGGTTATGAAATCGATGATGAGATTCAATACTTGAAAATATTAAGGATAGGCCTGGATATAGCAAGATTTTGAGTTTATATTAAAAGAGAATTTTATAAACTTGGAAGATGGAAATATTCTACACTGATGGAGGAAATGTAATTTTGATCAAACCATTGATATGAGATTTTGAACATTTACCAGAATGAATTAAACCCTGAGTTGTAAGAATTATAGAGTGAGAATACATGATTTGAAAGATACATATTGAGGTGTATAAGGCACATGCCGTGCGAACATAAATTGCACTCGCATAATGCACCTTCATGAGGTTATCCAAAATAGAACAACGAAGAGAGTACGTAGAAATTAACAAAACGTATATAAAAGGAAACTTTTGCTTTATTGATAATAAACATCATGATACAGACTCGATAACAAAGGTGTCGTGCGGACTTACAACTTGACTCAGATACAAAATGAATGCTGATGGGATAGTCGTTCCATACATTTACATCCCTTTACATATAAGCAACAAAGCATTCTCTTGGACTTGGGATCAGAGAGAGTTGATGAGACATGGCGCAGTCTCGATCGAAGTCTTCAAAATGTTGGAGATTTGCCTTCGCACGCTAGCAAGGATTCAAAATGTTACAAGCGTCGTCTTTAGTTACTAGGCACGCTTTCTTGGTTCAGAGCACCTGTGGATAGCGCGGATCAGTAAATTGTCGTGCACTGGTGGGTGACTAATTAAATTTTGTGCTCTTGTTTGGTTTAAGAAGTCATGTGAAGCAGATATATATAAGGTGAACTTTCTAGCCATCCTAATCAATTCATGCAATCATTTGATAGACACAATTTAAAGTAACCACGATAATTCTTATCCCTGGCAGAGCGTGTCGTTAACTTACCATCTTTTTTCCTGTCAGATTTATATCAATAGCTAAGCAGTGTGTAGGTGGGGCTCACTGGCAATTCAAGCCATCCTGGACGTATGTTGGTCGAGACGGCGACCCTTTCAGCGTGGGTAGCTAGCCCCGTTGAAAGTTTAGAATGGCCGGTGCTAGTATCCAGCACAGCTATCTTGCATTCCTCCTAGGCCGAATCGGTCCCGTGTCCCGGGTTGTCGTTCGAGGAGGCGAAATCCTGTGCACAAGTTGTCCATGACCGTGCTAGACTAAAACTAATTACTCAAGTATGGTCTATGCATTCTTAAAGACTTAGCCAGTATCATGTGTTCCGCCTTATCGTTGCAATTTTCATTCATAGCATCAATATTTGTTTAACACAGTTCTATGACATATATGTAAGTAAAATATGTAACAGTTCTATAGTAATAGTACTAAGTATAGCATGCACAGTTCTATAGAAATAAGTAGTGGTGTCCGTGCATCTACATCTATCATTCCATTCGAAATGATGTTATCGATTGTTGGAGAACAAGAGGGTCAAGGAGGAGAAGGGTCAACCACTCACCTAGATTTACTTGCAGCGAGAGGAAAGAGAACGGTTGCGCTACGCGATCACCTAAAATCGCATAAGCAACAAATTAGCACTCTTTCTATTTTGAGTTCGATATGAAATACGAAGTTCGAAGAACGCAAGTAATAAAATCCATCGAAAACATTCACGAAAATGCATTCATAAAACCAAAGCCAATGAAGCAAGTGCGACATAAAAAATAAAGCAACGAGAGGTCTCTTCCGACTCAGCTGCAGACTCCATCCTCGAGACGCAATCCGTTGAATATGTGACTTGATTCGGAAGAAGCCATTCCATAATGAGGAAATGATCTTAATTCAATCGGTCCTGTTCAATCGATAGCAACAGTGTTTCTTAACTGTGCTCTCCGCGACCGAGGAACGAGACACGATGTTAGGACGGGACACTACATTTTAACCAACTAAGAAAAAGTTTCATCATCGAAACTTAAGAATAGAACATACCGTAGAGAAAACATGAAGAGAACTTCTCCTTCATCTCTAATTCATGTTCTCAAGTCGACTCTTCGACCGAATGGTTCTCCAGAGTATGTGATCAAGAGGGATCACATGATTTTGAAGCAATTTATCCTTGCGTTCCAAGATCTGCACAGGTTCTTTCACGTACGATAAGTCTGCCGTAAACTCTAGGTGACAAAATCTACCATACGGCCTGGATCGTACACGTACTTCCACAACTGAGAGACATGGAAGATATTATGCATATCCGATAATGCTAGCGGCGATGCGATTTGGTAAGCTACTAGGACGACTCGCTTCAGTATTTCGAAAGGACTAACAAATTTTGGACTCAGCTTGTATTTAGCTTCGAATCTGGCGACTCCTTGCATGAGCGTTACCTTCAGAAACACGTGATCGCCTTTCAAGAACTCGACGGGTCGCCGATGTGTGTCGACGTAGCTTTTCTGTTGACTTTGTGCTACCTTTAGTCTTTCCCGAATAAGCCTAACCTTCTCTACGGTCTGTTCTACCATCTCCGGGCAAGAATCTGCCACTCCCCGACTTCATTCCAACAAATGGGGGATCTACACTTAGGTCCATATAAAGCTTCGTATGACGCTATCAGGATGTTGGATTGATAGTTGTTATTGTATGCAAATTCGGCCAAAGGTAGATAGTGTCACGACCCGCACCCTTTTTTTTTTTTTTAAACGGATACGAGACGTGTCCAAGCCAGCCTACGCCGCAGTGTCGGCGGTAGAACGCTGTCACGGCCATGAAGATCAAATCACAAATAATACTCATTCACAAGATTAATTTAATTTACAAAGATCACAAGTTTTACCTTTGCATAAAACATAAACTTGTACAATTATAGAATGACTACAACTCAACTATCTAGCTAGTCTCTAGGCTCCTAGCTGCAAGTATCCCCGTATCTCCCTTGCTAAGTGAATCCACGGCTAACCTGAAAATGTTGGTTTCCAGTCAGAAATGGAACGAGCACAATCCACTGAATGCAATTTCAAATAAAGAAAATGACTATAAGACAAAGGTTAGACATCAATCATGGGTTTGAAAAATAAATAGTAAAGCCGTAAGAAAAATCAATAGTAATAAATAGACCAATATACTTTTCCACCATTAGAAGTACCTTTGACATGTGATCGGTCTGGGGTGCTACACCGCACGGTCTACGATATCTACTTGCAGAATATAAACACTGTCTACGATGTCTACTGCATAAAATAAACAATGTCTACGATGTCTACTGCATAAAATAAACAATGTCTACAATATCTACAATGTCTACAATATCTATAATGTCTACGATATCTACAATGTCTACGATATCTACAATGTCTACAATATCTACAATGTCTACGATATCTACAATGTCTACAATATCTACAATGTCTACGATATCTACAATGTCTACAATATCTACAATGTCTACGATATCTACAATGTCTACGGTCGGATCACACATCCTTGGTACTTCTCATTCCCGACTCAACAATTTATACTAGATTATAAAAATCACATAACCAATGACTAATCATGAAATATAGTAAAGATCAATATCGAAATGCAGACAATAAACTGTACTCGCCTGTGGTCCTGTGCTGGTGAAACTGATGATCCAAATCACTCAATATACCACAATAGTCAAAACCCGTACACAGTCCCCGGAAGCTGAAATAAACAATACCAATGATCTCAGAATAGTCCAATTAGCTAGGATTGCCTGTCCTTAAGTCCAATTCTGGACACAGGGGCAAAACGGTAATTTCGGGCAAAAACGATGTCCGCCGTTGGACCCGCTTTGCACCGAAAAGCGTGCCAGAGTCAACGGTCTCTAAAGTCGTCAAACTACATGTCTACGGATCTGGTTTTCCGATACGAACTCAACCGTATGTCCAAAGTTGGATTCCGGCGGGCCGTGCACAAAATCGCCGGTTGAGTGGGACCGTGGGGCCCGCAAAACGGTGATTTTATCAACGGTCTCAGAATCGGACCAAACTTGGCATACAGGACCAGAAAAACGATACGGTTCTGTTGGCACAAGTTTCGTCTCGATCCGATGAGCGTACACAAAGTAATTGGAGAATTTGCAACGTGCACGATACGGTGAATTTTGACGGATACGCATCAAATTCGTCGCGCACACGCGACCAATTTGAATTCCGTCAAAGCCCACACGACCACTAAGCTGTTACGCAGCTTTCGATCCTTTCGGTATGCGACCACGTCGTCCGGATTGGCGTGACGCACGTCGTGTGGAGCGTTTTCATAATTTTTGAAACAGATTTTTCTCTAACTTTGGAAACTGATTTCTCGACGCTCAGTCGATGATTTCCAAATCCGCAACAAGGGTTGTGAAGCCCTACATGGTGTCTAGGACTGTCTTCAAATAGTTTTTCTAATAAGTTAATGGATCATCCTCAATTCGTCTCCCAACGTGGGAGTTTGGACTGAAATCGTCCTGTTTACAAACAGATTTTTCGTCGAACTTTCGACTTAATTTCTGGAAAATCCAGGGCACCTAAGGTTGAACTATTTGTCAGGCCTCCTAGCCCTATATATTGTGGTTGCGACGAACCAATCGGTTCGTCGATAGACTTCGAGATGAAGGAGCAAAGAGAGGTCGAACCTGGGTCGGAAAAACTGCTGTTCTGCCGTAGCAGTCATGTTGGCACTGTTCAGCGACCATTGCCGCCTCATCGCCGCGCCTGGCCGGCCGGAGGGCGCCTGCGGCGGCGCATACGCACGCGCGCGGGGAGGGTTGCGCAGCCTGGAGTGGTGGCGCGCATTGGAGTTAGGGTTTTTCGTTGATTCTCTTGATCGTTCAACTATATACTCGGGGTGGCTTCTGTAGTCGGCTGTGTTTTGGAACAGTCGGGCCGGGTCCTTAGGGGTTTACTGCACATGGGCTTGGGCTGCTCGGCCCTATATATTGTTATGTATATCCCTGAACGATGGGTCTCTGTTTAGGTTCTGTAGGAATTTAACAGGGTGAACTCGGGTTGGCTTCAGTTTATAGAATACAAAAACTGAACTATAAATTGTGTTTAATTCCGGGAAGGAGAGCTTGGGTTCGGTTTATCTGTGGGCCTGGGTTTCGGGTTCAGGGGCTAGACCACTGTTGTTGCTCCTCTCTTCTTACACTATCTCAGTTTATGGAAGCTTGGTATCTTTGTCTGCATCTATACCATCTAGAAAGTCCAATGAGATCTCATTAGTGTTCATCTCCTAGCTGATTCTATATAGAGAGTTCAACAACTACTTGCTTGTTTATTCAGACATCAATATTTATATATATATATATATATATATATATATATATATATATATATATATATATATATATACACATGCATGTATATAAATTCCTATATATACCTATCATTATGAACATATATATTTACATATATATATATATATATATATATATATATATATATATATATATATATATATATATATATATATATTCACACACATATTATATTATATATTTATATATACCCTTGTATCTTTTGATAATGAATAAAATGACGATAAATAATAATAAATAATTTATATTTAATAATCACAATAATAATATTAATAATATATAGCCTCAATAAAATAATACAAAATTCAATAAGCCTATAATTAATTATTTATAAAATCTAAAAATCATCATTAAAATAAAATAAACAATAATAAAATATTTTAAACTTTTCGGGAAGGGAAGCTACAAATCTACCCACCTTAAGAATAATTTCGTCCTCGAAATTCTAATTCGTAATTATTCCTAAAAATTCGAAAAGAAAGTCTATTGTAACCTTAATCTCCTTCAATTTTAATTCGTCAAAATAATTTATATCCTCCTCCTAGCCATCTCGTAACTACCATCCTTGAGGCTTCTACCCACCTTTGGTCACACTACTTACTCAAATCTCATGTCACTAAACTTTATAATCATCCAACTATATGCAAAAATCTTCCAATGGATATCTATCGCCTATGGTATCTATAATCCTCGCATATCTATCAAGCAACCCAAAATTCAATATCAACTAACTTATACTATAACCTCTGCTAAATTCTAAGCAACACGGTTATCAACCCCCAAAATAGGAAGGACGAGAGTCAATGGTACGAAAAGACGAGGAAGAGTAACTGTGAACAAGCACGAAGTTTCAAGAGCGGTAGAGGATATCAAATGATACCGACTGAATGAAAGGTTATGAGCCATTGACCTATTCTGCTATAATGGCTACTCTAGTCCAGTCACTTCCTAAATCAAGAATCTTTCGTCTCTTGGAGGGACTTGCAATCCGTGCAATACAGAAGTTCTGTTCTCGAAATTCTGAACAGGTTCCATAATAGAACGGAATCTGGGAAGTCAAGATTGTGATCCTTTTCGTGTTTATTTAAACACCCGAGTAAGGGATAAAATACAATACAAGATCGTATCGCATCTTCTAGGTAGATGGAACAGGGGTTACGAATGTCTTCTCATTCTAAAAGGGGAGACTACATAATATGTATAGGGACCTATTTCAAGTAGTTCGGATTTTTTTAGTCCAAATAGGGTGGTATGCCTGGATGGATTTACTGGGTCTTAATGGATTTTTCCTGATTGGACATCCATCGTCGGTGGGATGAGCCTAGGATTTCAATTCTATATTGACTGGGCAATATCCCGATGATAAACTATGTCCACAAGGTTAGGGTAACCTAGAACAGGATTTCTTCCAAGTGGTTGAGCTAGTTGTTAGTCAGGTTGGTTAGCTAGGTCCACAAGCCCAAAATGCGCCTTTAGTGACTTTTGTGTTTAAGTAGTCACATGAGGCCTCAATTGGACGGTACACAAGTGACAGGTGCACAGTGGGCTTCAAGTAGGTCACAATCATATATTGGGTCGAGAGAATTGAGTCAAGGTTGATGCTCTAATGGAAGTCGTAAGTATACCTGTACTATGGTAAGGGTTGTAGCTAGTCCTTTTAACCTGAAAGTCGTAGTACAAAAATAGAGTACAAGGGGACGGGTTTGAGCGGGACATGATATACCTAGATGGAGGGGGACTCGTCTAATTCTTGCATATAAAATTTGTTGGAAGGTAACAGCTGGTCTCGTGCTCTGAATACTAATGGCACGGCCGAGGACACGAAATGATCTAAATGGAAAGTGGGAGTCCAAGGGTACTAATCATCATCCTATGGAGGTTATTCTAATCAATCGAAAATCCCCGTATATCACAAAAATTTTAGGAGGCTTACAGTCTACCCACCTTAGAAGCTAGGATATGGTTTTAGGAATAATGAGACTAGAAGAATTCCAAAAGTCCGGGTATTGTACCTCGACTCTTGTTAATAAAGAATCAAGCACGACGGAACGGGGTACGATGGTTATAAGTCAAGTCAATGATTGTTCCTCAATAAATGGAACATGAGTGTGTACAATTACACACGGTCGATAAAATAGAATGACCTACTCGTCCACCGTATACAAGAGTTATCGATGGGGTAACCAACTCTAGGGCACAAGATTTCTACAACTGAGTCGTGAATTTCCATTTGTGTCAACCTGCCAGACTATCGTCACAAGAGTCGTAGTGATCGTGTAATGCTGTTTGACAACTGGTAGACAGGGTATTAAAGCTATGGTATTGGCTAAGCTAGTGATTGTGGTGTTCCAACACTAGTTAGGTCTTAATATCAAACATTTACATAACTAGAGTAATATTTGTCGGAAACCAATCTCGGGAGGAGTGTCACGGTAAATGATTACCCTATTGTCCACTCATCTCATGTCTAACTGTGGGCTTCGGTCGAGGAAGGGTTGGTTCAAGGCTTAAGGGTTGCTAGTTAAGGCAAGCTTCCAGCAATTAATTAGAGACTCACAACATTTGGTCTCTGGAGGATAAGTAGTCTCCTAGGTTGGCATTTGGTCAAGGGGAAGGTCCTAATCATTCTCGGACTCCAATGACTAGAAGATCAAGGTAGTAGGTTTAGGGTCGCAGAGAGGACGAGTAACTTAAGGCGAGGTTCTAGTCACCTGGCCGGCCGATGATAACTACACTTGTGTATACAACTACCATAGCCATGGGGGATACTCTGTATCTCTCTACCATCACGAGCTTTCGTCTTTCCAAATCGGTGAAAGATAAAAACAATAAAAACTTCAAGGGAGATGTTACTGAATACAATTTCGTAATTCAAGGGCGAACATATAATTCAAGAGGAATTGTCAATGCAGTCGTGGATGAGATCCTAGATACATCTACACCTCAATCCACGTAGGGTAATTAAGTAAAGTGCGAACCAAATGCATCATGGTTGATCAGACCATAATACACTGATTCTGATTAGACAATAAGTTAGCAGGCGTCCCCACTAAACATATGCCTCGAATCAAGCTCGATAAAAGAATAAGCTTGCAAAAACTAGGCTGTAATAGCAGCGTTGGTCAAAATAGTCAAGATACAAGCACACGAGATTTTTGAAAAGAGGCACAAGTAGTTCGGGTTTAGAGAGAATCAAAACTTACC
Organism: Iris pallida; assembly: GCA_029216955.1. Taxonomy (NCBI): domain Eukaryota; kingdom Viridiplantae; phylum Streptophyta; class Magnoliopsida; order Asparagales; family Iridaceae; genus Iris; species Iris pallida. The sequence continues at coordinate 8,039,439 of JANAVB010038020.1, read as the reverse complement.
TGGTGTCTTTGTTTATACAATCTTTCTAAAATCTTCCTGTCCATAAGGTCTTGGTCAACTAATGGGTTATGGAACTCTGGATTCTATATTCTTGGTAACTTATTAGTGTCTGTCAACTTTCTCGTCAATAGATCACAAGGACCACATAATGCTAGGTTGGGAGACATGCTACTCAACTTACAGAACTCCCACTAATATTGGCCTTGGATCTTATGGGACATACATGGTATCGTCCTATCCTCCATAGTATCCTAAACCCGTAATCACGTTTGAAGTTATTTCACCGAGAGTTACGCCTCGCCCGTATACTCGGGCTGTGGTAAACCCTTGGTTTCGTAGCTCAAATATGATACGAAGTCAAACACTACTTAACCCTATCTAATATTGACTCAAGGGTAACGACGATCAAAGAGAGGACCACTAGCCATAGTTTTAGAAATATTCTATAATCTATATTTTCTTAGACTAATTTCAATTCTAGGGGTCGTGTCTCGCCAGCGCGCTACTGGCTGCAGTGATTCCCTAGTCTCCAAAATTTAAATAAATGGCGACAGTGCGCTGCTGTCCTGCCAGTATGAGTTAACTAACATTCTCGTAATTATATCTGTAAATAAATCCCTGAGCTTCTAGAGATTCAAACAAGTTGACTAGGAAATAAGACATAAATATTTGTCCTATCAGTCACAATCTTTAAATAATAGATTGCACAGGGAGGAACAACCTGAAGACAAAGAACTACAAACATTCTGGTATCTCTTTCAGGTGTATTCGAGCCATGGAAGAAAAATTTCGGATTAGTCTACCACGAGATTCACATTTGAATAACCGAATCAGGAATTATAAAATATTCCCTTACGGCAAAATAGGATTTTAAATCGGCAATTCAGACTAAGATATGGTGACGATATCCAAAGAGGCAAGAGAATGAATTGAATAATCTATCAAGGTTAGATCATCAATTTTATGAAGCCCTGCCTTATCAAGGGAATACTCTATCCAAATTAGATTACATCGTCATATCAAGAGATAATAATGTACCTATGGAGATCTGATAAACTATCAAAATTAATAATTCCTTATCTACATTGCATGGCCTAGACTACCCATCGGTGAATTTGTATAAGGGACTCCTAGTCCTAGTCATTCTCGTAAATTAAATTAATTTCTAATTCGTGAATGAGCATTTCCTAGTCGCAGGCTCGCAATAGTACAACTAACTAAAGTACTATCACGAGTTCGCATGATTTGCGAAGACTGACCTGCATGGGCCACCACAAAAACTTGTCACGACCCGCACCCGTTTTTTTTTTTTTTTTTTAAACGGATACGAGACGTGTCCAAGCCAGCCTACGCCGCAGTGTCGGCGGTAGAACGCTGTCACGGCCATGAAGATCAAATCACAAATAATACTCATTCACAAGATTAATTTAATTTACAAAGATCACAAGTTTTACCTTTGCATAAAACATAAACTTGTACAATTATAGAATGACTACAACTCAACTATCTAGCTAGTCTCTAGGCTCCTAGCTGCAAGTATCCCCGTATATCCCATGCTAAGTGAATCCACGGCTAACCTGAAAATGTTGGTTTCCAGTCAGAAATGGAACGAGCACAATCCACTAAATGCAATTTCAAATAAAGAAAATGACTATAAGACAAAGGTTAGACATCAATCATGGGTTTGAAAAATAAATAGTAAAGCCGTAAGAAAAATCAATAGTAATAAATAGACCAATATACTTTTCCACCATTAGAAGTACCTTTGACATGTGATCGGTCTGGGGTGCTACACCGCACGGTCTACGATATCTACTTGCAGAATATAAACACTGTCTACGATGTCTACTGCATAAAATAAACAATGTCTACGATGTTTACTGCATAAAATAAACAATGTCTACGATATCTACAATGTCTACAATATCTACAATGTCTACGATATCTACAATGTCTACAATATCTACAATGTCTACGATATCTACAATGTCTACAATATCTACAATGTCTACGATATCTACAATGTCGACAATATCTACAATGTCTACGATATCTACAATGTCTACAATATCTACAATGTCTACAATATCTACAATGTCTACGATATCTACAATGTCTACGGTCGGATCACACATCCTTGGTACTTCTCATTCCCGACTCAACAATTTATAATAGATTATAAAAATCACATAACCAATGACTAATCAATGAAATATAGTAAAGATCAATATCGAAATGCAGACAACAAACTGTACTCGCCTGTGGTCCTGTGCTGGTGAAACTGATGATCCAAATCACTCAATATACCACAATAGTCAAAACCCGTACAACAGTCCCCGGAAGCTGAAATAAACAATACCAATGATCTCAGAATAGTCCAATTAGCTAGGATTGCCTGTCCTTAAGTCCAATTCTGGACACAGGGGCAAAACGGTAATTTCGGGCAAAAACGATGTCCGCCGTTGGACCCGCTTTGCACCGAAAAGCGTGCCAGAGTCAACGATCTCTAAAGTCGTCAAACTACATGTCTACGGATCTGGTTTTCCGATACGAACTCAACCGTATGTCCAAAGTTGGATTCCGGCGGGCCGTGCACAAAATCGCCCGTTGAGTGGGACCGTGGGGCCCGCAAAACGGTGATTTTATCAACGGTCTCAGAATCGGACCAAACTTGGCATACAGGACCAGAAAAACGATACGGTTCTGTTGGCGCAAGTTTCGTCTCGATCCGATGAGCGTGCACAAAGTAATTGGAGAATTTACAACGTGCACGATACGGTGAATTTCGACGGATACGTATCAAATTCGTCGCGCACACGCGACCAATTTGAATTCCGTCAAAGCCCACACGACCACTAAGCTGTTACGCAGCTTTCGATCCTTTCGGTACGCGACCACGTCGTCCGGATTGGCGTGACGCACGTCGTGTGGAGCGTTTTCATAATTTTTGAAACAGATTTTTCTCTAACTTTGGAAACTGATTTCTCGACGCTCAGTCGATGATTTCCAAATCCGCAACAAGGGTTGTGAAGCCCTACATGGTGTCTAGGACTGTCTTCAAATAGTTTTTCTAATAAGTTAATGGATCATCCTCAATTCGTCTCCCAACATGGGAGTTTGGACTGAAATCGTCCTGTTTACAAACAGATTTTTCGTCGAACTTTCGACTTAATTTCTGGAAAATCCAGGGCACCTAAGGTTGAACTATTTGTCAGGCCTCCTAGCCCTATATATTGTGGTTGCGACGAACCAATCGGTTCGTCGATAGACTTCGAGATGAAGGAGCAAAGAGAGGTCGAACCTGGGTCGGAAAAACTGCTGTTCTGCCGTAGCAGTCATGTTGGCACTGTTCAGCGACCATTGCCGCCTCGTCGCCGCGCCTGGCCAGCCGGAGGGCGCCTGCGGCGGCGCATACGCACGCGCGCGGGGAGGGTTGCGCAGCCTGGAGTGGTGGCGCGCATTGGAGTTAGGGTTTTTCGTTGATTCTCTTGATCGTTCAACTATATACTCGGGGTGGCTTCTGTAGTCGGCTGTGTTTTGGAACAGTCGGGCCGGGTCCTTAGGGGTTTACTGCACATGGGCTTGGGCTGCTCGGCCCTATATATTGTTATGTATATCCCTGAACGATGGGTCTCTGTTTAGGTTCTGTAGGAATTTAACAGGGTGAACTCGGGTTGGCTTCAGTTTATAGAATACAAAAACTGAACTATAAATTGTGTTTAATTCCGGGAAGGAGAGCTTGGGTTCGGTTTATCTGTGGGCCTGGGTTTCGGGTTCAGGGGCTAGACCACTGTTGTTGCTCCTCTCTTCTTACACTATCTTAGTTTATGGAAGCTTGGTATCTTTGTCTGCATCTATACCATCTAGAAAGTCCAATGAGATCTCATTAGTGTTCATCTCCTAGCTGATTCTATATAGAGAGTTCAACAACTACTTGCTTGTTTATTCAGACATCAATATTTATATATATATATATACACATGCATGTATATAAATTCCTATATATACCTATCATTATGAACATATATATATATATATATATATATATATATATATAAATATATATATATATATATATATATATATATATATATATATATATATATATATTCACACACATATTATATTATATATTTATATATACCCTTGTATCTTTTGATAATGAATAAAATGACGATAAATAATAATAAATAATTTATATTTAATAATCACAATAATAATATTAATAATATATAGCCTCAATAAAATAATACAAAATTCAATAAGCCTATAATTAATTATTTATAAAATCTAAAAATCATCATTAAAATAAAATAAACAATAATAAAATATTTTAAACTTTTCGGGAAGGGAAGCTACAGATAGACGTCCCAACAAGACTTTAAGTCAACTACAAAGAGTCGTAGCATGTCTTCGAGAATTTGATTCACGTGCTCCATTTAGCCGTCGGTCTGAGGATGGTAATCCGTGCTAAACTTCAACTTAGTACCCAGAGCCGACTGAAGGCCACTCCAGAAATGCGACATAAATCGTCCATTCTGATCTGAGACGATGGATACTGGAACTCCGTGCAGTTGTACTATCTCGTCAAGGTATATCTGAGCCATACGATCGGCACTCTAAGTAACTTTGATGGCAATAAAATATGCTGACTTGATTAGTCGTTCGACAATGACCCAGACGATATCATTCTCCCGTGTTGTCTTCGACAAGCCAACAATAAAATTTATGCTCACGTGATCCCACTACCATTCTGGAATTGCCAGATTCTGCATCCCCCCGTCCGACCTCTGATGCTCAACTTTCACCCGTTGACAGGCCATGCATTATGACACGAAGAGTGCCACACCCCTCTTCATTCCGTGCCACCAGAAGGTCGTACGAAGGTCCTTCTACATTTTTGTGCTGCCAGGATTCAAGGAATACTTCGTGTAATGTGCATCGGTATTATTTCTTTTTTGAGTTCTGAGTCATCCGGAACACATAGTCGATCCTTCAATTGTAGAACATCGGTTTCATCTTCCGTAAAGTCGGTCGTCCTATCCGTTGAAATCAGCTCTCGCATCTTCTTTAGGTACGGATTGTCCTTCTGAACGGTCTTGATCTTTTTTTGGTAGCTATAGTTGCGCCAACTGCACTCCTTTGAATTGAACCCGGAGGTCGATGCCCATCTCTTCTAGGTCCAGTAGTAGCCTGTGGTTGATGTATAGCAAGGCATTGTATTTTTGGCTCAGCGCGTCTGCCACAACATTTTTCTTATCTAGCGTGTAGTCGATTGTTAAGTCATAGTCCTTGATTAGTTCTAGCCAACGCCTTTGTCGTAAGTTCAGTTCGTTCTGGGTGGAGAGATACTTGATGCTTTTGTGATCGGTGTAGATGCTGTATGTCACGCCATAAAGATAGTGTCGCCACAATTTTAACGTGAACACAATTGCCGCTAACTCCAAGTTGTGCGTGGGATAGTTATAGTTCTTCTCGTGCGGTTCAATTGTCTTGAGGCGAAAGATATCACCTTATCTCGCTACCTGAGCACACATCTCAAGCCCTGGTCTGAAGCATCATTAAATATTTGAAATCCCTCGAACCAGTCAGAAAGAGCGAATATAGGGGCCGAAACAAGCCGTTGCTTTAGTTTCTGGAAGGAGGCTCACTGTCGTCTGACCACTCATACGTGACTCCCTTTTGAGTGCGACGAGTTAAGGGCGATGCAATCCTTGAAAAGTCTTTCACAAATAGTATCTCGCCAAGCCAAGAAAGCTTCGAATCTCACTAGGTGACGCAGGCCACTTCCAATTAACAACGACCTCAACTTTCTTCGGATCGACTGTGATGCCTTCTGCAGAAATAATGTGTCCAAGGAATGAGACACTTTGGCCATAATTCACATTTGCTCAGCTTTGTATACAACTGATGGTCTCGAAGAGTCTGGAGCATGGTCTGCTAGTATTTCGCATGTTGCACCTTATCCTTCGAGTAGACGAGAATGTCATCGATGGAGACTACAACGAACTTGTCGAGATGGGTCGAAACACCCAATACATTCGATCTATGAAGGCAGCGAAGGCATTGATTAAGCCGAAAGGCATTATCAAGAATTCATAATGGCCGTATCGAGTGCGGAAGGCTGACTTCGACACGTTGTCTGGCTTGATTTTGAGTTGATGGTAACCCGAATGAAGATCAATGTTCGAAAACATCGAGGTGCCTTGTAGCTGACCGAACAAGTCGGTCAGGTTTCGGGGAACGTGTCGATGTTGAACTCCATTTCTCTATCGGGTGGCATACCGGGTTGCTCATCCGGGAACACGTCGGAGAATTCTTCTAGAATGTCGGTTTGACCCGTGTTTGGACCATCCTGTCTCGTGTTGCGAACGGACGCCAAGTATCCTTCGCAGCCGGAATGCAGCATCCTCCGAGCAGAAATTACAGAGATCACCATGCATGACATCGATGCTTCACCACACGAGTAGCAGAACCCGGTCTCTCCAGGTAGGCAAAAGATGACATTCTTTTCTGTGCAATCAATGGTGGCATTGCAAGCGCCGAGCAAATCCATTCCAAGAATGATGTCATAGTCCTTAATATCTTGAACTATTGCATCAAGATACACCTTCTTATCTCCGATGCAAATGATTCCGCCTCTACAGCCGAAGTATGCAGGTAGTTGCGTGCCCGACATTATACTAACACTAAGGTTAAGGCCTAGTGGTGTCATAGAAAATTTATGTTCTTCGGCGAAGTCTACTGAGATTAAACTATGTGTGGCACCAGAATCAAACATTACATGAGCATGCTTATTATTGAAAAGTAATATACATGTCACGACTGTATATGGGGCAAACACCTTGTCTCGAGTCATGGCATAGACGTGTTCTTGGACATTGGGACGACGTTCTTGGCTATTTCGTTGTGTGGGCTAAAGAGCTTAGGGTACTGGACCCTGATTCCCTGGACGACGTTGCTGCTGTTGATGCGCCAGTGACCCATCTTACCGCAGTACCATCATCCACCTTCAGAGATTTGGCAGTCGGTGGCCTGGTGCCCGAAGTTATTGCATTTGGTGCAGTGAGTTCCTGTGTTCTGCCCTTAGTATCTGCCCTGGTGGCCGTTGTTTGGACGCTTGGTCACGTTGGACGTTTGTGATTGTAGATATGCACAATGCCAGCAGCGGCTGGAGGGTATTAGCGCTCAAGGTGGAGAGCGTGATTGAGGGACTCACCCATCGTCTTATACTCCGGAACCGACAATTGGACAAATGATAGAGGGCCGCAAACCCACTTCGAATTATCGAGCGTGACTCTCTGTGGTAGGCACGAAAGCCCCAGCAAATTTGGCTAGCTTGTTGAATTCTACCGTACCGTCATGTTCCTTTGCCTCAACTACATAAATTTATTTTCCTTTTCTTGTCGAACGACTGCAGGAAGGTACTAGACTTCGAATGTCTTTCTGAATGTAGTCCAAGAGATCGTCGCTGTCTCGTTGTCGCATCAGATTGTTCGCTTTCATACGGCCCACCAGTCGTTCGCGTTCAATCGGAGTTGAAATTAAGCACATGTGACTTTCTTGGACTCTTCGATGCTCAGAAGTTCAAAATGGTCTTCCAACTCCTCCAACCAGTCGATCGCCAGAGAAGAATCTTCGGTACCGTTAAAGGAAGTACGTTAATTTTTCATGAATTTTGATACCTCAAAATTGTAACTTGTTGGTGTTGTAGGTTGATGCTCAGTGTCACGACCCGCACCCTGTTTAGGGGCACGGGAACGTGGGTACATCCAGCCTACGCCACAGTGTCGGCGGTAGAACGTTGTATAGGTCGTCTACAATATCTATCATCTAACAATGTGAAGTATATACCCTGTCATCTCCGCACGGAGGAATAATATGACAACAACCATATAATCTCAATCACAAGTCTAAAAGAAGATATAACACGATATGAAAATAGATAAAAGAGAGAGCTGAATAAAGAGTAAAGTTATCACAACTCAGGTTTAGATGTCCAACACAAATAAATACATATCCTGAATATAAATAAGTCTCAACTAATAATCGGAACAATCCGATACAACATGAAGACTAAAAGTTCTAAACTATGTCTAGGGCATACTACTGAGCAAGATCCTCCTCGGACTCTTGTGTGCCACCCTCACATACCCCCTGCTCATAGAAGGTTTATCTATATCATCTATAAAATTTTGTCAACATATCCAGTCAGGATGGAATGAGCACATCTCCTCTAACAGTTCAAAATAATTGACAAGTGCTATGAGAATGTAATAGTAATGAAAGACTTGATGTTCAGGTTATAGAGAAAATGTACAAGGAAAAGACAAGTGAATATCGAGCAGTAGATGTATATAGAGGACATGTGTAATGTGAAAAATAGACAGATATGTAAGTAAAGGATAAACCTATCATGCAAGGCATATAACAAAAAATCTTGTGAATCAGTGTTAAGACCAGTGATTTAAAGTACCAAGTTGACATATGAACGGATAGGGAGAGATATCCGACAAACCATACATGTCCGTGTGTGGCCGCTATTATTCAAGTAAAGAACAATATGATAGAATGAGTATGTTCACATGTCTCCTAGGTATTTTTTCGCCCGACTAGTACACATGGAACCCAGGTTTTTTTCGACATGTATTCCATTAGTCAAGATAGATGCATTAGTCATGATTTCCTTAGTCCAGTAAGCCAGTAGGCATGAAACCACGTATCTCCAGTCAAGGAATCCATAAAATACCAAGATATAACATGAGTCCATCGTATCAAAAATCAAGATAGAACACTAGTATAACATGCATCACAAGATATATCAAATAAAGAGAACTATCAGAGAATGTACTCGCCTGATACCTAGATGTCCGAACTGGAGTTACAAGGTCCTATTTAGAGCAATACAGGTTATAATGTGTTCCATATATGCTAATTGAAATTTATAATGCAATCTACATGATTCTAGGTCATTCTAGGTCAAAGTCAACTCTTGGTCAACTTTGGTCAACTCTCAGTCAAACTAAGTCAACATCTAGGATTTGGTCAACTATCTAGTCAATAAGGTCAACTAGACTATTTCTAGGTCAAAGAGTCAATATCTAGGTCAACTTATCTAAAGCTAACTCAAATCGAACTCATAAGCCTACACAACTTGTGATACCATACCTAACCCTTATCAGCTATTGGCTATATATATATATATATATATATATATATATATATATATATATATATATATATATATATATATATATATATATATATATATATATATATAACTTGTATACACCTACAATATATGTCTAACTATCCTAATCTCTACCTTACCTCTGTAGTATATATATGTGTCTATATACCACTTACCAACTGCTACCCACATATATAATAACATAGGTATACCCTTAAACCATATACCTACCCTACATTATCATTTAGTACATAGTAGCCATTCACTCAAATCCTACTAACCTATCCTTACATGACATTACCTACTATTGTATATATATATATATATATATATATATATATTATATATATATATATATATATATATATATATATATATATATATATATATATATATATTACAATATATAGATAGATAGACAATACTCATATGCACACACAATTATAACTGAACTAACATAACTGTAACGACCATAGTCCGTATTACGTATTTTGGTATATATGTACGTATTTTGACTCGTATTGCATGTCTCATTGCATGGTTATTTCAGTATTTCATCGGCTATGGTTTATCTTGGTTTCGTTTGGCTTGCTTTGGTTTGCTTTTGGGTTCATCATGAACCAAAAGAAGACCCCTACCTACCACCACCATCATCATTTATATCCCAACCCCTCTCTCTTCTCATTTACTCTTCTTCTTTCTCACCATTACTCTTCACCTACCAGAGAGAGTGGGAGAGCTTAGGCAAGTGCATCTTGCTTCATGGAGGAACTCAACTTTTGTTGTTCCATTCTCTTTCTCACGAGATTCTAAGACACTTTAGTACTTAGCACTTTTAATTTTCATGGTTCATTTTGTGTAGATCTAAGCTTGTTGCATTTTCTGATTTTTTGGGTTTTGATCTAGTTAACCTTGTTATTTGCAAGTTTTGAGTGTTCCAGGTTGTGGAAAATTTCGTTCTACCCCATTTTGACCTATGGAAGTTCGGATTCTGACCATAGATGAAGGATTATGGAAGCTTGGAAGCTATGGCATTCATGGTTCTTCTTCTCGGGAAAATGGAGAAGAAGAACAGTACTTAGACGCATGCTTCCCAGCCGCATGGACTTGATTTCCCCTTAGCTGCATGGCTTCGGTTGGCCTCAGCCGCATGGCCTTGGTTCCCGAGCCGCATGAGCTTGTTTTCCCCGAGCCGCATGAACTTGATTCCCCCTTAGCCGCATGGTTGGCCGTATGGACTCCTTTTTCTCTAGCCGCATGAACTTCTTTTTCTAGCCGCATGAACTCGATCCTCCTGACCGCATGGGACTTAGCCGCATGCATTGCTTGGACCGGGTCGCATGACTCTGATTGGCCCGAGTCGCATGAACCTTTCTCTCCTGGCCGCATAAGACCCGGTTCATTCCCTGCCGCATGAACTCGATCCTCCGAGAGGCATGGGATCCATCCCCTCCCAGCCGCATGAGTTTAACCCCCATGCCGTATGAGCCCTTAACCCTGGCCCCTTCCATGCGCCCCCCTTTTTTCCTGCCGCATATGCCCGTTCTCCCGAAGCCGCATGAGCCCTTCCCCTTCAGCCGCATGCGCCCTCATCAATATCCGCAGGAGCCCGCATGTTCCCCTAGCCGCATGCGTCCCCTTCCTTGGCCGCATGAGTCTGCTTCCCCCTGTCCGCATGAGCCCGAGCCGCAAGGCCCTGCACCCCCGAGCCGCATGACTCTTCCATAGCCTCTTGCATTTTATGTTGAGTTGTTGCATTCACTTTTTATGACCCTCTGTGTAACTTGGGTCCCTTGATCGAATGCTTGTACTATGTTATTCTGCGCATGTGTAATGAACACGACAGTGACTCGTAGTGGTGCACTTTTGACAAGTAACATGACATGCTAGTGGCCCGTCGTGGCGCACTATTGACAAGTAAACCTGACATGATGTACCTTGATATGCTGTTGCGACAGCTAGCATGACAAGAATGAATGGCCTGGGCACCATGGACGATTGTGTTGGTACCAATGAACTAGTATTGTCTTGCATCATGTCTAGGACAGGGACCCCTGAGTACCACGGTCAGGGGTACCTACTGAATTTGACTAAGGCTAATAACTAGAATAATCCAGTAGTCATGAAGAGATTTTCCAGCTACAGGCAATCCCGTTATCTGGGCGCGCATGTGGACTTATAGCCTGCCGACGAGTAGGACACATTTCCAGCACACTGTCATGTGTTGCACTTTCATGAACAAGATATTCGACCTGGATAACCTGGATGGTCTGCAGGGCTTGTGGCTGTTGGAATAATCTCACTGCATCTTGCTAGTAACTAGGCCTGTGATAACCCTAGTTAGTTAAAGTATCAAGCCGTACTTATTGCTTGGCTGTGAATGTTGGATGGAGTTTAACCAGTCTAGTCTTGTCCTGATCCTGTACAAGATTGTTACATGACCCGATTGCTTGTATTACCCTTTCGATAAATGGTGGGAAACCAAGTTCCGTTCAGATGAAGGGTTACAACCCCGGTCTTTGTTTGGTTTACGGGTTGTAACTTGGTTATCAGAATAGTTCCATGGTTATCTCATCGTATATCATCATGATTTTCTATATTTCAAGTCTTTTATTATACAATTATATTCTGTGCTAATTGCTGGTTTTAGTTCTTAAGTGAAGCCTCCTTTGTGGTACTTGCTCTTTCTGGGATCTGACCTAGCTGGTTTTGTATGGCCAGATACCAGAGCAGCTCCAGAGGATCTACCGACTTTCCAGCCTGATGGTGACCACCAGGCGTAATCCGGACAACGAGTGGGTATATTTTTGGCTCTCCCACTCTCTTGTAAAAATATTCTTTTTGGGCGTTTAGCCGACGAGCACGTGTTAGCTCGATTGCACTTTACTTACTGTCTGCCTACGGGCTGTAACATGATTGGCAAATCCTAGGGTTGATCATGTATGACTGAAACTCTTGCTAGTCTTCTCATTTTGTAATGACTAGCTTCATGATCATCCAAATATGTAATGTATGGGACGCCTTACTATTGTATATTTGGTGCTCTGACATCTTGTAACTGTTATTACTTGCTTGAGATTGAGACAATAGGCTTGTTCATGACCATAAGAGACTGATGGCTTGTAGTTAAACCCTCATATATCTAGACAGCCGTGACCGTATAGCGAGGTGGGTTGCACTTCAATATACGTAGCTGGCTATGTTCGCCTCCGCTCTCCAGTAATCTGGTTCTGGGACGTTACATGGTTTAAGTGGTGGCCCATACAGGTCTTGTAAATCAAGATATATGAGGGTTTACCGAATAGATGTCTCAATCAGCACTCGCCCTTGATCTCTGTTCGTATCCTCTAAATTCCTGAATTCTTGACCTGATCACATGCTTGTATCTTTGATCTGTCCTGGTCCTTCCTTATTGTTCCCTATGTCGTCTTCTTCAGCGACATTGTTCTTGGTCCTACCGATCGGCAAGGCGGAGCACCTCCCGTGGACCAGCAGCAACTTGGAGATCAAGTCCAGTATTCAGGAGTAGCCTCCAGAGTCATGCCTACTGGGGGTCAAGAGCCACCAGTTCAGCCAGCCCAGCCTGTCGAGCCTGATGATGGCACCTTGGTGGGTCTCATTAGGACATTGCTAGCTTCTAAAGATCGTCGAGGTGATGCATTGCACCAGGCGGTACAAGATGCTCTGAGCAGAGGTGGTCATTCAGGTAACAGTGCGGCCAACAGTTTCAAGTGCTTAACCCTCCATTCTTTGATGGCAGTGAAGATGCTATCGCTGCTGATGCATGGCTTCAGGACACTGAGGTCATTCTAGAAGCAGCCATGAATCCAAAAGACGAGAAGGTGGCCGTGGTGCGCCTACAGTTATTGGATTTGGCCCGCAGCTGGTGGGCGGCGCAGGCCGTTGGATTAGTGGCGCCTATTGCCTGGGCAATATTCAGTGAGAGATTTCGGACCAAGTACTTCGATGCTGTAGCTCGGTACGATCTGCAGACGAGGTTCACCAATCTGAAGCAGATGGGCAGGACGATCGACGAATATGCGGCCGAGTTTTCGAGACTTAGTCGGTTTGCTCTCACCTTGGTGGCGACCGAGTTCGACAGAGCCTAGCGGTTCCAGTAGGAGCTCCATCTGGAGATTTTACTGGCAGTAGAGCAGTTTGAGCATCAGACTTTTGATGCAGTATTGAGAGCAGCTAGGAGGCATGAGTATACCTCCAAGAGGATCGTGGACAGGACAGGAGGTCGGAAGCGATCCCATGGCCAGATGAACCAGTCTTCAGTACCAGTCCCGGCAGTTAGGGCTTTGACAATTGGAACTCCGAGGAGGACAACTTCAGTTACGTCGATTCAGCATTCGACCCCGGCATATCCTCAGCAGCAGAAGCAGAAGCAGACTTTCGCAATGGGTTGCACTCATTGTGGGAAGCCAGGACATGTGGTATCCGAATACCGTATGGCGCAAGGATTGTGCTTGGCTTGTGGAGCACCGGACCATAGGGTTGGGAACTGTCCGAATAGGGGAGTTCATCTTTTTCGACCTTTTTTAGTCCCTCAGTTAGGAGACCAGCTCCATTATCAGTCCAGCAGCAGCAGCAGCAGCAGTACCCGTTTCCGAGGCCCTTACCGCCTCAGACCCAAGTATTTCAGCAGCAGAATCCCCAGCAGTATGCACAAGCCCAAGCCCAGATTCATAATAGGCAGAGAGGTTTCCAGCAGAGGGGACCCGCACCCAGAGGACATGGTCAGGCGATGGCGATGACCGTAGAAGAAGGATTGGCACCAGGTGAGGTAGTGGCAGGTACTATTCTCGTCAACTCCTTCCCAGCATCAGCTTTATTTGATTCTGGTGCATCGCATTCATTCATGTCTGCACGATTCACGACACGGATAGGACTGGAGCCCGAGTCATTATTAGTAAGGCTCAATATACTTACTGGTAGCGGTTTTGTGGGAGTAGATAGAGTATTTTTCTCGTGTCGGATCGTAGTTAGCGGTAGAGAGTTCCCCGCTAGATTGATAGAGTTTTCGATGGCCGATTATGATGTAGTCTTAGGGATGGATTGGTTAAGGGACCAGTATGCTAGGATAGACTGCCATGTTGGCAGGGTTGTTTTTAGCATCCCAGGCGAGCCAGAGTTTTCCTTTTTTCGAGGCGAAGTTGAACCTTCTCCTCTAGTGTTGCGGATGGCAGTAGCAGCAGTACAGTTCCCCCGGATAGTCGAGGAGTTTTCGGATGTTTTTCCAGAAGAGCTTCCAGGTATGCCGCCAGAGCGAGAGATCGAGTTTACTATCGACTTGATCCCAGGGACAGCCCCAATGTCAAAGAGAGTCTACAGGATGGCGTTGAGAGTTAGAGATATTGTACAAGATGATTGAAGAACTTAGGACCAAGGGATTCATTCGTGCTAGTGGATCGCCTTGGGGAGCCCCGATGCCTCTTGTGAAAAAGAAGGATGGTACGTCCAGGTTATGTGTATATTATCGTACCTTGAACTCAGTGACAATCAAGAACAGATATCCTATCCCGAGGATAGATGACTTGTTTGACCAACTCAAGGGGCGGCAGTATTCTCGAAGATTAATTTGCGGTCAGGATACCATCAGATCAGAGTCAGAGAGCAGGACATCACGAAGACAGCTTTCAGATCTAGATATGGGCATTGGGAGTTCCTTGTTATGCAATTTGGAGCAACCAATGCGTCAGCCGTATTCATGAACCTCATGAATCGTATCTTCGTGCCTTATTTGGATCAGTTCGTGATTGTGTTCCTAGACGACATCCTGGTCTACAGCAAGAGTGAGGCGGAGCATGAGCAGCATCTTCGCGTAGTTCTTCAGATTCTCAGAGAGCACCAGTTGTACGTCAAGTTTAGTAAATGCGAGTTCTGGTTCGATCGTATTTCATACTTGGGTCATATCATCACCAGAGGAGGAGTAGAAGTGGATCCCCAGAAGATCGTGGCCAGTGAGACATGGCCAGTACCTAGTACAGTTGCAGAAGTTCGCAGTTTTCTTGGCTTGGCTGACTACTACCAGCGATTTGTTTCAGACTTTGCTCGGATTTCAGCACCATTGACCCAGTTGACCCGTAAGGATGTGCAGTTTGCTTGGACAGCAGAATGTCAGGATTCTTTTGAGAAATTGAAGCGAGGTTTAATGACGGCACCCATTCTCACGCTTCCAGATGGGACCGAAGGATTCTCAGTGTATTGTGATGCTTTCGGCAGAGGTTTGGGATGTGTTTTGATGCAGCATGGGAAGGTAATAGCTTATGCGTCACGTCAACTTCGTGATCATGAGAGAAATTATCCAACCCATGACTTGGAGTTGGCAGCAGTAGTGTTTGCACTTAAGCTGTGGAGACACTACTTGTATGGAGATAGGGTGGAAATTTTCACCGACCACAAGAGCCTGAAGTATGTGTTTACTCAGAAGGATCTTAACATGCGTCAGAGGAGATGGCTAGAGCTGCTTGTGGATTATGATGTCAACCTGCAGTATCATCTTGGGAAGGCCAACGTTGTAGCAGATGTATTGAGCAGAAGAGATGGAGTTTATTTTCTCACAGCGCAACCAGAGTTATTAGCAGATCTTCAGAAGATGGGTATAGAAGTTGTCCTTCCTACCAATGTGGCATTGATGGCCAGTATGCAAGTTTAGTCCAGTATAGTCGAGAGGATCCGGATGGCGCAGTCAGCAGATTCCAAGCTTCAGCGACTCAGAGCAGAATGTGAGACAGGACGACGGCCAGAGTTATGTATTCATGAGGACAGTACACTTTGACATGGGAAGCGTCTTTGTATACTCAGTGGAGATATCAGACAGGAGATCATGGCAGAAGCTCACAGTTCTCAGTATTCCATTCATCCCGGTGGTACGAAGATGTACCGTGATATCCGTCAGCACTTTTGGTGGAATGGCATGAAGAGGGAGATAGTCCGATTTGTCTCTCGGTATTTGGTTTGCCAACAAGTTAAAGCTGAACATCAGAGGGCAGCTGGACTTCTTCAGCCCTTGCCAATTTCAGAATGGAAATGGGAGCATATAACCATGGATTTCGTGACTGGATTACCTAGGTCCCCAGCCGGTAGAGTTGCTATTTGGGTTATTATAAACAGGCTCACGAAGGTAGCTCACTTTCTTCCGTTCAGAGTTTGTCAGTCGACGACTCAGCTAACATAGATGTACCTCAGGTAGATCGTCATATTTTACGGTGTACCAGTCAGTATCACCTCGGACAGAGATTCAAGATTTACATCGCACTTTTGGCGCAGTCTGTAAGAGAGTTTGGGAACTCACCTCCAGTTCAGCTCAGCTTATCATCCGCAGACAGATGGTCTGTCAGAGCGTACCATACGAACCTTGGAAGATATGATGAGATCTTGTACACTCGACTTCGGTAGTTCGTGGGAAGATCACCTACACCTGGTGGAGTTCTTGTACAACAACAGTTTCCAAGCCAGTATCCAGATGGCACCGTTCGAGGTACTGTATGGAAGGAAGTACCGATCCCCGCTAGCATGGGACGATGTTGGAGAGAGGCAGATGCTCGGTCCGAAAATGATTACTTAGACAGTCGAGGTGGTCAGAAGAGTCAGAGATCATCTTCGAGTTGCCCAAGATCGCCAACGCCATTGGGCCGATTCTCATCGGCGCCCCCTTGAATTTTCTGTCGGCGACCATGTATTCCTTAGGATCTCGCCTAACCATGGCGTCATTCGTTTCGGCGTACGGAGAAAGCTTAGTTCTAGGTATATAGGAGCCGTTTGACATCCTGGAGCGAGTAGGAGATGTGTCCTATCGTCTCGCTCTCCCACTGTCGTTACGTGAGGTGCATGATGTCTTTCATGTATCTTAATTACGACGGTATATTTCGGATCCGAGTCATGTCCTAGATCATTCGGAATTGGTTGTTGGTACCAACCTTTCGTATGAGGAGAGGTCCGTATCCATATTGGACCGAAGAGAGAAGATACTCAAGAACAAGACTATCAAGTTATCCGTGTTGCTTGGGGTCTTCACTCCTTGGGTGAGTCAATATGGGAGCGTGAGGATGATATCCGATCGCGATATCCCGACCTGTTTGACTCGTAAGATATAATGTCTTTCTTATGCCTTATGCTCTCAATTCCTTGCTTGCATGATTGATTGCTTGATTGATTGCCTAGTTATAACTTGCTTGTGATTAATATAGCTTGTTCTTGCCTCTCTAGCCTCTTAATTAAATTTCGAGGACGAAATTCTTTTAAGGTGGGTAGAGTTGTAACGACCATAGTCCGTATTACGTATTTTGGTATACGTGTACGTATTTTGACTCGTATTGCATGTCTTATTGCATGGTTATTTCAGTATTTTATCGGCTATGGTTTATTTTGGTTTCGTTTGGCTTGGTTTGGTTTGCTTTTGGGTTCATCATGAACCAAAAAAAGACCCCTACCTACCACCACCATCATCATTTATATCCCAACCCCTCTCTCTCTCTCTCTCTCCTCATTTACTCTTCTTCTTTCTCACCATTACTCTTTACCTACCAGAGAGAGTGGAAGAGCTTAGGCAAGTGCATCTTGCTTCATGGAGGAATTCAACTTTTGTTGTTCCATTCTCCTCCTCACGAGATTCTAAGACACTTTAGTACTTAGCACTTTTAATTTCCATGGTTCATTTTGTGTAGATCTAAGCTTGTTGCATTTTCAGATTTCTTGGGTTTTGATCTAGTTAACCTTGTTATTTGCAAGTTTTGAGTGTTCCAGGTTGTGGAGAATTTCGTTCTACCCTATTTTGACCTATGGAAGTTCGGATTATGACCATAGATGAAGGATTATGGGAGCTTGGAAGCTATGGCATTCATGGTTCTTTTTCTCGAAAAAATGGAGAAGAAGAACAGTACTTAGCCGCATGCTTCCCAGCCGCATGGACTTGATTTCCCCTTAGCCGTATGTCTTCGGTTGGCCTCAGCCACATGGCCTTGGTTCCCGAGCCGCATGAGCTTGTTTTCCCCGAGCCGTATGGTTGGCCGCATAGACTCCTTTCCCCTGGCCGCATGAACTTCTTTTTCCAGCCGCATGAACCCGATCCTCCTGACCGCATGGGACTTAGCCGCATGGCATTGCTTGGACCGGGCCGCATGACTCTGATTGGCCCGAGTCGCATGAACCTTTCTCTCCTGGCCGCATAAGACCCAGTTCCTTTCCTGTCGCATGAACTCGATCCTCCGAGCCGCATGGGACCCATCCCCTCCCAGCCGCATGAGTTTAACCCCCATGCCGCATGAGCCCTTAACCCTGGCCCCTTCCATGTGTCCCCCGTTTTTTCTACCGCATATGCCCGTTCTTCCCGAGCCGCATGAGCCCTTCCCCTTCAGCCGCATGTGCCCTCATCTATAGCTGCAGGAGCCCGCATGTTCCCCTGGCCGCATGCGCCCCCTTCCCTGGCCGCATGAGTCTGCTTTCCCCTGGCCGCATGAGCCCGAGCCGCATGGCCCTGCACCCCCGAGCCGCATGACTCTTCCATAGCTCGTTGCATTTTATGTTGAGTTGTTACATTTACTTTTTATGACCCTCTGTGTAACTTGGGTCCCTTGATAGAATGCTTGTACTATGTTATTCTGTGCATGTGCCATGAACACGGTAGTGACTCGTAGTTGTGCACTCTTAACAAGTAACATGACATGCTAGTGGCCCGTCGTGGTGTACTCTTGACAAGTAAACCTGACATGATGTACCTTGATATACTGTTGCGACGGCTAGCATGACATGACAAGAATGAATGGCCTGGACACCGTGGACGATTGTGTTGGTACCAATGAACCAGTATTGTCTTGCATCATGTCTAGGACAGGGACCCCTGAGTACCACGGTCAGGGGTACATACTGAAATTGACTAAGGCTAATAACTAGAATAATCCAGTAGTCATGAAGAGATTTTCCAGCTACAGGCAATTCCATTATCTGGGCGCACATGTGGACTTGTAGCCTGTCGACGAGTAGGGCACATTTTCAGCACACTGTCATGTGTTGCACCCTTCATGAACAATATATTCGACCTGGATAACCTGGATGGTCTGCAGGGCTTGTGGCTGTTGGAATAATCTCACTGCATCTTGCTAGTAACTAGGCCTGTGATAACCCTAGTTAGTTAAAGTATCAAGCCGTACTTATTGCTTGGCCGTGAATGTTGGATGGAGTTTAACCAGTCTAGTCTTGTTCTGATCCTGTACAAGATTGTTACATGACTCGATTGCTTGTATTACCCTTTCGATAAATGGTGGGAAACCAAGTTCCGTTCAGATGAAGGGTTACAACCCTTGTCCTTGTTTGGTTTACGGGTTGTAACTTGGTTATTTGAATAGTTCCATGGTTATCTCCTCGTATATCATCATGAATTTCTATATTTCAAGTCTTTTATTATACAATTATATTCTGTGCTAATTGCTGGTTTTAGTTCTTAAGTGAAGTCTCCTTTGTGGCACTTGCTCTTTCTGGGATCTGACCCAGCTGGTTTTGTATGGCCAGATACCGAAGCAGCTCCAGAGGATCTGTCGACTTTCCAGTCCGATGGTGACCACCAGGCGTAATCCGGGCAACGAGTAGGTTTATTTTTGGCTCTCCCACTCTATTGTAAAAATATTCTTTTGGGGCGTTTAGCCGACGAGCACTTGTTAGCTCGATTGCACTTTACTCACTGTCTGCCTACGGGCTGTAACATGATTGGCAAATCCTAGGGTTGATCATGTATGACTGAAACTCTTGCTAGTCTTCTCATTTTGTAATGACTAGCTTCATGATCATCCAAATATGTAATGTATGGGACGCCTTACTATTGTATATTTGGTGCTTTGACATCTTGTAACTTTTTATTACTTGCTTGAGATTGAGACAATAGGCTTGTTTATGACCATAAGAGACTGATGGCTTGTAGTTAAACCCTCATATATCTAGACAGCCGTGACTGTATAGCAAGGTGGGTTGCACTTCAATATACGTAGCTGGCTATGTTCGCCCCCGCTCTCCAGTATTCTGGTTCTGGGGCGTTACATGGTTTAAGTGGTGGCCCATGCAGGTCTTGTAAATCAAGATATGTGAGGGTTTACCGAATAGATGTCTCAATCAGCACTCATCCTTGATCTCTGCTCGTATCATCTAAATTCCTGAATTCTTGACCTGATCACATGCTTGTATCTTTGATCTGTCCTGATCCTTCCTTATTGTTCCCTATGTCGTCTTCTTCAGCGGCATTATTCCTGGTCCTACCGATCGGCAAGGCGGAGTACCTCCCGTGGACCAGCAGCAACATGGAGATCAAGCCCAGTATTCAGGAGTAGCCTCCAGAGTCATGCCTACTGGGGGTCAAGAGCCACCAGTTCAGCCAGCCCAGCCTATCGAGCCTGATGATGGCACCTTGGTGGGTCTCATCAGGACATTGCTAGCTTCTCAAGATCGTCGAGGTGATGCATTGCACCAGGCGGTACAAGATGCTCTGAGCAGAGGTGGTCATCCAGGTAACAGTATGGCCAACAGCTTCAAGCGCTTGAACCCTCCATTCTTTGACGGCAGTGAAGATGCTATCGCTGCTGATGCATGGCTTCAGGATACTGAGGTCATTCTAGAAGCAGCCAGGACTCCAGAAGACGAGAAGGTGGCCGTGGTGCGCCTATAGTTATTGAATTTGGCCCGCAGCTGGTGGGCGACGCAGGCCGTTGGATTAGTGGCGCCTATTGCCTGGGCAGTATTCCGTGAGAGATTTCGGACCAAGTACTTCGATGCTGTAGCTCGGTACGATCTGCAGACGAGGTTCACCAATCTGAAGCAGATGGGCAGGACGGTCAACGAACATGCGGTCGAGTTTTCGAGACCTAGTCAGTTTGCTCCCACCTTGGTGGCGACCGAGTTCGACAGAGCCCAGCGGTTCTAGCAGGGGCTCCATCTGGAGATTTTACTGGCGGTAGAGCAGTTTGAGCATCAGACTTTTGACGCAGTATTGAGAGTATCTAGGAGGCATGAGTATACCTCCCAGAGGATCGTGGACAGGACAGGAGGTCGGAAGCGATCCCATGGCCAGATGAACCAGTCTTCTGTACCAGCCCCGTCAGCTAGGGCTTTGACAATTGGAACTCCGAGGAGGATAGCTTCAGTTACGTCGATTCAGCATTCGACCCCGGCATATCCTCAGCAGCAGAAGCAGAAGCAGACTTCCGCAATGGGTTGCACTCATTGTGGGAAGCCAGGACATGTGGTATCAGAATGCCACAGGGCGCCGGGATTGTGCTTGGCTTGTGGAGCACCGGACCCCAGGGTTGGGAACTGCCCGAATAGGGGGAGTTTATCTTCTTCGACCTTTTCTAGTCCTTCAGTTAGGGGACCAGCTCCAGTATCAGTCCAGCAGCAGCAGCAGCAGCAGTACCTGTTGCCGAGGCCCTTACCGCCTCAGACCCAAGTATTTCAGCAGCAGAACCCCCAGCAGTATGCATAAGCCCAAGCCCAGATTCAGAATAGGCAAAGAAGTTTCCAGCAGAGGGGACCCGCACCCAGAGGGCATGGTCAGGTGATGGCGATGACCGTATAAGAAGGATTGGCACCAGGTGAGGTAGTGGCAGGTACTATTCTCGTCAACTCCTTCCCAGTATCAGCGTTATTTGATTCTGGTGCATCGCATTCATTCATGTCTGCACGATTCGCGACACGGATAGGACTGGAGCCCGAGTCATTATCGTAGTTAGTGGTAGAGAGTTCCCCGCTAGATTGATAGAGTTCCCGATGGCCGATTATGATGTGGTCTTAGGGATGGATTGGTTAAGGGACCAGTATGCTAGGATAGACTGCAATGTTGGCAGGGTTGTTTTTAGCATCCCAGGCGAGCCAGAGTTTTTCTTTTCCCGAAGCGAAGTTGAACTTTCTCCTCCAGTGTTGCGGATGGCAGTAGCAGCAGTACAGTTACCCCAGATAGTCGAGGAGTTTCCAGATGTTTTTCCAGAAGAGCTTCCAGGTATGCCGCCAGAGCGAGAGATCGAGTTTACTATCGACTTGATCCCAGGGACAGCCCCAATGTCAGAGAGAGTCTACAGGATGGCGCCTTCAGAGTTAAAGATATTGTACAAGATGATTGAAGAACTCAGGACCAAGGGATTCATTCGTGCTAGTAGATCGCCTTGGGGAGGCCCGATGCTTCTTGTGAAAAGAAGGATGGTACGTCCAGCTTATGTGTAGATTGTCGTACATTAAACTCAGTGACAATCAAGAACAGATATCCTCTCCCGAGGATAGATGACTTGTTTGACCAACTCAAAGGGGTAGCAGTATTCTCGAAAATTGATTTGCGGTCAGGATACCATCAAATCAGAGTCAGAGAGCAGGACATCCCGAAGACAGCTTTCAGATCTAGATATGGGCTTTGGGAGTTCCTTGTTATGCCATTTGGAGCAACCAGTGCGCCAGCCGTATTCATGGACCTCATGAATCGTATCTTCTTGCCTTATTTGGATCAGTTCGTGATTGTGTTCCTAGACGACATCCTGGTCTACAGCAAGAGTGAGGCGGAGCATGAGCAGCATCTTCGCGTAGTTCTTCAGATTCTCAGATAGCACCAGTTGTACTCCAAGTTTAGTAAATGCGAGTTCTGGCTCGATCGTATTTCATACTTGGGTCATATCATCACCAGAGGAGGAGTAGAAGTGGATCTCCAGAAGATCGTGGCCATTGAGACATGGCCAGTACCTAGCACAGTTGCAGAAGTTCGCAGTTTTCTTAGCTTGGCCGGCTACTACCGGCAATTTGTTTCAGACTTTGCTCGGATTTCAGCACCATTGACCCAGTTGACCCGCAAGGATGTACAGTTTGCTTGGACAGCAGAATGTCAGGATTCTTTTGAGAAGTTGAAGCAAGGTTTGATGACGACACCCATTCTCACGCTTCCAGATGGGACCAGGGGATTCTCAGTGTATTATGATGCTTCCGGTAGAGGTTTGGGATGTGTTTTGATGCAGCATGGAAAGGTAATAGCTTATGCGTCACGTTAACTTCGTGATCATGAGAAAAATTATCCAACCCATGACTTGGAGTTGGCAGCAATAGTGTTTGCACTTAAGCTGTGGAGACACTACTTGTATGGAGATATGGTGGAGATTTTTACCGACCACAAGAGCCTGAAGTATGTGTTTACTCAGAAGGATCTTAATTAAAATGCGTCAAAGGAGATGGCTAGAGCTGCTTGTGGATTATGATGTCAACCTGCAGTATCATCCTGGAAAGGCCAACGTTGTAGCAGATGCATTGAGCAGAAGAGCTGGATTTTATTTTCTCACAGCGCAACCAGAGTTATTAGCAGATCTTCAGAAGATGGGTACAGAATTTGTCCTTCCTACCAATGTAGCATTGATGGCCAGTATGCAAGTTCAGTCCAGTATAGTCGAGAGGATCCGGATGGCACGTGTTAGCTCGATTGCACTTTACTTACTGTCTGCCTACGGGCTGTAACATGATTGGCAAATTCTAGGGTTGATCATATATGACTGAAACTCTTGCTAGTCTTCTCATTTTGTAATGACTAGCTTCATGATCATCCAAATATGTAATGTATGGGACGCCTTACTATTGTATATTTGGTGTTCTGACATCTTGTAACTGTTATTACTTGCTTGAGATTGAGACAATAGGCTTGTTCATGACCATAAGATACTGATGGCTTGTAGTTAAACCCTCATATATCTAGATAGCCGTGACCGTGTAGCGAGGTGGGTTGCACTTCAATATACGTAGCTGGCTATGTTCGCCCCTGCTCTCCAGTATTCTGGTTCTGGGGCGTTACAAAAACCCCCAACCTTCATGCAACTGATACCATGTATCTTATATATAACTAATACCATATATACTCTATCTATAACTGATACTAAGTACCCATATGTGAATGATAGATGGCAATGAAACATTATACTAATTTCCCTTCCATTCCTAACTCATGAACTCTGGTAGTACCCTTCTCACCTCTGTTACTAACAAAACCCAAGACCAAAATCTGGCACTCGACCAACATGGCCAAGTGCCCTCTTGGTCAACTCCATCTGTTGCTACAGCAGATGAGGCCAAGGCAAGTGCTAAGGCCTTGCCAGGCCCAAACAAGGGGGAGGCTGGATTCCCTGCTACAGGGCATGCCATAGTGGAGCAACCTGCTGCTACAGTAGCCCTGCTGCAAATGCAGTTGCAGGCAATGCTAATGCAACCACAAGCTCACTGCTCTGAACATTCAGTCCCAATCCAAGGTACCAACTCATCTAATCCTAGACTCCCTACCACTTCTAACACTCAAACCACCCACCAAACTAACTTCCATCCTAATCCTAATAGAATAACTAGATATCCTAACATAAACTTCCATTCGAAACCCCCAAGAAACTAACCTTAACCGAAGCTAACCCTCAAGTGGCCTAGATACTCTGATACCTACTTAACCTATTCTCTGATACATAATGAAACCCCAAATCTGGATACTAACTAATATATCACTATATATCCCCTTCATCTGCTAACTAACCAATCTTAGGATACTAACAAACCCATTTCTGGTACTTTACATGAACCCCCAAATCTCTGTTACAAGCTATTCTGAAATCCACACACTCTCTAATGCAAGTACTCTCTAAAACCCGAGTCCAAGATACCATCAACTGATACTCAAACCCCTGCATAATGGCCTACTCCTAAACCAAGTGTCAAAGCCACATGTTGCCACTGCTCTGCAAGGTGGCCTATTCAAACTCGAGCCCAATGATACAAGGTCTGCCCACTGTTCTCACATCAGCCTCTCTCAACTCAACCCAAGAGACAATACCTAACCAAAGTCTTGATGCAGGGCATCAAGAGTGTGTGCAGGCCATGACTGTGTGTAGTGATTGAGTGTCACATAGTATTAGAACATGTGTTGGAGTGTCATTGCAAATAGTGAGTCCAAGTGTCAAGGGGATGTGTCAAAGGGTGTGTCCAGAAGTGTCAAAGAGGTGTCAAAGAAGTGTCTAGCATGTGTCAGAGTGTCAATGTGAAAATCAAAGTGTCAAAATGGTGTCTAAGTGGTGTTGAGTACAAGTGTTCGTGTGTGTGCATCAGAATATGTGGTCGAACATGTGAGTGTGAGTGATTGCATGGAAATTCGTATAAGCTAGTGTGTCAGAGAATGTGTCCAATGTCATGGTGTCACTCACGTGTCTCTGGATGTGTCCAAGTGGTGTCCAAGTGATCAGAACAAGTGAAACTGGGTGTCAACATAGGGTGAGTCTCGACTGACATATGTGAGAGAGATTTCCCCTCGAATACCCAATAAAATCCAACCAAACATCGTGAGCCTCGTGTCAGTGACTGCCCCTACCTTCCCAACAAGTGGCACCCCAAATCGTGTCATCTCCAGGGAGAACGGACACACGGGTAGAAGGACAGTGCACACAATCTCGTGTAGTGTCCCCGTGTCCATTTTCGACACAGAAAACTACCCAAAATCAACTCAATCAATTACTAACATAATCTACATATAATTAGCTTTCAAAATGTATAATTTTCACAGAAAACAGAGAACAAAAGTTTCTAAGGAGCATTTCGTCGAACACTTCGAATACCCCTCCGATACTCTTGCGACACACACACCAAATGGATTCAATTTGAATCCAAACTTAGCCTAGGGCTAGGGGTAAATGAATGCATCTATAGTAAGAAATCAGAAATTTAACGTTTAGACCTATTGAGAGTTGGAATCTCAATAAAAGTTCCTAGATCTAGATCTCCACAAAGTTTTAATGGTCAAATTGCTCCCAATCCTTGCTAGCTAGCCAATAGAGACCTTTTCTACACTAGGGGAGTGTATTGCAATTGATTTGGTTCAATTTGGAATTGATTTGGTGAAAGGGGACAAATTTGGAGAAGAACACAAATTAGGGTGAGGGTTTGTAATGAAAGAGGCAATAGGGGGCTAAAGTTTACTTAAATAGGCAAGGGGAGAACTTCCTTGGCCGGCCAAGTAGTGGGCTAGGGTTAGGATTTGGTGAAATTTAGTTTAAAAGACTTCCTTTAGATGTAATTCAAGCCTCTTTAGGTAAAGGCCCAAATAGATTAGGGTTTCCACTAAATATCCAGTCTAATATAATATCTAGATATTCTCGAATTTAGTTAACTTTATTAATTCTACTAACTAAGTCTCTAGGCTCATGATCAACATCTAGATTAGGATAATTATAGGGTTTTACTAACTATAACACTTAGCACATTATTAATTAATTAAAATTCAAAAATAATCTAATTTCATAAATTACCAAAATACCCTTTGCTCCAAAAAGTGGTGGTGACAAATCTACCCCCCATAGAAAAATTTTATTCTCGAAATTTAAGATGGTCGTACTCCTTCTAGGTCAAACCCCCAATCAATCAAGGTCAAGAAAATTATATCTAATACATGCAAATTATGGTCCTACTGGTCGTGATATCACGGTCTTGATCAGGGTCAATATACTATCTATCACATCACAAGCACAAATCAAAAGGTACAATTGAAACATACAACAAGATGAAAAAAAAGGACAGAAAGGACAGACCTGCTAATCCGTCACCTGCAGCGTCGGTCTTCCCGACCGCCAGGGCAAAAGCCCTGCACATCTGGTGCTGGGCATGATGAGGTGCCATAGGTAGCCTAATTCCACCTCTCTAGCCTTGCGCTCCGCCAAATGGGGGTACATTAGGGCAATCCCTCATTTGGTGCGCAGCTGACCCACAAAACAAACACACTTTCAGTCTTTTCATGCAGATATCCCATGAATGACCAGGCTTCTTACAATAGTTGCAAAGAGAAGCCTGATCCCCCTACCTCTGCTGCTGAATCGGAGCTTTAGCTCGTTGACGGTACTCCTTCTGAACATGGGGACGCTTAGCCGGTCCCGCACTACTGCTAGTACCACCCATGACGTCACCGGCCCTCTTGGGTATGAGACCAAAGTCCTCTTCCGCAATCTGAGCATCCATCAGTAACTCCTCAAAGGTCGCCGCACGACGCCCAGATGTGCGAGAACGAACAACGTGGTTCAGGCCCCTCCTGAACTTGCGGGCCTTCTCCCCCGCATCCTGAACCATGCCCGGGGCGAATCGGCTCAGGGGAAAGAACTTCGTCGCATACTCGTCCACCGACGAGTTCCCCTGGACTAGTCCTACAAATTGGCCCTCCAACGTGCTGAGAGCTACATCAGGAAAAAATTTCTCCTTGAATAGCCTTCGAAAGTTCTCCCAGGTCATGCCTCTTACTGACGCACGAGGGTCCGTGCGGTACCAGGTCATAGCGATATCAAAGAACCGACTCACTGCTGCTGCTACCTGCAGTCTCTCCAGAATCTCTGCTAGCTCCAAGCTCCGCTCAACATCCTCTAGCCAGTCATCGGCATACAGGATCCCCTCTGTTCCCTTAAACTTTCGAGGGTACATCTTCTTGAAGTCTAACACGGAGCCAGGTCTTACCTGCTACTGCTGCACCTGGGCAGGAGCACCATGTGGCGTAGCAGTAGTCACCCTCTCAATTGCAGCAAGTGCCAACTGGTGGGCACTATCAATGCTCTGGCGCAACACATCAGCTTGTTGCTGCTGCGCCTCGGCCTGAGCCCTCTGTGCCTCCATCATCTGCTGGAACAACGCAAACATCTGCGCATTATCAGTCGGTGGTAGAGGAGTAGGAAGAGGCTCCGGCTGCACGAGGACGATCCTCGGAACCGGTGGAGGAACACCTCCAGGAGCTGCCGACTCTCCCGTATGGACGTGAGGAACAGTGGGAGCAACTCCCTGAGCTGCAGCTCCCGCAGATGGAAGAGGAGGCTATGAAATAACAGACCTCTCCGTCGCTGCAACGGCTCCCGCACGTTGTGATCTAGTCTCCGACATCCTAAAGACAGATCGAAAAAGAATCAATATGGCACAAGATAAGATATTATCAAGGAATGACAGTTGATTTTGAAGAAATTGCAATGAATGATGGAAATAATAAGATTTGGAAGTTTCCTAGTTGTGATTGAGTAACTCTCTATACAGCCTATAACCTATATCCTAATAGCAGACTCGTAGCAGCACCCTAAGTCGAGCACCACTACAAAATCGTACTAGTTGCGACTCTGACATGCATGGGCACCACAAAAACGTGTCACGACCCGCACCCTATTTAGGGGCACGAGAACCCGGATATGTCCAGCCTACGCCGCAATATCAGCGGTAGAACGCTGTATAGGTCGTCTACAATATCTATCATCTAACAATGTCCCTGTCATCTCCACACAGAGGAATAATATGACAACAACCATTTAATCACAATTACAAGTCTAAAGGAAGATATAGCACAATATGGAAATAGATAAAAGAGAGAGCTGAATAAAGAGTAAAGTTATCACAACTCAAGTTTAGATGTCCAACACAAATAAATACATATCCTGAATATAAATAAGTCTTAACTAACAATCAGAACAATCCAATACAACATGAGGATTAAAAGTTCTAAACTATATCTAGGGCACACTACTGAGCAAGATCCTTTTCGGACTCCTGTGTGCCACCCTCGCATACCCCCTGCTCATAGAAGGTCGGACAGTCATCTATATCATCTGGAAAATTTTGTCAACATATCCAGTCAGGATGGAACGAGCACATCTCCTTTAACAGTTCAAAATAATTGACAAGCACTATGAGAATGTAATAATAATGAAAAACTTGATGATCAGGTTATAGAGACAATGTACAAGGAAAAGACAAGTGAATATCGAGCAGTAGATGTATATAGAGGACATGTGTAATGTGAAAAACAGACAAATATGTAAGTAAAGGGTAAACCTGTCATGCAAGGCATATAACAGACAATCTAGAGAATCAATGTTAAGACCAATGATTTAAAATACCAAGTTGACATGTGAACGGTTAGGGAGAGATATCCGGCAAACCATACACGTCCGTGTGTGGCCGCTATTATTCAAGTAAAGACCAATAGGATAGAATGGGTATGTTGACGTCTCCTAGGTATTTTCCTGCCCGACTAGTACACATGGAATCCAGGTTTTTTTCGACACGTATTCCATTAGTCAAGATAGATGCATTAGTCATGATTTCATTAGTCCAATAAGCGCATGAAACCACGTATCTCCAGTCAAGGAATCCATAAGATACCAATTTGTGAGTCCGTCGTGTTAAAAATTAAGATAGAACACTAGTATAACGTGCATCACAAGATATATCAATAAAAAGAACTATCAGAGAATGTACTCGTCTGATACCCTAAGCAACTGCTATGAATAGATGTCCGAACTGGAGTCACAAGGTCCTATTTAGAGTAATACAGGTTATAATGTGTTCCATATATGATAATTGAAATTTATAATGCAATCTACAAGATTCTAGGTCATTCTAGGTCAAAGTCAACTCTTGGTCAACTTTGGTCAACCCTCAGTCAAACTAAGTCAACATCTAGGGTTTGGTCAACTCTCTAGTGAACAAGGTCAACTAGGCTATTTCTAGGTTAAAGAGTCAATATCTAGGTCAACTTATCTAAAGCTAATTCAAATCTAACTCATAAGCCTACACAACTTGTGATACCATACCTAACCTTTATCAGCTATTGGCCAACCCTTATATATATATATATATATATATATATATATATATATATATATATTTTATATATATATATATATATATATATATATATATATATATATATATATATATATATATATATATATATATATATATATATATATGTATGTATGTATATATAACTTGTATACACCTGCAATGCATGTCTAACTATCCAAATCTCTACCTTACCTCTATAGTATATATATGTGTCTATATACCACTTACCAACTGCTACCCACATATATCATAACATAGGTATACCCTTAAACCATATACCTACCCTACATTATCATTTAGTACATAGTAGCTATTCACTCAAATCCTACTAACCTATCCTTACATGACATTACCTACTATTGATATGCATCACCTACCTATATATATATATTACAATATATAGATAGATAGACAATACTCATATGCATACACAATTATAACTGAACTAACAAAACCCCTAACCTTCATACAACTGATACCATGTATCTTATATATCACTAATACCATATATACTCTATCTATAGCTGATACTAAGTACCCATATGTGAATGATAGATGGCAGTGAAACATTATACTAATTTTCCTCCTATTCCTAACTCATGAACTCGGGTACTACCCTTCTCACCTCTGTTCCTAGCCGTGACCGCATAGCGAGGTGGGTTGCACTTCAATATATGTAGCTGGCTATGTTCGCCCCCGCTCTCCAGTATTCTGGTTTTGGGGCGTTACAAAAACCCCCAACCTTCATGCAACTGATACCATGTATCTTATATATCACTAATACCATATATACTCTATCTATAGCTGATACTAAGTACCCATATGTAAATGATAGATGGCAATGAAACATTATACTAATTTCCCTCCCATTCCTAACTCATGAACTCTGGTACTACCCTTCTCACCTCTGTTACTAACAAAACCCAAGACCAAAATCAGGCACTCGACCAACATGGCCAAGTGCCCTCTTGGTCAACTCCATCTGTTGCTACAGAAGATGAGGCCAAGGCAAGTGCTAAGGCCTTGCCAGGCCCAAACAAGGGGGAGGCTGGATTCCCTGCTATAGGGCATGCCAAAGTGGAGCAACCTGCTGCTACAGTAGCCCTGCTGCAAATGCAGTTGCAGGCAATGCTAATGCAGCCACAAGCTCACTGCTCTGAACATTCAGTCCCAATCCAAGGTACCAACTCATCTAATCCTAGACTCCCTACCACTTCTAACACTCAAAGCACCCACCAAACTAACTTCCATCCTAATCCTAATAGAATAACTAGATATCCTAACATAAACTTACATTCGAAACCCCCAGGAAACTAATCTTAACCAAAGCTAACCCTCAAGTGGCCTAGATACTCTGATACCTACTAAACCTATTCTCTGATACATAATGAAACCCTAAATCTGGACACTAACTAATATATCACTATATATCCTCTTCATCTGCTAACTAACTAATCTTAGGATACTAACAAACCCATTTCTGGTACTTTACATGAACCCCCAAATCTCTGTTACAATCTATTATGAAATCCACACACTCTCTGATGTAAGTACTCTCTAAAACCCAAGTCCAAGATACCATCAACTGATACTCAAACCCCTGCCTAATGGCCTACTCCTAAACCAAGTGTCAAAGCCACATGTTGCCACTGCTCTGCAAGGTGGCCTACTCAAACTCGAGCCCAGTGATACAAGGTCTGCCCACTGTTCTCACATCACCCTCTCTCAACTCAACCTAAGAGACAATACCTAACCAAAGTCCTAATGCAGCATCAAGAGTGTGTGCAGGCCAGGACTGTGTGCAGTGAGTGAGTGTTACATAGTATTAGAACATGTGTTCGAGCGTCATTGCAAATAGTGAGTCCAAGTGTCAAGGAGATGTGTCAAAGGGTGTGTCTAGAAGTGTCAAAGAGGTGTCACAGAAGTGTCTAGCATGTGTGAGAGTGTCAACGTGAAATGCAAAGTGTCAAAATGGTGTCTAAGTGGTGTTGAGTACAAGTGTGCGTGTGTGTGTGCATCAGAATATGTGGTCGAACATGTAAGTGTGAGTGATTGCATGGAAATTCGTGTAAGCTAGTGTGTCAGAGAATGTGTCCAGTGTCATGGTGTCACTCATGTGTCTCTGGATGTGTCCAAGTGGTGTCCAAGTGATCAGAACAAGTGAAACTGGGTGTCAACATAGGGTGAGTCTCGACTGACATATGCGAGAGAGATTTCTCCTCGAATACCCAATAAAAACCAACCAAACTTCGTGAGCCTTGTGTCAGTGACTGCCCCTACCTGCCCAACAAGTGGCGCCCCAAATCGTGTCGTCTCCAGGGAGAACGGACATGCGAGTAGCAGGACAGTGCACGTTGTTTCGTACAGTGTCCCTGTGTCCATTTCCGACACAGAAAACTACCCAAAATCAACTCAGTCAATTACTAACATAATCTACATATAATTAGCTTTCAAAATATGTAATTTTCACAGAAAATAGAAAATAACAGTTTCTAAGGTGCATTTCGTCGAACACTTCGAATACCCCTCCGATACTCTTGCGATACACACACCAAATGGATTCGATTTCAATCCAAACTTAGCCTAGGGCTAGGGGGACCCTAAATGAAAGCTCAATGAAAGCTCCTAGATCTAAATCTCCACCAAGCTCCAATGGTCAAATTGCTCCCAATCCTTGCTATCTAGCCAATAGAGACATTTTCTACACTAGAAGAGTGTATTGCAATTGATTTGGTTCAATTTGGAGTTGATTTGGTGAAAGGGGACAAATTTGGGAAAGAATACAAATTAGGGTGAGGGTTTGTAATGAAAGAGGCAAGATGGGGCTAAAATTTACTTAAATAGGCAAGGGGAGACCTTCCTTGGCCGGCCAAGTAGTGGGCTAGGGTTAGGGTTTGGTGAAGATTAGTTTAAAGGCCTTCCTTTAGATGTAATTCAAGCCTCTTTAGGTAAAGGCCCAAATAGATTAGGGTTTCCACTAAATTTCTAGTCTAACATAATATCTAGATATTCTAGAACTTTGTTAACTGTATTAATTTTACTAACTAAGTCTCTAGGTTCATGATCAACATCTAGATTAGGATAATTCTAGGATTTTACTAACTATAACACTTAGCACATTATTAATTAATTAAAATTCAAAAATAATTCAATTTCACAAATTACTAAAATATCCTTTGCTCCAGAAAGTTGTGGTGCCACTCAGGCTCCTCCGGTTCGACTTCAATTGGTCGGGCCGCAGGCTCGGTTATGGCATGTGTCCTCGCAGAGTTGTTACTGGCCACAACTGTCTGGACAATCTGCTGAAAAGTATTAAGCTGCTTTTGCTGCAACTTGAATTGCGCCTTAAATCGGGTCTCGAACTGAGTCTGTCGTGCCTCAGCTTGTCTTTGTTATTTTTTGACTTGCCGTTGGTAATGCTCGTTCTGGCGATGATTGGCCTCGTCTTATCGTTGTTGCGCTTCCAGCATGCGCAACATCCATTCCATGAGGACGTTTGAGGGTTCAGCCCTTGAGCTACTCCAGCCTCCCGAAGCACTCTTTTCGTTTACGGTCGCAACTTCTCCGACTTCCAGAATTAGAAGGCAACTCGCATTAGTCTCAGAAAATACTACGAACTCATTATATGGAACAACTTATGTCATCAACACGAGGTCAATGGTTCGACACTCAAAATGGAAGGACAAATGATGTAAAATCGTGCTCTGATACCATGTCACGTCCTGATTTCGCAGAATCGATAGTCGTCCCCCGGGCGTGATGTCGTGTGAACGTAAATTTCGCTCGCACAAGGCACATTCATAAGGTTATCCGAAACACAACAACAAAGAGAGTACGCAGAAATTTAACAACACATATATAGAAGAATTTTTTTGCTTTATTGATAATAAACATCATATTACAGACTCGATTACAAAGGTGCCACGTGGCTTACAACTTGACTCTGATACAAAATAGACGCTGATGAGATAGACGTTCCATATATTTACATTCCTTTATACATAAGCAACAAATACTCTTTTGGACCTGTAACTCCTCTTTCCGAATTTTTTATTTTTTAATTATTGTGTGTAAAAGTAATTTTTTAAAAACTTTATGAAAGATATTTTGTGATTTTTTGTTATCAAAAACTAATTTTAAATTGAATGTTTTGAAATATACTATTTAGTTTTATAAAGAGAGATTTTGTTCTCGAATTTAATATAAAATATGTTGTTATCATTTTTGGTCTTTCAAAAGTTAGTTTTTAAAAATAGTTTTAAAAATCATAATTATTTTTTGAATAATAAAAGGATTTTGTCCATTTATTTTTAAATAAAGATTTAGATTTATAAAAATATGTACTGTACATTATTTGATGACATCAAATATTATTTGAATTTATTATGATAATAAATTATTTAATTCGATTTGAATTTATATGATTTAAACTTTTATTCGATGTTGCTTAAATTAGTATTGTTATCTACTAATGGATTTCGATTAGATTGGAATGTTTCAAATTCTGTAATTGATTTAAATTAAAGGGGAAGATTTATCTTAGAAATTTTAATCCTTATGAATCTAGGAGTTTTATCCCCTATATAAGGAGAGCTCCTCTCTACCTTTCTCTCACAACCCAACTTTTTGCTCGCAATCTACGCCATTGTCATCGTCATCATCCATCAACACAAACCATTGATGTGTGCAACGTGTCTGTGATCGTGCCCGTGTCCACCCAATCACCTCCAATATTTTTCTTCATATGTATATTCTCTCTCCTCCGTGTCCGACACACCAAACACATGTACCATGCATTCCACAATTCTTCGTGTCGGACACACCCCGACACGAACAACCCTAACCCTAAACCTAGATGCCTACTGTCCTGTCCGGCCATCATCGTCAGTCCTCCGGGACCCCGTATCGTCGTGTCGACCACCTGGCCTCCTTGTTCAACCACCGCTGTCCCAGTCCAACCGGTCTTCACAACGGCTGTAGCCGCCTCTCCGAGCGCCAAACCAGGCTTGACCGACAAACAACGGCCATATCAACCCCATCATCACCGCCAGTCCACCTCTTCCTCCCTACCATCGCTTCCGCTGCCTAGATCTGGCGAACCCCCACCCGAGCACCCCAGCACCACCATATCACCGACGTCGTCCTCGCACGCCTCAACGACCACCAGAACTAGTCCGACACCACACCAAAATTAAAAATAAACAAAACCCTAACCTAACCTCGCCTGGCCGCATCGTCGTGCTGCTCGTGCGCCATCGCGGCGCTTGTTGCCGACCGACCACCAGCCGCTGGAGCCACTTCCACTCCTCGAGCACCTCCCGGCGACGTCCTTGCTGTCCCTGCCCTTCTCCACCAGGCCGGCACCGCCACCATCACTCAGAACCGACCCCCGTGCCGTCTTCGGCCACTTGCTGCCACTGGAGCGCCCTCACTCTTTTCCCTGCCCTTCTCTCCCTCCGCTTCCTTTCTCTCTGTCTGTCTCTGTTGGTGCTTTATTTACATGGAGAGAGCTTGCTCTCAACATGCCTTGTAAAATTTTAGTCCCACATTGGAAAAGCACCATGAGTTATCTCAACATATATACTTGGGTGTGTTGTTGAGAGATGCACATGGGGTGGTGACCCTAAGGAGGGAACCATGTGGGTGATTTTACTAGGAGGTAAGAATAAGGCTCCAAGGATTAAGCATTAATGCTTTTGTCATTCTCTTGGATTAATTCCACTTGGAGCTAAGCCCCAAAGGGGCTTAGCGACTCGGACTCAGACTCGGGCTCGGGCTCATGGGCTCATGAGGCGTAATGTGGCATTTTGTTGGCGCACTTTGCACTTAGCACGTCAGCAGTCATGCGGTCTTTATGCGGCTCATATGCGGCCATGCGGTCTTATGCGGCATGCGGCTCATATGCGGCCTCATGCGGCTCATGCGGCCATGCGGTTCATGCGGCCATGCGGCTCATGCGGTCCATGCGGCTCATGCGGCTCATGCGGCTCATGCGGTCCATGCGGTCCATGCGGCTCATACGGCTCATGCGGTCCATGCGGCTCATGCGGTTCATGCGGTCCATGCGGCTCATGCGGCACATGCGGTTCATGCGGCCCAAGCGGTCCATACGGCCAGGCTGCTGCTGCTGCTGCCGCATGGAGGGCTACGCTGACTGTGCAGATTTCAAATCGGTTATGGAAAGGGTGAATCAATGCGATTAATTCAGATCCTATCTTTGTGGGATTTGAATTAATTTTGTTACTATCTTTGTGGGATTTGAATTAATTCAGTTCCTATCTTTGTGGGATTAGAATTAATTCGTTGCTATCTTTTTGTGATTTGATTCAATCTTTCCATAACTGAAGAGGCGGCTAGGGTTTCCACCCTCTCTCTATATATACTCTCTTCTGGCCTCCTTTGTGACTACTACGAAAATACAAGTCAAAAAAAGGAGAAAGAGAGAGAGAGCTGCTGCCGCCATTGCAAGTCCATCCGAGGAGTCAGAACAGAGGTGACATCGAGCGTTCCACAAGTTATTCAACTTGCTGGTTCCTGGAAGCAGATCGTGTGGGGCGAATCTTGCTTTGAACAACGGTGTTTTGACACCCCAGCATTGTTCTTCTTCTCATCTCTCTCTAGTTTTATTGTAACTCGTTCTGTCCCAATTGCAACACATTTGCAAGGAAGAACGAGAGATCTTCTCTTCTCTTTTTTCCCTCCTTCAGATTGTAATTTGGCTATTTGATTTTTTATTCCATCGTAGATCTTGAGTTTGCTCTCTGCAAAGTTTTATGGGACATCTCAGATCTCGATTGCATCTGTTTTTCCATCTTTGATCAAGCCCTGGGACTAACAATCTCAAAGCAAGATCCGTATAGATGGAAAACATTAATGCTTCGCTCCTCCAATCGGCTTCTGCAAGTTGGAAAAGTTCGATGGAGAGCACTATCAAGTCTGGAAGAGAAAGGTGTACCTAACTCTTCAACTGAAAGACGTTGATCATGTTCTGTTGGAGGAAGAACCCTCTGTTCCAGACACTGGATCTACTGCCGCCATCAACGCGGCTACCAAACTCCAGGCCAAGTGGAGAAGGGAAAATAGCATCTGCAGGCTTCTCATCCTGAATGCTATGGAGGACTCCCTGGCAGAATCCTACTCAAAGAAGGAACTTGCCAGAGACATATGGGAGTCTGTGGAAAATCTGTATGAAGAAGATAAGAACAGGAGCAAAATGTTTGTGGTTGAAAAATATCACAAATTGCTCTTTGAGGACGAAAAGTCCATGCTGCCACAGGTGAAGGAATTTCTGAAGCTGCGTCAGAAACTGGAAGACGAAGAGATGCCCCTTCCCGACAAGTTTGTCGTCGGAGGGATCGTCTCAAAACTTCCTGCTGGATAGAGTACATTCTATGCAAGGATGCACAGAAAGAAGCCAGACATTAGCTTGGGAGATCTACTTCAAGAGATCCATGTTGAGGACGAGATGCGTTCTCAACAGAAGGTGGACACTCTGTCCAAACAGTTGGCTAAAGCCAATCTTGTGCAGACGAGAGATTCCAAGGGGAAGCAGGCGGCTTCTCATCCCAAGAAGAAGGACTTCGCTAATCTAAAAGTGAAGGGTCCTTCTTTCAAGCAACAGAAGACTAAGTCCCACGTGACTTGTTATAATTATGGCAAGAAAGGACACTACAAGAGTGAAAGCAGATCTAAGCCTAAACAATCAGAGAAAGGTGAGCCTAATAAGGTTTCATTGGTTTCTAACGTTGTTGCTATGATCGGACAGGTCACAACTGTGGGGGTTGACTCTGACTGGTGGATAGACACTGGTGCGACTTGCCATGTCTGTTCAGGCAAGGAATGGTTCGTCATGTACCAGCCGATATCTGAGAAGGTTGTCATGGCGAACCAGGCCCAAGCTGAAGTTCTGGGGATCGGGACCGTGGAACTGAAACTCACTTCTGGGAACACTCTGACGCTTCAAGGTGTGAAGCATGTTTCGGCGATTGCCAAGAACCTGATCTCTGGGAGCCTGCTCTGCAACGCAGGCTTGAGGATGGACATCAATGCTGGTCAGATGGTGATGTCCAAGAAAGGAACATACTTCGGAAAGGCTTATCAAACCGAAGGCATGTTTAAAATTCAGCTTGTTAACCAGTTTGAAGACATTAATGCAGTTGCATTTTCTGATTATTCTCTTGAGTTGTGGCATAATAGACTAGGACATGTTCATTGTAAGAGAATTAACAAAATATCTAGTCTAGGACTTATCTCCAAATGTGGGGGTAAGGTGAAGAAGTGTGAGGTGTGTGCTCAGACGAAGATCACAAGGAAACCCTTTCATCGGGTCAATAGAAGCACAGATCTTCTGGAGTTGGTGCACTCCGATATCTGTGACTTCAAACATTTCTCCACGAAGGCCGGGATGAAGTATTTCATAACCTTCATCGACGACTTCTCAAAATACGCGTTCGTCTACTTGCTCAAGTCTAAAGACGAAGCCTTCGAGAAGTTCAGAGAGTTCAGGGCCGAAGCTGAACGGCAGACTGGACAACAACTCAAGAGGTTAAGAAGTGATCGAGGTGGGGAGTACAGGTCTCATGAATTCGCATCGTTCTGCAAAGAACATGGAATCATATGCGAGACTACTGCTCCATATTCTTCTCAATCCAACGGAGTAGCAGAGAGAAAGAACAGAACGTTGACAGAAATGATGAACTCTATGCTGCTAACCGCGGGTCTTCCTAAATGCTACTGGGGAGAAGCTGCATTGACGGCCACTTTTATTCTTAATAGAGTGCCACATGCAACTTCGGACGTAACTTCTCATGAGCTCTGGTTCAAAGTCAGACCAAACTTGAATGTCATTCGAGTGTGGGGGTATCTGGCGTATGTGAAACTCCCAGATCTGAAGATTCAGAAGCTAGGGACAAGGACTACGAAGGCGATCTTCTTGGGGTATGCCGAGAAGAGTGATGCTCGGAGATTTCTTGATATTGAGTCAAATCATATCATCGAATCTCGCGATGCTGAATACTTTGAAGACAAGTTTGCAAAAGACAAAATATTGTTCTTTCGGATATTTCGGAAAATGATGTAGGTGCAAATGAGACTGAAATCTCATATGAGCCAGTAGTCCAAGAAGAAGCTGTTTTTGATGAAACAACTCTTGTACCAGAACTCGCAGAGCCGTCAGCTAAGCGAGCGAGGAGACCGAAAGACTTCGGAGATGACTTCGTCACCTATCATGTGGAAGCAGATCCGCTTACCTATGATGAGACGATGAAGACCAGAGATGCTATCTTCTGGAAGGAGGCAGTGAATGACGAGTTTGACTCTATCACCTCCAATAACACATGGGTGTTGGTAGATCTACCTGAAGGAGAAAAGCCTATTGGATGTAAATGGATCTTCAAGAAGAAGATGAAGGCAGATGGAACTATTGACAAGTTCAAGGCCAGGCTGGTCGCCAAGGGATTTTCTCAGAAACAGGGGATAGACTACTTCGACACGTACGCTCCAGTAGCCCGGATGACCACCATCAGGATGTTAATTGCTCTAGCAGCTATACATAAGTTGGTGATACATCAGATGGATGTAAAGACAGCGTTCCTGAATGGGGAGCTGACCGAAGAGATTTACATGCAACAGCCAGATGGATTTGTCGTCAAAGGTCTTGAAGACAAAGTCTGCAAGTTGGTGAAATCATTATATGGTTTGAAGCAAGCTCCCAAGATGTGGCATGAGAAGTTTGACAAAGTTATTAGGTCAAACGGCTACAGAGTCAGCGAGACGGACAAATGTGTTTACATAAAGTTCGCTGATGGAAGAGGATTCATCGTTTGTCTGTACGTGGACGACATGCTAATCCTAGGTACGGATATAGGCTGTGTCACAGAGACAAAGAAGTTCCTCTCAACCAAGTTCAGTTTGAAGGACTTGGGGGATGCAGATGTCATCTTAGGCATAAAGATCATCCGGACAGACACTGGAGTAGCGCTGTCACAATCTCACTATATTGAGAAGATGCTCACACGCTATGGGTATAAGGATCTTTCAGGGATCGATACGCCATACAGGTGTGATCAGAAGCTGAAGCCAAACTCGAGGGAAAGCGTCAGGCAGCTGGAGTATTCTAGCGTTATCGGAAGTTTGATGTACGTAACCACTGCCACAAGGCCTGACATAGCTTTCGCCGTGGGAATGCTGAGTCGGTTCACAAGCAACCCAGGGGTTGAGCACTAGAAAGCTGTGAAGTGGGTGATGAGATATTTCAAGAAAACTCAGACATATACACTGCACTACAACGGGTATCCGACAGTAGTGGAAGGCTTCAGTGATGCTAGCTGGTGTTCAGAGGTGGAAAGCGAGAGATCCACAGGTAGATATGTCTTTTCTTTGGGTGGAGCTGCTATATCGTGGAAGTCGAAGAAGCAGACTA
This sequence comes from Iris pallida, assembly GCA_029216955.1. Taxonomy (NCBI): domain Eukaryota; kingdom Viridiplantae; phylum Streptophyta; class Magnoliopsida; order Asparagales; family Iridaceae; genus Iris; species Iris pallida. The sequence continues at coordinate 7,999,207 of JANAVB010038020.1, read as the reverse complement.
TACTCTCTCGTTCCTCCATGGAATCTGAATTCTATGCACTTGAAACTGCAGCAGATGAAGCAGAATGGCTTCGGGAGCTCATGTATGATCTTCCAGTGGTTGGGACTCAGATACCGGCGATACCGATATACTGTGACAACCAGGCGACTGCGACGGTGGCATCAAATGACCTCTTCAACGGAAAGAAGAGGACTGTGCGGTTGAAGCACAGGGCAGTACACGATCTTATCAAAAGAGGTGTAATTGCAGTGGTTGATGTTCGGAGTCAGGAGAACCTGGCAAATTCGTTCACAAAGGGCCTCAAGCGCCAGTTGGTCGATGACACAGCTTGTAAAATAGGCTTGAAGGCATTCTGATAGTGTGTCTTTGTAATCCTACCATAAAGTTTTATGCTATTAGTTCAAAGAGAAATCTACTAGGCATCTAACTTTTGGTTCAAAGGAGGATCACTGACTGGGAAACTATCAGGTAACAGTGGGTACTTGTTCTCTGGAACATGGAAGGGATACGGACCCATAACCACTATTGTCTACTATGTATTTTTCTGCAGAAAAACAGATCCTGTGGAAGGTTGGCTTAAACGCCTTAATGAGTTCTCAGGCAGAGTGAATATCTGGTCTGCTTTACAGGAAGCACGGTAGAGCAGTACTACAAGGAGTGAAACTCATGCTACAGTGGGATGACTCCACCATGAGGTTCCCAGGTAGGGGTAATGCCTCGGCTTTGCAAGCCAAGTCATAGCGGCGTAGCACCATAAATAGACAGGTAGCCTAATGCTGTATGACGTAATTAAAGAGTTGTAGACAGTACTACAAAGGGGAGGATGGCCCCATGTTACAGTGGCACGACACCACGATGAGGTACCCAGGTGGGGTAAAGCCTCGCATTGCAAGCCATGTCGTTGCGGCGTAACACCGCAAGGAAGCCTTAGGCTTCATGCTGGGTAGTTTGGCACTACAAAGAGGCTTGTGACCTCATGCTACAGTAGTATGACACTACGATGAGGTTCCCAGGTAGGGGTAATGCCTCGGCTTCAGGCCATGTCATAGCGGCGTAGCACCGCAAGGAAGCGCAAGGCTTCATGCCATATCTCTTTAATAAGAACTCACCTATAGTGTATGAAAAGAGTATCAGGCCGTCTCTTGAGGGTAAACTTGTAGACGCCCAAAATTATACACTGAAACCAGGCTGGCACAGGGCCTTTAATGTGCAGCCAGAAGCACACGTAACTACACTTTGTGAGTGGAAGAATTACAATTGTGGTGCAGAATTCAAGGCGTAGTCCATTTGTATCACATTGTTATTTAACCCATGCGGAAGATTCAAGTCGTCAGCGACATCTATCCTAATGCAAAATGGACAGTTACTGTGGGAGGAACGCTCAACCCTGGACATATATATGTTGTGATATGTGGGGGATTGTTGGTGCTTTATTTACATGGAGAGAGCTTGCTCTCAACATGCCTTGTAAAATTTTAGTCCCACATTGGAAAAGCACCATGAGTATCTCAACATATATACTTGGGTGTGTTGTTGAGAGATGCACATGGGTGGTGACCCTAAGGAGGGAACCATGTGGGTGATTTTACTAGGAGGTAAGAATAAGGCTCCAAGGATTAAGCATTAATGCTTTTGTCATTCTCTTGGATTAATTCCACTTGGAGCTAAGCCCCAAAGGGGCTTAGCGACTCGGACTCGGACTCGGGCTCGGGCTCATGAGGCGTAATGTGGCGTTTTTTTGGCGCACTTTGCACTTAGCACGTCAGCAGTCATGCGGTCTTTATCGGCTCATATGCGGCCATGCGGTCTTATGCGGCATGCGGCTCATATGCGCCTCATGCGGCTCATGCGGCCATGCGGTTCATGCGGCCATAGGCTCATGCGGTCCATGGCCATGCGGCTCGCGGTCATGCGGTCCAGCGGTCATGGGCTCATGCGGTCCATGCGGTCCATGCGGCCATGCGGCTCATGCGGTTCATGCGGTCCATGCGGCTCATGCGGCACATGGTCCATGCGGCCCAAGCGGTCCATGCGGCCAGGCTGCTGCTGCTGCTGCCGCATGGAGGGCTACGCTGACTGTGCAGATTTCAAATCGGTTATGGAAAGGGTGAATCAATGCGAAATTCAGATCCTATCTTTGTGGGATTTGAATTAATTTCGTTACTATCTTTGTGGGATTTGAATTAATTCAGTTCCTATCTTTGTGGGATTAGAATTAATTCGTTGCTATCTTTTTGTGATTTGATTCAATCTTTCCATAACTGAAGAGGCGGCTAGGGTTTCCACCCTCTCTCTATATACTCTCTTCTGGCCTCCTTTGTGACTACTACGAAAATACAAGTCAAAAGGAGAAAGAGAGAGAGAGCTGCTGCCGCCATTGCAAGTCCATCCGAGGAGTCAGAACAGAGGTGACATCGAGCGTTCCACAAGTTATTCAACTTGCTGGTTCCTGGAAGCAGATCGTGTGGGGCGAATCTTGCTTTGAGCAACGGTGTTTTGACACCCCAGCATTGTTTTCTTCTAATCTCTCTCTAGTTTTATTGTACTCGTTCTGTCCCAATTGCACGTTTGCAAGGAAGAACGAGAGATCTTCTCTTCTCTTTTTCCCTCCTTCAGATTGTAATTTGGCTATTTGATTTTTTTCCATCGTAGATCTTGAGTTTGCTCTCTGAAAGTTTTGTGGGACATCTCAGATCTCGATTGCATCTGTTTTTCCATCTTTGATCAAGCCC